>JAPYKE020000297.1:0-336381 GCA_028554795.2 Sinohyriopsis cumingii | reverse complement strand
TGGAATGTGACCTACTACGCGGCGGCTAAACAAGCCATTGAGTTTACATATATTGTAGTATCCGAGTTGTTGTTGTTCTAGGGTTTAACGCCATTTTTTCAGCACAAGATATGCTATACATGGCGGCCAGTATAATTGGTGGAGGAAAAACCCTGGAAAACCCAGGGAAGAACCACCGACCCACGAGAAGCTACTGACAGGCTTTCCCACATACCCACGCTAGCCGAGCCTTGGACTCGAACCCATGCAGACAGAGGTGATATGGCAGTGATCCAGAACGGTGAGCGGTCTTTAGACCACTCGGCCACTCGGGGCCCCCCAGTATTCGAGGAGTCGTAGTTGTTAACACTGGCTGGCTGGCAGGCTGGCCGAGGACATAACTCCTTGATGGGAGGATAGTAGCAGTAACAAATAATAATAATAATAACAATAATAGATAATAATTTGTTGGGTTTTTTTGCAATTATTTTGTCCCTTGTCCAAGAACAAGGATACGCAAGTGTCTGTCTTTGTTTATACGACCCTATCTCGCACATAAAGATTGATCGAGAGTGCTTTTGTTCTAGTGTCCAAAAGATAATTATTTTGGTCTGTGAGGCGAAATTGTATAAGAGACAACGTGAGGTTATGCGTTCGCATATACACTGGATTGACGGAAACTATATTAATCAGGTGGCCCGGTGGGGCCTCGGGTGTAAAAGAATATAAAATATAGCCTTGGGCTGCTTGCTTTGATTTATTAAGGTCTGCGTGATAAATTCCTTCCACCACATCAGCAATTAAATTGACCGAAATCGTGGAAGTGATCATGACAATACCAGGGGATACATGGCGACTACCCAAATCATTGCCGTTATTGTGTTTGAGTATCGTTGCCGCGTACGAAATTTTCTGCGATGCAGTGACGATAGCAGAAAACTGTTCGTCGAAGTTATCGGTTACAGATTTTTTCATTCCATCAATGTCAAGTCCTCGGATTCAGCCAATGTGGGTATGTCAGAAAGCTTGCCAGTAGCTTTTCGTGGGTCGGTGGTTCTTTCCGAGGTTTTCCCAGGTTCCTCCTCCACCATTAATACTGACCGCCATGTATAGCCTATCTTGTGCTGAAAATGGCGTTAAACCCCACAGCAACAACAATAAGTCCGGGTAATTTGAAGGTTGGCAGCGTTGCTTCGTTGATATTGAAATATCTGAGAAACTGTTCTTGTACCAGTTCCCTACCCAACCCCCCAACCCCCGCTTAGCGTCGGAACGCTACAACGTATCACTGTACACCTGCACGTGTTAGACTTATTGCGTTACTGTATCTAACACCGACCGTTGAAACATGTCAGCGTTGGCGACCACGGCGTTTAGATGTTGCATCGTAGCAGTGAAGGTCATTGTTGGGGTATACGAGCGCGTACTGCGCTAACATCTTTTGTAATTATTTCTGCATGCGCTTGTGTTCGAGCGAGATGTCATCAGTGAGTCATCGTCCGGCTATACCGATTTTATAAGCTTAGTCGACGTCGTTCCATAGCACGAATGGATTGCTCGCAGTACTGCCTGTGACCCTAATCCCGGCAATTACAGGTATTTGTTTGTCGCCGGGTTCCATTGCGAAAAGGTTTCGATATTTCGGTGGGGTTATAAATGCGTGCAATCCGATTGTAAACTTGTCACGGGTTGGTGGTAGGGGTGGTGTTGATGCGGGGCGGGGGGGGGGATGATTGATAGATATCCACGGCATACTCGAGGGTGGATATTTCTAACGCAGCACTTAACGTTGGCTCGTGTACCGTTATTGCAATTTAATATCCCTTTTTCTGTGATTGATTCAATTCAACGTTGAAATTCGTCACTGATTTGTTCGATTTGCTAATTGCCTGTTGGGATACCGACGGTTTGCCAGTCGGGGGTTCCATCCGATTTATTTTTAGATGCAAATACACGTGAATTATTGGCTGGTAATCCACCAAACGATATTGATCTAATATTGGGCCAACTATTATACACTCGCAATTGGGCCAGTGTTATTTCAAGAGACCTACCGTCGGTGCTCGAATGGGTGTATGAAAACTAATATCAAATTCTTGGTTTTGACACAGCGGATATCATCGTCTTCGTTGACAGTGCGGTATTAGCAGCTATTTGTTTTAGTACGACTGGAATTTCACGGTATGCCATTTATTTATTTTATACCCTTGATTCTAATTGGGCTCTTCCCGAGGCCATTAGTGGTGGTGGCACTGGAGGTGTCGTCGTTGCATCATAGTAAATTTTAATCATCTTATCAAATTCGCAATCAGTAATCATACCGTCATTCAACGCTGAAGCTCTCAGCAATGATAATCTGCTATACGCATGTGTAACCTTGAATAGCAACTCTGTATACTCGTGTAATTGATCAGTCACGCATATTTATTGGCTATGATATTAGCGATACCAGCAACCCCTGTTATGACAGCAATACCAATTCCCACCACTGTGGCTATCACTTAGGTGGCTGATAATGTGCCGATTAACGTCATCGTTCCAGCGACTACGGCAGACGTCAAGTGCACAGCAGCCTGAATAACCACAATGCGTCGACGATATTGTGTTTTGTTTTACCGTATATGTGTCTATCATCGCTCAGAGATCGCTACCAATCACGGGTTTGACTGAATCTGTGGACTCGTATTTCATTGAATGGGGATGGGGGGTGAGCATTATATGGAATGGCAGCACTCTAAGTAATTAATACTTATTAAAAGAGGTGTTTTGCTACAAATTCCAGACACCACCAGTAAGTGGCTGCGGTTACCTTTTGATCGTCTGGGTCCAGTAAAAATGTTTCTTTAGTATTTTGATTTAATAAAATTGACACAGTCCCAGAACATTCATCGGTTGAATGGTACCATGGATATGTGGTAAATATCCTAAATTTCTCAGCACTAAACACGGACAGCCTATACACAGCAGTAACCTCAGCGGTGTGTTTGGTGGTGTTATTATTATCCTTGGACCAGGTGGCGAGTCCTGATGATACTGTGTATACACCGTTGATAGGTGGAGTCGTATGAGGAACACTAATCGCTTTTATTTTTCTTGCAAGTTTAATGTTGGCCGTCATTGGATTTCCAAAGAACTCTATTGATGGTTCTGCGAAAATTTGTAAACACGGTCACAGGAATAGTATAATCTGATCTAAAATTAGCTAACCCATCGTTAAGTACCATTAACGTAGTCCTCATCGCATTATCACTGTTGTCGACGTATCATTTTATTGCAGCGTCGTCGCTCGAGCCTGGTTCATTCACATTAACAATTTTATTTTTATTCATATCAAGTTCGCCGGCCGTTGTGTTACCAGTTGCTCGCAAGCGATTAGCAACGCTTTTTGTAATCTCATTTCTGATAGTTGCGATTGATCCACTAGAGTCTCGAATTTTTCCACGAGATGTGGCCCCGAGAACTCCTCGGATAATATCAGCGAGTTTCACATTGGATGTCATTAGACTGCCGTGCTGGTCCCGAAAATTAACCACGTCATCTAGATGAACCCCAGTAAGACTCGTAAGATCAGAAAGCTCATCTTTAGTGGCATCTTTTGACAAATCAGCGTCACCGAGACTAAGTTTTTTTTTAACCACCATCCCCCTTTCAGTGCTAGAAGACGATCTCCCATGAATATCTACCATCTTATAAAACGTTTAACTTGTTTCAAATGACGGACGGTTGTAATGTCTGCTCGTATACTCGTGCACAGCTTGGGGGGGGGGGGGCACATGGGGCGATCTTGATAAAGCATCAAGTACAGCAAGTATATGTACTTCTAGACCAAATACAGGCGCATCTGTTATTGTTTGTGTGTTTGTGTTGCCAACGTGGAATGCCAGATCGCTGAGACGCTCTGCATTATATTGATATAGTGTAAACGTTCTAGCGTTGGGGTGAGCCCATACGAATCAAATTAAACAATACTACTTGGGTCAGTAACATTGGGAACCCAGTCAGCGCCCGGACCTGTTTGCGAGTCCGCATTAATGATACCAGTTTTCACACCATTTGGTTTATTAGGTATTTGATCTCGCAGAACAAATTCTCGAAAGGTTTTAATCTTTAATCGACGATCAGCTTCGAGTAAATCAAAATTAGACATAGGAAGCTTTACTTGTTTCAGCGAAACGTTCCTTGCAATCTTAGACTCCGCTCGCCCTTTTTGCGGGGAAGAAGACCTTTTTAGTCCATGTCCTGTAATTTTCTTAAATAAAGCGCGTCTTATAAGAAAAAGGATTGCAGAGCCTTCTGACCCTGGCGCGGTCACTATCATTGACAGAGTTTCAGGAATTGTAAGCCGCACTAAAGTTTCAAGACATGAAACCTCCCCCCACCCCCCTTTTGGAAGTAGTTTTTAATGCGTGCCCTATAGTTTTCTTTAGTGATTTTCCATTATCAGTTCCAACGGCACCAAGTGCATAAGATTTTCCAATAACAGGCGCTGCAGCGGCTATTAATCATGGTACGAGAGCAAGAAATGGAATTATACCCCCCATCCTTGCCCTGTCCTTAATGGTAGCTGCAGAAAGATCGAGTCGTACACCAGTCGCTGATCGTTTGGCGTCATTAAAGTGTTTGAGTTTACGTTCGGTCAGTGACAGTTTATTTGGGCTGTGTAACGCCAATGATTTCAATGTTATTTTTATTCCAGAATTCTTTTTCACTGCCGATTGTAGCTTTTTAATCTGACCAGGGGTCAGAACAACATTCACGGGATGTTATGACATTATAATAAATATCAACAACGACGATTTAATTACCGATGGGAAAACACTTACATGTTTTCCACTAGGGCATCAACCACTCTCATTTGTCTGGGACATTACCCCCCTGTCAATTACCCCCTGCCACTACCCCCCTGATATTAGCCCCCCCCCCCATCATTTACCCCCCCCCCCAGTATATTACCTTGCTGTTTATTACCCCCGTTCTGTTACCCACCTTGGTCTATTACTATATACACCGCTATCAAATAACAAGAAATTCTCGCCATTAGGAAGTTTCTTGTATACATCTGGCAGTTCAACGGTTGCTCGATCAGTTGGAAGAGGTTGCGGAGCATGAATAGCTTGTCGCTTTCGTCGAACCTGACGACGAAGATGTTGTAGAGGAACCATTTGTACTGATGTTCCTTCACTTAGATTCTGCATTTCCCTGCCAAGAATCTGTTGAGGTGTTTCTTCTGTTTCCGCGGCTCTTTTTGTAATGTTTTGTCAAACTTGTGCATCGGAGTGTTCATGCCGAGATCCAACTACAACCTCATATTTTTATTTTTTTACTTTGGTCTTTGCTTTAGATTCAGATAGTCCGTTTACTGGTTGGCCTGGTGTCAGGATAATGTGACCGGGTGGGACATCATGCTACATTTCTGCTGCATGGTGCCCCAGTGCTAGACATCACTATAAACTGCCTCACTGCAGAAATCGTAGCGATATGACTGAAACATTGTTCAAGCTACGTTAAAAATCCAAATCACACATACACACACACACACGCACAGAGAAAATCTCTCACTGTGGAATGCTTACATTTTTAATTTCACTGTCCGGCTTGTCAATACGTGATATTCCTGGTACATTCAAAACCAATATGCCGCTTATAATTTATCAACATTTCCATTCGACCACACGTACCTTTACTTCCAGTTATTATAAACAAATATGATGCGGCCTCGCGCACCTTTAAGATGTGACTTTTAGGTCTATCAAAGCAATTTTCAAAAATTGAAGCTAATAAAAAGTCGACGATTTATGTCAGATATTTCCTCTCCTTCTTTGATCAATATTCTTATAATTAAGCTCCATGAAGTTACTACACATGGTGGCGCGGACAACTTTGCGATCGTTGCATCCCTGTGTTGTTTTACCGCGGACAACTTTGCGATCGTTGCATCCCTGTGTTGTTTTACCGCGGACAACTTTGAGATCGTTGCATCCCTGTGTTGTTTTACCGCGGAAAACTTTACGATCGTTGCATCCCTGTGTTGTTTTACCGCGGATTCAGCTACATCAATATAATTTTTGATAAGCTCAGCCAACGGTGTCTCTGATTCCTCCGTTTTAAGTGATCTGAGCAAGGTTTTTTGCGATAGCGCCATTAAACTTGACAATAATATCGTGAATGTCAACATTAGACGTTTGCAGTTTACCAGTTTGATCTTTAAAAATCACAAGCTCACCTGGATAGATATCAACAACAACATGAATAGTAAACTCAGACAAATCCCCATTGGAGGCAGATCCGGAAATGTTAATAGACTTTTGTACGATATTAAACGTACTTTAATGTTAAACCAATTAAGTGGCAGCGCTGTGGATGAACGCTCAAGTGCTTGCAACGCTTCAACACGAAGGTGACCGCATATAGGTGCATTTAACTGTGTTTATACTGATATAGTTGAATGAAACAACAGTTGTTTACGGTGTCTGGTTCAATAATTAACAACTTTAACTGTTACGCAAGTCATTACGAGTCAAAATACAAACCATTGTCACCACGTATGCGGCCCAAATAATGCCCAGTCCTGTTGTTAATCCAGATTGACAGTACCTGTTTCAGGCATGCGTGGCACCATCAATGCAAATTTATTTCGCATAAACACACCAAGAAAATGTTTGAATGTTTTGGCAATCGCAAATAAATCAAGACTGATCAATGGACGGGTCAAAGGCTTCATCTTCTGCAACCGTGTAATTGAAGACCTTTGTCCGATGGTAATCGGCGACTTGTTCCTGGTAGTCAAAGGAATTTTCATTTTATATACGACCGTCAAAAGCTTTGTTCAGCGCTATCCCAGATGCAGTTCTGGCAGCCGCTAACTCCGCAGGTTTTGCAATCGCTATATCCGCTGCTGCCGACAACGCTGGAATTGCTGCAAGGAATATAAATATTCCACCAGTCTATTTTTAGGCTGATTGAGTTGCGTTTGAGTCAACAACACGTGGATATTTACGGTAATTTTTGCCAGAGAAAGTTTTCATGTGATCTCCCAACTGTTTGTTATGGCGTGTTTTTATTTTGTCAAGTAGATTTTCACTAAGGCCGATCCATGATAGGATATTAATAATATATGCAGGTAACACGTTCAATTATGCATTTTCACAGGTGCATAAATGAATTTAACTCGGTCACCCACACCCTTCAGCAACAAAGTCTTGATAGAAAGTATCGCAGCATAACATCGATAACAATCACCATCATCACCAACAAGTACATGACAATACATGTCGACAATAAATTGCCTAACAACTCCAGATGTCCGAATGAAAAGTAATAAATCTGGTACATTGTCATGAAGTCATGTTGGGAAATTGGCAAACCAGTTTCGATGTTTTTATGCTGGATAATATACATGACCACATATTGTAATATGCACATGCGGTATGACTAGATTCAAAATTAGCCGAATTTCTTGAGATGTTTCTTGTTGACCTTTAATCTCAAAGAAACCTCCGTCAATTCTAAGTAGCCAAATATGATCTTACTCTGTGCTTGTTCATTGTCTTGACTTACATTCTGAAACGTCACAAACACGTGCTTTGATGAGGTAAGACCATGCCGAGTGCCAATTTGCCATGTTAACGGTCCCACAATAACAATTCTTCGGTGCGTGTCTGTGGTATGTGCGAGAAACGACAGCGCTGAAGCGGCTGCAGATTGTATTAAAAACAACAAACGTGATTCTGTAGGCCATGATGGGGATACCACAGGCATCCGCAATAGTAACGTTTCTAATACAACTCTACCATCGGCTGCAGCTGCACCACGCCAAAATGTGTCGTTGGAGTTGCTTACGGGTTAATGTGACTGTATGTTTACTCACGAAAATACATTGCGAACATCTCTACAAAACCCAGATATGAGACTGAGAGAAATTGCACACGAAAATTGTATTGAGGCTCCACGAAGTTGTCCTTTGCGCACAGCAAATCCACAATTAAAAGTGCTTTTAGGGTCAATTACTACATCTTGTACGTCTGCATCATTATCAGCGTTAGTGGGTAGTTTAAGTCAATACTAACTATATACTGTTTGGAGTCTACATTATAAGACGTATCTTTGATACACGTCATTGTTGGGCCAGCTGTTCTTGTTTAATCATCGCTGTATCTGGTAAATCCAATACCGATGCGGCAGCATCAACGTTGTGAAGAACTGATTCGATGTTCCTTTCCATTGGTGCAATAACGTGCACTGTTGAACAATGCCATGATTTCGTTATTTTCTGTCAATCGCACTGTACCTGGAAGATTTGGCGGTGCTTGAGTCAATAATCGTCGTAGTCAATCTCGAATCGATTAAGCCGCCTGCGATCCCACCTGTTTCATCCGATCCACAGCAGCACCTTTGGTGCTATCAGTAATTCACATTGCAACTGGTTTATTGATTGGTGCCGCGCACGATTCCAAACCCCTAGCACCTTTGGTGCGCCTCTGAACAATACATAAACTATGTCACCAAGACCAGTTCCATAATATGTCTCACGTTAACAAAGCGTATGGGTCTTACATATCATGGTACGATTGTCGTTGAAAAAATTTGTAGTCGATCTCTAACGTACATTTGTACCATTAATGTTTTACTTCGCAGATCAACAAAGTGCCCGTCTTGATCTACAATGATAAAAAGAATAGGTTTCAGCCGATTATTACGACATGGAAGACAAACAGGAATGTGGGCGTAATCGGGATCAAATCACCTTTTTCCTCAGTTGGCTAAAACTGAAGCAGAATATAACCCTGAACTGTCGGGCATGTCGTTTCAGACCTGTTTTCGGAACTACCACTGACAGCGTCACAAGTTAAATTAACCTGATTCGTTGTGGTAATTATCACAGTGTCATTCGCCATATGACAACCCATAAGAAAAATCGTTTATCATTTGAAATGTCGCCAGGCCAACATAAAACTAAAGCTATCTGATCCCAATATTCATCTGTCTCTTCTACCTCTGTGAAAAAACCTTCCTCGATACACGTGCTATGGGCCTGGTACACGGCTGGATATACGACTCAATTCCAACAACCAATCAAAGCCAGGTGAAGCACCTGTGAATCATTTTGATGCTGCGTGATGCCAACGTGACCTTTCTTAGAAATCATCAAAAGATATCCGTGCACGTCAACGCGCCTATGTCGAACTTATCCATGACTTGAATGCGATTGCGGAACCAAGTGCTTACAGGACCACAATTGTTGCAAGCTGATTCTGGCAAAGAATTGCTCGGATCTGTTGATGCGCTGTTGGCTAAACACCATGTGCGGGCGCGTGTTGAACACGTCAACTATAATCGTGACCTAACTATTTTTGAACGATTTAATCGAGCACCCGCAGAACAGTTATACGGCCATCAGTGCGCTCAAGATTTGTTAACGAGATCTCGGATGCAGGGAACAAGCCTCTCAAGTACCCGATCTAACGAATGGGTACATTGACTTCCATTAGTCATAGCACCACTAAACGATGAAGTCATACGCACAACTAGATTCAAACCAGCTAATGCCATCTGACGAAAGACTCACGTTTACTCAGAAAATGATCTCACGGCCGGCATCGTTACGAACTCTCGGAAACAAGTTTGTTCGGTATCTGTATGCACCTGGATAATTACAAGGTGGACACCATCGTGCAATTTAACCGGTATGGTCGTTCGATTTATTTACGATATCGGAACGGATTGATATTCCAAGGCAACCAGCACGTTACCGTTTGAAACCGTTAGATGGTGGACTAAAGCCTCCCATCCGAACATTTGTACTAGGTGAAATGCAATTTGTTTGAGCAAATACAGAACTGCCACCAAGATTTGTTTAATGCACTAGTGCATTACATTAACATGTGTCCGTCGCAACAGCATGATGGCCAAACGTGTAGGTGGTAATGCATCGGGTTGATATCAAGCGAAGACAAACTCACTTTAGTGCATATGTAAACACCATTTGTGATGTTCTACCACTGTATGATATTTGCCACTTTGTCGGTCTCGAAGACATTCCACGTACATGTCACGCCGGAGAACTTTCTGCACAATAACATGTGCAACTATCCTTTTCAGGTTGCGTTGATGATACAAGGAACTCATCTTTGGTCGCACCGCACTGAATATGAGAATGTGTTTACCTGAGTCCTCGTTTATTATGCGTTGCTCTTTTTCATTAATCCCACCACAGTAAATGTTATGATCGCAATTGTTGGGTGTTAAATATAGGCATGCACTGTTCGCATGCAACGTTATTATGCGCGTGCTTACTGTGTCGGTTAAGCAACCGAGCAAGATTCTTTACCCCTACATAGTATGATACCAATTCTGATTCTTTCATAGTAACAAGTCATTCTGGATTCGTCCATGCTGTCCAACTTGTGAGGTTATTACAACAAGCGGATGAAAGCCTTTATCGTAAGTGAACAGTCTAAATAAGACCATTTTTTGAAGGTACTATGAATGAATTACCAATATATAAAATGTAGAAAAGGTATGAGCTCCGTTGTGCAATTTACGTCTGAAGTTCAGGAAGCGACAGTAACCATTTGAAGCTAGCAGTGTTTGTGATTTGGATTTTTTAAGGCAGCATTAACAATTTTCTAGTCATATCCCTACGATGCTTGCAGTGTGACAATTTATAGTGACGTCTATCACTGGGGCATCATGCCGCAGACATGTATCATGATGTCCCACCCAGTCACATTATCTCGACACCAGCCGTCCAGTCCTAACACTAACCTCTTAATGCTGAGCCCCAAGCGAGGGAGCTGTTATTACCATTTTTGTAAGTCTTTGGTATTACTCGGCCGGGGGTTGAACATGCAGCAAGCAGTGATAATCCTCGCGCACACCATTCAGAATATCCGGTGGACATGAATGGCAAGATGAAGGCAGATAAAATGATTTAAGTATAAAGATTAGTGCTTGCCCGAAATGGTGGGAAAAGCACTTGGCCTGGACTAGAGCTTCGGAAAATTTTACTTGTTCGACCTAAAAAGTTGTCCAGGACGTCGGGCTAAGGTATAGGATCAGCCCTGTATTGAAAATTCTTCTACCACATCTAGTGAAGGTTGATGCACTAATGAAATTTGCTTAAATTTGCTCTGTGAAATTATAGTTACTTTTTCTATAATTTTAGCTTTTTCTTTGCTTTATTCGACCAGATCTATTATTTTATATGTTAATTTACAGATAAATTTCAAATGGAAATCACTATTTAATCCCATACAAGTAACCTTATGCTGGACAACGAATAAATGACATGAATATTAAAGAGTTATCTGGTATTTGATTGGCTTGGTTTGCGACAAGTCAAAATTTATTATCTATGTCTATATTTTAGCAATCTTTCTACTCTGGCAGAGATGCTAAGTTTGAAGGAATCATTCCAATTTTTCAGTTGAATACAATTTTATGTTGGCTGACTGCAACGTTAACACTAGTATGTCAGGATCACTGAAATGCTTGTTATGTCTGATTCTAATTCATTTTTGAAAATGCACCTAATCGTTTGTTTTTCAAAATCAGTCAAAATTAGACAAAATCGAAAATCAATTGGGTGGCTTGAATTATGCAAGAAATTTTCATAAATATCCTGAAATGACAGGTCATCAAGATGGATTGTACCTCAATGAAAAAACATACTTGTGCAACAGAAATTCAAATCTTGATTTGCAAGTCATTAACACTTGATGAATACAATACTTTTACAGTCCTTTCTACAGTTTTTAGCTTGGCACAGGGTAGGAAAGAGGATTAGCATATACGTCTTTTCAGTATTTTAGTACAACTTGAAGGAAAGTCCCAACAGGTCCGAATTTGTGAAATATTTCTCGAGATAAGTATTTATGCTTAGGAGATTAAGACCTAATAATGATTTTTTGAATTTGCTGTTTAATATTTATGTCATTAATGTTACAGAAAGAGACACAAGAGAGATTCCATAGACATGAGTGTTGCTCTGCAGAAAGAGAAGTGTGATGTTGACATGAATAAGAGTACTGTGATAGATATTGATCTGCAAGAGAAGAAAAAGCATCATCTTAAAACAATTGTGTGGCTTCCAAGAAATTGGCTTCCACTGCCCAAAATCGGCAGAGATGTAATAGTTGGATTTGTTGAAGAACAGATCCATGATGGCCAAGGAGGATCTACCCTGCCTTCTGCAGAACACGAAGAGCTAAGAGAAGTGTTAAGACAACTTTCTTCGGATAATATAACCGGACCACAGATTACTATGAAATATGAGATGCTCCGACTTTGCACAATGAAAAACTTTCCAGGACAGGATCGACCATTTGCCATTAGAATAACAGGAGCTGGATTTTATTATGCTGGTTACAAAGACCAAGTCATATGTTATTGCTGTGGCGGTCGTAAAGACAAATGGGTTCCTGGGGACATTCCACTGTTCGTTCACCAGGAAATTACCCCAGATTGTAGTTTTCTCACACACAATGCTCTAGTCAATGTTCCAATTAGAAAAGCAAATTCCAAAACATCACCGACACTTGCAGAAGTTCACCTTCTCACAATCCAAAGAGATGATGGGTCAAATCAGTCAGACACGGCACATGGAGGGTCATATATGATGCTTCCATCCACTGAACAGAATCAGATCAGCAATTCAAATACCCCTCACCAAATATTGGTCACTAAAAAACGTTCAATATCAAATCTGTTGGTGGATTTAGGGGGACAAAATGTATTGCAAGATCTGAAAACTGCTTCAGCCGACACATGCTATATGGAAAAGCCACGACCAAACTATTCCCAATATGAAGTGAAGAAAATGAGGATTAACCCTTTCCAGGGATGGCCAATAGAACTTCGACATACGCCAGAGGAAATGTATGATTATGAATTAAACTGTACGGGTAGGTTCTGATACACTCTCTCAAAATTAGTTAAACCACTATCTAGTCGTATGCATTAGAAACTGATTTCATTTAACTTTATTTTTTTTTTTTTTTTTGGGGGGGGGGGAGATGGAGGGCCTAGTGGTCAAAAGCACTTGCCTTTACCAATCACTGTGATCTCACCTCGGTCCGCATGGGTTTGAATCTCGGGCTTGACCAGCGGGAGTATGTAAGAAAGCTTGCCAGTAGCTCCCCATGGGTTGGTGGTTCTTACCAGTGTTTTAACAAGTTCTTCCTCTACTAATTACTCTGGCCGGCATGTATAGCCGATCTTGTTATGAAAATGGCGTTAAACCCACAATATCAACAAATATTTTTCCAGAGGAGTGCCTCAAGATTCGTCTGGTCTTGGTTACAACCTATATGTGTGTGCATTCAGAAAAGTCACTGTTTCGACATCACTGGTTGTTAATTCCTTTTGAAATTAGGGATGTTAATTCCTTTTGAAATTAGGGATTTGATATATTTATTCTTAATTCTTTTAACGGGTTCTCTGGTAGTAAGGAAATGAAGAAATGTTAAGAAAATATATTAAGTGCAAGGCATTAAATGCAATGAATATGGTACATTTATTGTGCTATACTCCATGATGAAATTTAAAGCAACTAAAGTCCTCCAACTTGCCAGTGTTTGAAAATGTCCGATGGACATGAATGGCAAGATGAAGGCAGATAAAATGATTTAAGTATAAAGATTAGTGCTTGCCCGAAATGGTGGGAAAGCACTTGACCTGGACTAGAGCTTTGGAAAATTTTACTTGTTCGACCTAAAAAGTTGTCCAGGACGTCGGGCTAAGGGATCTGATCAGCCCTGTATTGAAAATTCTTCTACCACATCTAGTGAAGGTTGATGCACTAATGAAATTTGCTTTTATTTGCTCTATGAAATTATAGTTACTTTTTCTATAATTTTGTCTTTTTCTTTGCTTTATTCGACCAGATCTATTATTTTATATGTTAATTTACAGATAAATTTCAAATGGAAATCATTATTTAATCCCATACAAGTAACCTTATGCTGGATAATGAATAAATGACATGAATATTAAAGAGTTATCTGGTATTTGATTGGCTTGGTTTGCGACAAGTCAAAATTTATTATCTATGTCTATATTTTAGCAATCTTTCTACTCTGGCAGAGATGCTAAGTTTGAAGGAATCATTCCAATTTTTCAGTTGAATACAATGTTATGTTGGCTGACTGCAACGTTAACACTAGTATGTCAGGATCACTGAAATGCTTGTTATGTCTGATTCTAATTCATTTTTGAAAATGCACCTAATCGTTTGTTTTTCAAAATCAGTCAAAATTAGACAAAATCGAAAATCAATTGGGTGGCTTGATTTTATGCAAGAAATTTTCATAAATATCCTGAAATGACAGGTCATCAAGATGGATTGTACCTCAATGAAAAAACATACTTGTGCAACAGAAATTCAAATCTTGATTTGCAAATCATTAGCACTTGATGAATACAATACTTTTACAGTCTTTTCTACAGTTTTTAGCTTGGCACAGGGTAGGAAAGAGGATTAGCATATAAGACATAAAACATAGATTCGTCGACCCGTATGTATACATGCTTGTGTGATATTCTGTATGTTTGTGGTTTAATTTTTGTTTAATTTGTGCAGTATTAATACTGGTTATATTATGATTTAGGTCCATTTTTATTTAAAGGAATTAAAGGTAACTTAGCTGTTCACGTTGTGATGAAATGCTTGTATTTCATGTTTTAAAACTGTCTGTACCGATTTCTTTGGTCGTTAGTTTGCATTGTGAGTGCTGTTGTCTTGTTACTGTATAATTATGGTTGTTTAAAGTTGTTTGTTCTGTACTTTGTGCTAACCTTGAGACTTATGCCATTTTCTAACACATGGGACAGACAAATCTACCTGATTTGCTAATAGTTGAATCAAAGATTTTAATGCAATTAAAAATGAAAACTCCAGTAATTACCAATCAGTGTGGTTCATTCATCAGTACACACACTATTCCACAAGAAGATTTTCATGTAGCATATCATTGCACTAGTAATATCAACACTTGCCATATTTCCAGGACAGAAAATATAAATTTCCAAGGAAATCATTAATTACAAATCTCCTCACAGTCACTACACATCCCGTCAGAACTGCATAAATAGTATTGTACTGTATCGTACTGTTGTCTATCATAGATTATTTTCCAAATTAGGGCTAAGGAAAGTTACAAGTTATTTCTATAAAATATATTAATTACATATATTTATTTTTATATGACATTCATGAATTAAATGTGATAATTCAGCAATAATATCAAATGTTTTTATGTTTTTATTTTCTCATGCGTAGAACCTATTTAATTATTTTCGATAGGTCACCCAACTGCCCTCATTAACATATTCATATTGTTACAACTATATGGTCACAAACTAAGTAACATAAAGAAGCCAAACCAGCAAACAATTTAATTATCGATGTTATAAATATGAGAGGAACTTACATTATTATGAAGTGAATCCAAAACTTATCCTGACGAAAGTTCTATTCAAATCCAAAAGAATGAAAAGTCCCGTATAAATTTCAGAACCGGAAATGTACTCATCCTCCAAGAATCGCGTCGTTGTCAAAATGGCTTTGTCCACAAAATTTATTTTAGTCCAATGAGCACTTTTTATTTACATTGAACACTCCAAACATAAAATACATCTGCAGACTTGGGGTTACAACAGGAACAGAAGAAATACGAAAGACTCCAAAATATGAATGAAATCTGTTAGTTCATTTCTCTCCTTATATAGACCATCGAGAATCTATTTACGACTATACGTCCCATCATATCCCATGTGACATCTTACTATTCACGGTGGATGGACCTGCCGTTACAGCACAGAGGGTCCTTCTTGAACCATTCACAAGTTACCCACCTTCATGGATGACTCATGCCAAATGATATATCCACCAAAATTATTTTTCATTTAAGGTTACTAAATGCATCGCGCACGCTTTAATGCAAGCGGTTTCCAAGGCTTATGACACCAAGTAGAGAATCATCTGTAATTGGTGCAATAGCAAATGCGTTGATTCTATTTGCTCCCTATTTAACTGCATTTGTATATTTTCTTTTTCATTTTGAGAGAGACAAAAAATTTCAGTATCCACCAAAACTGGTTATAGGGCATCGAATTCAAATACTTTTATGGGATCCATTATGGAACTGGATCTTCATTTTTCAGAACGGATCGAATAGGTTAAGCTTTAAAGATGATTTTCAGCCCGGGTGGAACATTTTATTTGTTTTTGGTCATTATCTACATCTTAGAAACCACTGAATTAAACTTTATTTAGGAACTGTACCCTTAAGACGGTCTTTCATTTCGATGCTAGTGTCAGGAAAGAGGAAGTGAATTCTTGCCTTGTCGGTGGAAATCATTATGTACAATTCAATTACAGCTTTGGATTTGGTTTCTTTTATTTAACAACTGTGTTTCTGGCAAAGAATAAACCTCATTTGGTAACCTCTGGTCCAGTTCAACTCCCGCTTGGAGATTATATGTTCCTGGAATCATCGAGATAGACTCCTTTGCTTGGTTATGATTTTAATTTTCTGTTTGGCTTGATATAAAAGGAAAAAATGGGTAAGAACCTTCTTTTTCTTGGTCCCAAAGGTACAACAGCGATTTTAAAGTATTGCGTTTTTATAAATGGACGGATCTCTCACTGAGAGAGACCTTTCTTTCATGAAAATCAAAGCCCAAGAGGTTAGGTCTACTGATCTTAATGGAAAAAACATGATGTCCTGAAAGCCATACTATGTCCGTCTCTCCCCACCCTCTCCATTTCTGCTATCAGTCAATGTCGCGCCAAAGTGAATGTATTTGCGTCTTAGGACCAGTTATGTCAGTCCAGCAAGCTGTCAAGCTATCTTCCAGTTTGCAGCAAAGGGACATTTCTGACAGCATATATTACATTCACTTTGAAGACTTATCTTTGGGTCATTAGGTTTCCACCAGGTTACTTAAGTCTCTGATGGCATACTATAAAGTAATGTGTTTTTGGGATAACACTAATTTGAACTTTTTAATATTTACCTGCTCTTAGTGTCAAATATCCCTTATCCCTCCCTGCAATGATGTTCTGTTTAGTCTTAATCCATGTCACCTGACCTTACATGACATTATTTGTGATGTCATGTCGTGTGTTATACATGCTACATATAGAAAAGTATGTTATGGGTATGTCAACCATATTAACAATAGTCATGTGATAAACTGTTTAACGAAAATTATCACCTTGTAACTGATATTATCTAATACAATTGAAATAATTTCATTTAATAGCTTCCAGCAACAGTACTACAGCTAATTCTACGGCTTCCAAAGACATGACAGGCAGCACAGGGGTCACAGATGGTAATGTAACTGGGGCATCAGCTTTCTCTCCATCACCTGACAAGACAGATATACAGAAATATCTGTTGACAGATGCAGCTCAGAGTGTACTAGACATGGGCTACCAACCCAAGCTGGTGCTGCAGGGAATTGAAAGAGTACTGTGGAAAAAAGGTAAGTCTTTAAGTGTCATTATATTGCTCTTAGTCTTGCTTTCGAAGAAAAGCAAATATCGATTACTTGGATCATCTTTTATATCAGTGGTAAATGATTTTGTACAGGCATGTCCAAGAATTGGATAATGATTATCTCTCTGCATAAGAAACCATCATCTTAGATGGATTTTAAGAATGTTGCCTTAAGTGCATATTTTCATAAAAGGGAAAGGGAGGTAAACTAGATTTCATTCTTATAGTAACACTTATCATCATTTATTACGTTGGAATCTTATACTTCTGAAACAAGGATCACATGTAAGTATCATGAATCTTTTAAATTCATTAAGTCACTCACTTGATAAACATAATAATAATAATAATAATAATAATAATAATAATAATAATATCAGCAAATAACAAGTTTTAATACATTAATAAACATAATTAAATTACATTGGCACAGTATTTGCAAGCATAATGCACAGTTCTAATGCATACATGCATACATGATATATACACACATACATACATACAAGCATGCGCGCACATACATAAAAAATACCTACCTACCTACTTAGATACATACATTCATGCATACCATTATGCTTTTGGCATAATCATTAACCTTTTTTTGCTTAATTGTGTCTTTCGCTTTCCTGTATATGGATTACGCCTTTTTGGGTTCATTAAATGAAAATAAAATTAAAGCACTAAAAGGTTTTCATTTTTTATTGTCTCCTCTTTAATCACACATCAGAAGGCTAAATAAGAATAGTGTAAGAATAAACCTGCATGTAGTTTTTTTCTATTTATAGTAGCTGTATTGGACACATTTTCAATAAAACAGATGGGTTTCTTCGAATTATAACCTTATCTCACAGGTTTGTTACATGAAACAAAAATATTGAAAAGCAGACTAATATTCTGCTCTTAACGGAAAATGACGCCTGATATTAAGCAAAAACAGACTTCGTCAATGACTCAATAATGCTATGTGACTGAAAACAATCTTAGAGGAGAGGGATTTCTTTAAAACTTAAAAACATGTCAGACCAGGAAAAGGATAAATCAATCGTTCTCTACAAATGTAAAAAGACGAAAACGAGAGTGATCTAATACAGAACATGGGTTCAGCTCATTGTCATGTCCTTGTGAAATTCAAAGTTAAAAGCATAGACTAGTTGAAGTATATATATATAGATATATATATATATATATATATATATATATATATATATATATATATATATATATATATATATATATATATATATATATATATATATATATATATATATGCCAGTATGTTTTATCTTGGTATTCTAATCAATGTGGATTTGTCCATTTGTGATAATAACTTTAACAGGTTAGAAGCAAAACTAAATGTACATTTTCTTTCAATTTATTGTATTTATGACATATAATACATAGATTAAACTATTTCTGCTCAGCTTTTGCTTTTTTGCCATGTTATGTTATGATTATACCTCTCATGGGGTTTGCATACATACATACATACATACATACATACATACAGACAGACAGACAGCCATACATACATACATACATACATACAGGCAGACATACATACATACATACATACATACATCAGGTCGATGAAGACCTCTTCAGTCATCCACTGTTTTATCGGGAACAAATGGTCTGTGGGTGCGAAAGGCGGATGCGCCCTGAATGTTCTTTGGCATTGTGGACATGGGATGGTAGCAATGCTGATCATGGGGTTACTGGCTCGGGATATCCTGGCCTGCCTCAGTTGTTCTGCTGCGGCTGTCCTGTTTGCCTTGCAAGCTGCAGCACCTTTAGTGATGGAAGACCGCCACACGACCTTGTCTGCTCCAACGTGTCATAGGTAATGCCAAAGTTCTTCAATGATGTCTGCAGGGTGTCCTTGTATCGTTGTATCTGGCCTCCTTTGTTGCGTTTTCCTTGTTCAAGCTCGCCATAAAAGAGTTTGTATTGTAAGCCGTTGGTCTGACACGTGAGTAGTGAATAGGGATACCCTACGGACAATGGGAATTAGCATTACAGAACCCCTTGGGACAATCTACGGACAATGGAAATTTAACATGGCGAAAAATCGTGGGACAATCTACGGACAAGGGGAATTTAACATGGGAATAAATCGTGGGACAATCTACGGACAAGGGGAATTTAACATGGGATTTTTTTTTTTTAAATTTTTAAAAAAAGGGGTAGGCAATTCAAAGACTATCTCTTTTCGAGAAATATGGCTGGCCCTGAAAAGGGCCTTTGGGTTTTCTTCTTCTAATTTCTTCTTTTCCTCCACCAACTTCTTATTTTAGCTCCAACACTCTTTCTCTTCTTTTTTTTCTCCTTCTCTTCTTTCTTCTCTTCCTCCTCTTCTTCTTTCTTCCTCTTCTCATTTTCCTCTTCTTTTTCAATTTTTTCGTTCCATGTTCTTATTCTTATCTTTTCCTCTTCATCCTCCTTCTCCTCCTTGATCTCTTTCATGACACCACTAATCTTGTCCTTTGCTTTCCTTAAATTGTTAATTTCCATCTTCACACGATGGGGACTATAGGAATAATGGTCTTCAACCAGTCTTATTAGCATCTGTTCCATTATTCCTAAGTTGTCTAAAACGTCTTGCAAGGTTTGTAATTTGTCCATTTGGTTTGACGCCATCTTCTTCTTTGTATTCTTTGCAGAATGGTTTGAACAACTAATACTGTGGGTTCTTATACGAAAAGCGCGAACGTGAAGGAAAACATCCCCCTAAAACATAAAATGGATCTTACCTAGATGATGACCAACATCGCGCGGACGTGAAGGAAAACATCCCCCTACTTTCTCATTTTATATAATATAACCCTAACTATACTCTCCACATTTGCTAAGAAACCCATAATCTACTATTCACACAAACATACCTGAGCTCTTACAAACACACAAACACATACACTTCCACTATTAATAAAGAGTTAGTGTTTATTTTCACACTACTCTACCTACACACATTGGCAAATTAATAGTTATTTCTTTTCTAGAGTATTGGGTAGCCCTGAAAAGGGCTGTTTTTGTTTGGAACTTCATGGACACCTGGTTAATGGTGGCACCTTCCAGGCCTGGCGCCACATACACATCTTATCCCCCAGTTACTTTTTACCTTTTGGGGGGAGAGAGCAGAGGCAGGATATGTCGCTTCAGAATCCCAATTTTCACTCTCTGGGATTCTGAAATTTTTTCTTCTCTCCTTTTCCTCCTCCTCTTCTTTATATCTTCTTTCCTCCTCTTCTTTTTTTCTTCTTTCCTCCTCTCTTATCCTTCCCTCCTCGACAATGGCTTCAGCGGCCAGTTCATTTAATATGCGCCTGGCATATTCCAGATGCACATGAAGTTCCAACAGTTTCTCCAGTCTCGTGTTCATTTTTGGTGTTGATCAATCAACAAGGGTAGCTGGACTGCCGAACGAGTTTCATTTTATACTGAAAGCGCGGACGTGAAGGAAAACATCCCCTAAAAACATAAAATTCATCTTACCTAGATCATGACCAAGAAACAACAACAACGCGCTGACCTAAAAGAAACACTCACTCACGTTTTTATGCTACCCATCACTTCAATAGACTATCCACATACGCAAGGCAATCCAATCTAACCCCAAATATACACCTCAAACAGCCAAAAAACTAACATCATTTTAATCTACTATACACATCAATCTATTTTTTCACTTACAAACACAATTACACAAACACACAAACTCATACCCTCACATTCTTTAAGAAAGAGTTAGTGTTTATTTTCACACTACTCTACCTACACACATTGGCAAATTAATAGTTATTTCTTTTCTAGAGTATTGGGTAGCCCTGAAAAGGGCTGTTTTTTGTTTTGCTATGGCATTCTTTTTTAGTTTCTAAGAATGCGATGTCCTCTGAGGATAGACTTTCTGGCAATAGGTCTGCTTCTTCGGAAAGAGAAGAAGAATTCTTTGGTGTCGATACGACAATCGACAAAGCCTCTGTCAGCTTCAGGTTGTTGCTGCTGCTGTTGTTGTTGCTGCTGTTGCTGCTGTCTCTGAAGTCTGTACTTCTCTGTCCATTCTTCTTTCTCCTTGTTCATTTCTTCTCTGAAGAGCTCTTCTATCAGGTCTTCAGTGATTTTTAACATTCTCACATTCTCTATTTCTTCTGGCTTCGGTATCAGACTGTGTCTGACCCTATGCAAATTCACGTAGGCTTCGTTGAGCTTAGCTAGTTTGGAGCACATCTTCTTAGGAGGATGAGTCGACAATGGATGGCTAGACTGGGAACAACCCGGTTCTTAAAGTTAAAGCGCGGACGTGAAGGAAAACATCCCCCACACGGTTTTCGAGCCGCAACGTTCATGAGAGGGATAGTAAGAAATGAAAGAGCATCAATCCAATATTCTTATAGCTAAACAAACCACAAAGGCATTTTTTTCAAAACACAACATTTTTATTCAAAAATCACTTAACACTAAACAACAACAACTCTAACATTTTTTAACATTAATCCAACACTATAACATCTAACAATTTTTTTCAAATCACAAACATTTTTTTCTTCAAATACCATCTACTTTAAACAAGGCTGACAACGTTGTGAATGAAATTGTGATTTCCACTGTTGGAAATCATTAGGCCATTGATGGACACTACGTTTCCTAGCTTGAGACAAAAGATAAGCATAATGGTCACAAAACCATCGATCTACTTTCACATCGTTTCTAGCAGAAGAACGAGGATCAAAATGAGTCACTAAATGTTCTAAGGAATAGCCCAGGCTGCGATGATGCAGAAAATACACACAGTACTGTCCACACACCAAGGAATCTGTGCCTTGTAATTTCACGTTATTGAATCGGGTGGTTTGAGCATTTCTTCTCATAAAGTCGATGATATCGTCTTCCAAAGGGGGCAATCCGTACGAATCGAAATATTCCACACATCCTTCTTGAGGAAAGTAGACGGCTACCCAGTGGGTTCCTGGGAGATGACTTTCGTCCGTGTTGATCACGTAAGCTTGATGGTCTTTAGGTTTGCGATGAGGGAGTTCATCTTTAGCACAGACGACAGGATTCCAAGAAGCCGTATACGAACTATGGTTCAAAAGGTAATAAAGTTCCCAGGTATCCATTGATTTGTGTTTTTTTTCTTCTTCACAGGTAATAATAAGTCGTCAATTCGATCCTGACTTTTTGCTTGAAAATGTCTGACGAATAAACGGTTATTCGTTCTGTTTCCTCACTCTGATTCAGGAGAGCTTCGATACGATGGATCTCTTGAGTGGTTAATGGTGGACAAGAATGTTCACGCAAGTCTTTATACCACTGGTGCAACACGTCTTTGTTTGAGATGAGACTCCAAGCTTCGTCCAGATACTCGTCCAATTTTTCTTCTTGACTCAACATCAGGCATTTATCGTGTTGAATTTGACTGGGATGATCGTTTTGACATCCATAACAATTTTTCTTGATCAATTCCGTCATTTTGTCGACCAAGTGTTTGGCAAAACAGGAGACTAAATGGGCTTCTTGTTCTGGCCATCTCGACTTCATCATGACAATTTCTTCGTCTTTGTCTTGGGATTCTCCTTCCACGGTCTCCTCACATTTCATGTCCAAAGTTTCTTCACTAGGTAAAGAGGGATAACAGTCTTCCATGGCTTCTAGTAATCTAGAATGACTTCTCTCAAACTGTTGATTTCTATCGTATTGTCAAATTCTGCATACAGGATCACGTTCAACGTTGGATCAGCAGGGTCTCGATTTGCAAACTGAATTTCCACACGAATCTGGCCAGATTTTATAGGGTGGAAATGTCCCTCGTCGCTGCCTTGGTCTGGAGTGAAATCGAAAGCCCACAAAGCGTAGCCTCCTGCATAATCTTCGTACGTAATACCGTGACTGGTATTGGTTCCTAACTGTCCGGTGGCTTCGTACAGGGACAAGTACGATCTCAAGTAATTGTTCTGGGCAAAGTTAGGCTCAAAGGGTCGTGTACACAAGGTCTTGCCGTCACGACTGACTTCGATTTTGGACACGCTAGAGTGTCGAAACTCAAAAGGATTTTCGTTGTGAAGTCCATTGAAAGCTGAATTCCTGACGATACCAACGATCAAACGCTTGGGTAACTGTCCTTGGAACAGATGATCTTCGATCATGGATCGCTGTCCAACAGGAATGGTGAACGTTTTCACTTCCACACGTCGTATGGGATACTTGGCGGTCGTTCTGCTCAACGTCTGACTGATGTCGTTTCCCACTTTAGGTAACACTTCCACACGGCGTACGTAAAGTCTGGCTTCTTGGATAACAGTTTTGTATTCGTTGGCATGGGCCATCAAATGGAAAGCGGCAGTGCTACGATTCAGTCTCAGGCGAATATCAACTCCGTTCAGTAAATACTTTTCTTGTAACCACATGTCCAAATGCAAACGATCCATCAGTTCTAAACTACGTCCTTGCAAAATTTTAGTTCTACGTGTGTTAAACCCCACATTGTGAGGATTGTCATCTTCTGTCAGGGCTGTGTCGCTAAACGTGCCTGCACCTGCCGTGTCAGGTTTCCATACCACGCAAGCATCCAGATGAGTATTCTTGGCTTCTTTTCCGTACGTCAAGAGATTTTCCAAGTAGGCACGATATGGGTAAGTATCCATGCTGCTGCTGACCAGTTTGTTATTCAAGTACAAGTCCACTTCGCTGAACAAGGAATGCATGAAATTGTTGACGGGCGCTACCCTATCATTGGCTCCAGGATTGGTGTTGTCAGTTTTGATCACTTTGACTTTCAAATACAGGTAACTGCTATTCAGATCGATGTAATCTTCGGGTTGTCCTTTGATTTCGAACTCGATGGGAGCGGAATCCGTCAAAGAGGAGACGGGATGAAATTCCACCCACTGGGATTCTTGCATCGTCATCATGGTGGGGGGCATGGCAAACATATCCAGTTCCGTCTTGGAACAAGCACATGACTCTCGGTGCATCATTTTTTCTGTGTCTCAATAATCGAAAACGTCTAAGTCTCGAACGGTTCTTCTTTTCTTGGCTTTTCTAGCTTGAAGTCTGGTGAAAGGGTGTTTTCTTCGTCGTCTCTTTCTGCCTTGTCCTTGCTGAATGCCTGACTCGGTAGCGTGCAGGGCATTTATAGGTGTGTCTCGTCGGCCTAAAATGTCTTTACCCGTTTGCAGCAGGACATTTTTGCCTGCCCTCATGAAGGCTTCTTTAGGGTTTTGTTTGTCGATGATGACATTTTGGAGAAATTCTTTGCCTTGCGTCAGTGCCGCATCTTTCAAGGCGTGCAATCCGCGTGTCACCATCGGTTTCAACACTGGGGCCACCGAACGAAAGGCCGATTTTAACATGTCTCCTAAACCGTGTCCTCGCTGTCGTGCAACCCCTTGGTACACTGGATACATGACTTACTTACGAATCGTGAGAGAACCGTTTTCGAAAATGGAGTTTCACCGTGACTTTTCCTTTGGTAAATGGAATATTTTGTCCCAGATCTCCTTTTATAGTAATGTTGACCGTGTCCAAATACGACTTGCTGACGGGCAAATAGTGAGGATGGACAAATTCGCGGTGGACGTGGTAAGTGTTTCCACCTTCCTCGTCAGCGTTCGCGGCAGAATCCACTTTGAAAGGAATGACACGCAGTAACGGTACGGAGGTGTGTCCCACCACGTTATACTCCACCACATCGGAGTACACGAACATCAAATTCAGTCCTTGGTTCAGTTCTACTGGGGTACGAAATAACTTGCTAAAAGACTCGTTGTCGTAAACGATGGGTAATTCGTTGTTCTTGAGTATGCTCATTCTCAGGTTCATGTCTCCGCCCAACATGTCAAACAATTCAGGACAAAATAAAATGGACATGATTTTACTCCGCTCAAATTTCATCGAGAAGCGACGAGCTGTTTTGTGGTACTCCATGGTGACACTTTTGTTAACATGCTCCAAAGCTTTCAGAAACACGGCATTAAACCTGGAGGCTATGGTGCTGACCAAATGTTGACCACTAAAATAATAGCCTGGGGAAATGAAAAAGTGGTAGGTCCACTTTTGAGTTTTCTCATTATAGGTTTTATTGTCATATATGACTTTCTTATTCAACTCCTGTTGCAATGACTCGTCATGAACTTCCACATGAAAAAAATTTTGATTGGGGAGGACATTGAGGACTTGGGTCGGGTGAATGATTTCCACTAAAGCCACTTCCCAATGGGCTTCGTGATCTAAAGGGATGGCCTGAGGTAATTTGGCCGTGTAACAGCACAACGTGTTGTGGGGAAACACCTCCATGGAACTGTCACTGGGTAAGGTTAAGTAAAATTGGTTTTGGTGACTCATAATTCCAGAGTTCTGTGGCTGTCCGAGGGGTTAGTGGATGTCAGAGGCGTGTCTCCGTCCAAAATGGGGTTCTGGTTGTGGTTGTGGTTGGAGTGGTGACTGGCACTGGCACTGGACACAACGTTCCCGTTCGAGGAGAATTTCAGGGAGGGATTGGGAAGCAGGTAACCGATGCAACTGCTCAATAAAATGGTCCACAATTGTTTGTCTCCTTGTTGCAAACTCAAATTGGCGATGGCTGCCCCGATGACACAATACACCACGAAGATTTGGCAGAAAAAGACGATTTGCGTTTTAGGCACACGTTCTCCACACCACACCCACAAGGGTTGTTTTTGTAAATCTTGCACAGAAGAACTAGGGGAAGAAGGACTGGTCGACGTAGCTGCGTCTGCTGTGTGAAAGGGCATGATGGTCACTTCTTCTTTTTATAGTCGATGACTTGCGAAGCGTCGATCCAAGAATCGAAACTGGGTGGATATCCTTTCCAACGTACTTTGACTTCTTTGACACGTCGTTTGCCCACTTTACGGGTTCTGCGTTCGAGAATGCTTTCGATGTCGTACACGTCGTCTTCTTTTTTGGTCACACGTTGTAACTCGGGCAAATAAAACGTTCCTTTGAGTACTTCTCCGTTCATGTCTTCCAATTTATAGACGGCAGGATGACGGCCATGCACTCGTCCAGTGACGCGAAACAATTGGGTCGTCCAGTTAGGTAAGTAACCTTTGTCGAAAGTGCGTTTGGTTTTGCCAATGCGCACCCAATCTCCTACGGTCAACTCTCCACTTTTCTTGGGGACAGCCCTCGTCGGGGACGTACCAAACAGACGCTCAAACACCAGCACTTCGTTGTCGGGAGTCACTTCTTGCGGGGCACGTCCGATGCTTCGATGGTAAGATTGGTTGTACGCTTGCACCAGGTGCGGTAAGATGTCGATGTACTTCAGAGTGTGGTGATGCGTAAAATATTTCCACATGCGTTCTTTCAAAGTACGTTGAAAACGTTCCACGATGCTGGCTTTGGTTTCGGGATTCTCGGTGGTAAAAAAATGAATGTCACGTTTCTTTAATTCTTTTTGGAAAGCTTGGTTCAGAAATTCGGTGCCTTTGTCCGTTTGCCATCGAAGAGGGCGACGACCGCTTTGTTTCAACACCCGTTGCAGGGCTCGCACTAACTCGCTGCTCGATTTGGAAGTCAAGGGCACGACCCAGGCAAATTTGGAAAAGACGTCGATGACACAAAACAAATATTTGTAGCCGCGATTGTAGCTGGCCAAATGAGAGACATCGGCTAAATCGGCTTGCCATTGATGATCGATGCCTTCCACTCGGGTGCGACTTCTGGCAAACTTGCGTCGAATGGGTTTGTGTAAAGTGTAGGTAGCTTGTTCTTGTAACCATCGTTGCACTTGAGGTAAACGGAGACTTTTCAGTCGAGTTTTGGCAGCACGATACAATTTTTGAACTCCTGCGTAACCTGCAGGATGCGAGGGATCGTAGTAAATGCTGGCTAAGACTTTTTCCATTTTTTGTGTTGGTTGATGTGTTAATAAGGTACCCACTCTTGGAAGAGGCTACTCTTTTTCTCTTGGGGTATTTTCTTGGATTGCAAGGCTTTGCGTGTGCGACCAGCAATAGGTGTCGAAGAGGAGGAGGATGTCTGTGCAGGGGATATCGGTTCTTGTTTCACTTCTGTCTTCACTTTCTTTTTCTCTTGTGATGAAGAAGGGGTGGCCATCATCTTTTTAATCCATCCAATTCTGGAGGTAGGTGGTGTTGTTAACTTGCGTACTTTTTCTGGTGGAGTTAGAAACCCTTCCTCTTTTTCTTCTCCTTTTTCTGTCTTGACCACTGGTACTGGTACTGGTACTGGTACTGGTGATGGTGCTGGACTTTTCATCAAGGTCTTAAAATCTTTCAGAGTGGGTAGAGCTGTTTCGTCTAAAGCTTTCTGGTGAAAGAGTTGCAATCGTTGCAAGAGTTGACCGTACTTTTGCGATTTTTCTGTTTCGGACAAATCTTGGCGATCCATCAAGGACTGCAATTCGTGTTGTAACTGGGACATTTCGCTCAAATTGGGATTGGGAGGTAAATGCGGGGTGCGTTGTTCTTGCCACCGATGGTATTCCATCCATCGTTTGTAAGGCACTAAAGCTAGTTTTCGTCCTTCCATGGGGTTGTCAGGGGTCGATTCTGAGATCTTGGGACTTCCGAGGGCCTTTTTATCTTGCTCCCACCAGTCCTCCCAACATGGTTCCCAAGACTCCTTTCAGTATGGGGCCTAACAAGAGAGGCAAAATGCCTCCACGTTGGACCAACATCTTCTTTTTTTGACGAATGGGAATTTTTTTTCGAACCATTTGGCGAAGAACGTGACGATGCTTGCTTAAGCATTGTTTCTGGTGTTTGGACAAAGGGATCGTGCCTTTCAAGACGTTCAAACAACATTCGCACACGGTATCGATGACCTCTCTGGAAGCCGTTTGAATGAGTTTTTTTCGTAAGGGTGGAGAAGCTTTGGACAGGACAGATAACAGGTCCCCATGTTTGACTAAACGTGGTGGCAGTCCTTTCCTTTTCTTTCCTTGGGGTTTTCTGGAGGGTGACATCTTTGAGTCTTTAGGAGCACCAAAAAACACTGATACCCTACTCGGTCACAGGCCTTTTTTATACTGGAACGCGTCGCCACTGATTGTCTTTACGGCGTATTAGTTTGAGGACAGGCATGACACGTCGTGCAGGGGTACGTAACGGACTAAATCGAGCCAGTTCTTGCTTGGACAAATCCAGTAAACTTTGTAACATGCCCGATCTTTCATGGACTTTGATTTTGGGAGAAGGTACTTTGTGAGCAGCAGCCACTGCCGCTAAATTGGAGGGTCCTGCCACTGGGGAAGTTCTTTTGGGGGTCATCAACGGAGAAGTTCTTGGTGTAATCAACGTCTCCAAGTACTTTTCAGTTCCTGGTGACATCAACGGAGAAGTGGACAAACGTGAGGCTGCCGGAGACGCTGTGGCAGGTCGTGGCTTGCGAGTGTAAGGTTGCGTCCTGGCCGAAGTGCCTCTCTTGCGACTAGTTTTCTTCTTCTGTGGACTTTTCTTTTTCTGGGGACTTTTTCTCTGTTTCTTTTTCTGGGGGCTTCTTTTCTTTTTCCGGGGTGATGGTGGTGGTGTCTGGTAAGAGGAGGGTCCTGCCACTGGAGAAGTTATTCTTCTTGGGGACCTGGTCTTTTTCTTTTTCTTCTTGGGGATTCGTTGGACTTTTGTCTTGGGGATAACTTTGGGGGCATTAGGATCCCATCTTAAGAGTGAGCGAATGATGACCCCTCCTAGAGTACCGCTCCCTCCAGGTTTCAAAATGATTTGTTTTTTGGTTTGAGTGTCGATGCGGGGATCGGCCAGTTGGACCAAAGCGACTTTGTTTCGATCGAAAAAGCGTTTGGTTTGATGAGGAATCTGAATGATTCCTTGGAGTAATTGACGTGCCGTCACCGTGAACCATCGTAAGACTTCTTTGAGACTAGCTTCTAAGACACGGGCTCGTGTTTGTGGATCTTTTTCTCGACTGATGCCATACAAGGCACGAATCAATTTGACGGGAAGATGCGACTGAAGGGACGTCATGTTCACACTGTGTGAGACAGACGAAAAAGGGTCTGAGGTTTTTATAGATTTTTTTCATGGGGAGTGAAATGAAGTCGAGGACGGAGACGTGTACAGGACAGGCCCTCCGTCTTGGCACCAGTGGTGAAACAAGTGGGTACGAAATCGCAAATCCTCGGGGGTCGTAGGTTTCAAATCGACGAGTAAATAGGCGTGTGGCGTTTGAGTGGCATCGTCGTACGCCTGAGTTAGCCAAGGCGTTCCTAACTGTTTGGCTAAGACTTGCACTTGCGATTTATCTCGAGGACTTTTAAACAAGACCACGTAATGCGCATTGAGACTGATGGTGCGATGGGCTTTACTTTGTTGAAACAAATTTTGGGTGATGTAAACGACACTGGCATTACGGTGATGCCCTTTGCGCGTAAACCACAATTTAATTTCTTCTTCGTCTTCTCCTAACATGTCGTCGAAAATGACCAAATGGGTTAGACGGGAGTCAGAGACGATGCCATCGTCTTCTTTAGGAATGCCTTCCACAAACACGATGGAATCGCCTTGACTTTCTCGCAAGAGGCTGTACGCCGATTGCCACTCTTTGTAACACCACACGATCCGTTGAGGGGGTCGATCGATCAAATGATGTTTATGTTCGATCAAACGTTTGACGAATTCGGTTTTGCCTGAACCGCTAGGTCCAGCAATGAGCATGTTAAAGGGATGGCGAAGATACAAAGCCTCCCAACTGGCACGATCTAAGTGTTCGTCAATGACTTTGACAGTAGAGGAAGAGGGAGCAGAGACAGCAGAGGTAGCCATGGTGTGAGAAATGTCACTTGTGACACTAAAAACAAACAAGACAAGAGTTTATATACTTTTTCAGAACACGTTTATTGAATGCTTCAAATATGAACACGAAAGACAAAAATACATACAACCCAAATAGTGATGTACAGGAATATAAAACACAGCAAAACAATCAAAGTGAAATATAAACAAGTGTCTGTACAACATGTTTTGGGTAACGAAGATGTCCTAGGGACAGTGTGTAATGTTCTTACAGTCTCTACTTGAGGTATTGTCACACAAGTGTCCTCCCGGAATGACCTTTCAGGTATGTCCATGACAGTCCTGTCCTGAAGCGAGTGGTTGTTCTCGGTGACGGGTTCTTCTGGCACCGTCACTAACACAGGTTGAAAAGTAACTTTTTTCCTTGAACAACTCTTGTGCATACTGGGCCACTTCTTGGGTCCAAACCTCAAAACCCCCCTTTTTCCAATCACGAACATCTGTCCAATGAGGGTGTAAGTCACAAGCTACACACACATCGTCATACACGTCTTGGGTCGCTAAAAGTTGACGAATCTTTTTTTCCTGTTGAGGTCGAGAAGTATCCAGATGAAAACGCAAGGCTTTGAACAAAAGGAGTTTTTCGTGACCATTTAAGGCCATGGAGGTGGTAAGTACTGATCGTAAAGAGTCCACAAGGAATCGGCTGGTAAACGAAATCCCAGAAAACAAGTCACTAAGACACACACCACTTGTCGTCCAAAATTGAATGGATACAGTTCTTGTAATAATTGATGGTAATGATCCACGGTTTGAATATGGTCATTAAGTTCCTTCCACGGAATCTGTTGGATGACATGTGACATAAACCGTGGCATGGCAGCCTGTTTTTATATTCTCTTTTTTTCGGATGCAATAGACGTACTTTCTAGCCAGAGATCTTCGTTCTCCAGTAGGGAATCTAAATCTTGCATACTGTAACCGAAACGTTAGAGTTCGTTTAGGTGTTTCCTCTTCCTCTAAGTAGATTCCACGTAAAATATGTTGGTAATCCTTTAACTTGTCTTCCTCAATGCATTGCACTAGGTGAATCTCGAAGTAACCATAATCATGAACATGTCGATCATTAGCGACCTCAAAGTTTTGAACAATGTCTGACCATTGAAAGAATTTCTGACGAATCAGTTCTCTTATACCCTTCAGGTACCAGTGGTTAAAGATCTGGTGACGTATCGGATGCAATTGTTCTTTACGTTTCACTTGTATTTTGACCAGCTCTCGGTAAATGCGTTCTCTCAACTCCACAGGCAAAGCACGAATGTTCTCTTGTAAAGTATCCATGAATAGGTCATACTAAATCCTCTTTGGTCTGACACAAGAAATGTACTCTTTGCACAAACATGGTTTCACTTCAGTGTCGAATTTAAATCGTTGAGTCACTAATCTACACATTACAATTCGTTCAGAAGTTTCCTCTTTCACCAAGTTGACATTGTGTTCAAGATGTTGGTAATTCGTTAACTCTTCCTCTGGAATTCGATGCAGTACGTTTACAATGTAGTAGATAGAATCGTCAATACCAAACCAATCCTTTTTATAACCAGGAGGTCGTTGATCAATGTCTGTCCAATGGAACACTTTCAACTCAATCAGTCCTTGTATAGCCTTCAGGTACCAGTGGTTCAAACACCGGTGACGTAACGGATGCAATTGTTCTTTACGTTTCACTTGTATTTTGACCAGTTCTCGATAAATGCGTTCTCTCAACTCCACAGGCAAAGCACGAATGTTCTCTTGTAAAGTATCCATGAACAGATTATTATGGTAAGAAGTTACTTCAATGTCTCGGTCCCACTAAGGGTAAGTAATGACAATTCGGTGACCATCGAGCATGTTCTACGTAGGCCGAATCTTGCGGTTCCCAGTGGTGAAGTGACACACCGCAACTGAAGCACTTGACTTTATCTCCTTCGCCCAAGTAGAAAAATCCGGCTCTGGCTAATTCTTCGGGGGTCGGTCCTCCCAGATACTTTGGCCATTTTCCTTTGAACGATTGAAGACGATTTTCAAAGTCGCAGTATTCCGACAAACGCACAGGAAACGAATATTCGTTTTTCACAGGTTCGTTTCGATGAGGGTTGAGTGAAATGGGCAGGAGTTTGCTCAGGGCTGGATGACATCCGTAGGGAGGTAAACGTGAAGGTCGACATTCCCCTTTAAAACGAAACCCAGTAAAATGTCCAAGAGGACGAGCAGCATCGCTTTCGCATCCCACAGGTTTGACACGCACAGCATCACTTTCCATGACAGGGGTAGGGGCACTAAAGTTCCCATGATGCTTTACGGCATCGCTCAGGTCACAAGGTACAGCATCGGTCCCATCGCAAGGCTCACAATCGCACTCGTCTGCAAACTCCGTTACGCAATTACAATGGTAACCACATGGACAATCGCAGTTTCCTTCCGGACATTTTCCGTCGCAATGTCTGGGTCTTATCCATCCAGTAGAGAAAGATACAGCTTTTTTACAATCCCCAAACTGGAACGATGTCTCTTTCAAAGTATTCATCTTGTTAGCTCGGTCTTGGTAGTCACAATGAACTATCGATCTTGACCATAGCCCCCTTTTTATACTAGTCGCAATGCAGTCTCCAGTTTGTACATCTTTCCTTTTTTACGTTTTTTATGTCTTGTTTCGGAAGGTACCGTCTCTAAGGTACCGTCAACATTGTACCGTAGTGTAATGGGTGGAAAGGCCATAGAAAGGTAAGGGCAGTGCGGAGACCATCGAGTATGTTCCAGAATAGCTGAATCTTTATAGATACATAGATCCATTCGTAACTTCAGTCCGCAAGCGAAACACTGTACCTCGTATCCCAATCCTGACTCAGGTCCCAAGTAGACAAATCCTGTTCTAGCTAAAACATGCGAAGAAGGTAATCCTTCCCTATCCGTAGGCCATTTCTGAAACGTGTCCAATCGACGGGCACAATCACAATAGTCAGGTAAGAAGACTTGAAAATGGTAGGGTTTGAACTTGGAGTTCTCATCGGTTTTCTCACTCGATTCTTGCTGTGGCGAAGTCATCTTTCTGGTGGGTGGCTATCCTCTTACAACCAATGTTTTATACCAACGTGTCCATACGGTAAGGTGAAATGATTGGGAAGTCGAACTCGCTTCTGGTACACGATTTGATAAACTTTTTCCAAAGGTCGACTGACGATGTGGTGAGTGGGTAAACGTACAATCTTGTTCGGTTGGTGAGTGGTCACTTTAAAGTTTCCATCCTCTCCCGATTGCAAGGCTTCTTTCAATACCCCAAAGTTGACCACACGACTGGTACGATAATTCAGAGTCAGTCCTTTCACTTTGCACGTCGTGTGCACTTCTCCTTGTTTGTCCCGGTATTCGTAGCCGTAATTTTTGGGACCGCCACTGACGAAACTTAGAATCTTGTCGTCGGGATGCTCGTCTGTCCAGGCTCCTAAACGGTCTCCTTCGATGTTAGGGTGATGTTGAATCGGGTGATGGATGTAAATGCAACTGTCCGTGTCAAAGTACAGGACGCGTTCTTCTAACAGTTCTAAAGCTTCGTACAATTTTAAGCGAGCATGGGCTGTCACGTAAGCCGCAATGATGACATTTCCAAAAGGATCGTCTTGTACAAAGTCCAGATCTTCTTCGTAATTGACCAAGATCAAATTCTCTCGAACGACGTCCACGTGTTTCATGTATTTGGTTTTGTCGTGAATCATCTGGAAGTAGCGGGAAGGTTCTGTCAAATATTCCGTCTTGGGTAAACACGGTCGTTGTGCCATTTTACCCCACAAGCAATTTAACATCACTTTGGCAAACGATCGCCTGCCTTCGTTTTTCTCGATGTGGTCTAAAGTGATGCCTTCTTGTTCGTAATATTTCTCTTTGAATTGTTTTTGGTCTTCGGGAGTGTGACACCAGGAAGGATAGCCGCTGGCTTCTTGCTTCAGTTTCAAAAAGGCATCCACGTAGTCGGCGAAAATGCCTTTCTGACTGGGATCACCCTTGCGGTACTGTTGTGTCTTGGGAAAGTGGCAAATCTCGTATACTTCAAACAGTTCGTATCCCATGTCCAGAGCTTTGAACAATTCTACGCTGACCCAGGTTCCCGTCAAGGCCCGTTCTTCCTGGCTGTGATGACAAGGCTGGTCTTGGTTGCACGTTTCGGCACAAGTACGGCACAAGGGAAACATCAGTTTGCCTTGACAATGGTGAGGTAAGACGGGATGGTAGAGGTTCGTGGGAGGCAAAACTTTGCACTTGATCAAGCCTTCGTATTGTCGAATGTTTTTCAGGTCGATGTGTTCCGTCAGCAATTGCGGGTGCCCTACAGGAAAGCGACAATATTTACACACGTAGGGATACAGCGAACACACATCCAAGTATTTGATTTCTTCTCCTTTCTTTTCGTCGGCTTGGTACAGCAAACAGGTGGCATTGGTCCTTCCTCCGTACAAACTATCCCTCGGGTTCAGCGGGTCCATGAACTGGTAACTTTCCACGAGGTGTTTAAACTCGGGATCGGTTTTCATACGGTGATCGTACTCGTGTTCCCACATTTCCACCACTTGGTATCCTTGCTGTTCTAACTTTAGGCGTCGCTGACAAGTGTCCTGGTACAAGTCTTCCATGGTTCGTTGCAAAAACTGATTTTTAGTGCCACGGTCAGGGTAACAGACGGGACATCCGTGAAATAAGCAACCGTTAAACTCGTACACGATCTTGGGGTTTTCTAAGTCCCAGCCATCAACCGAATACGTTCCAATGGTCTTTTCGCCTCCTCCGTTGCGGGCATGCTGAATCCATTTGTCTTCCTTGTCGCACAAGTAATGTAACCAACGTAGGGCTTTGACCGAGTATTGACGCTTGACATAGTGGGTCGTTTGAGGACTGATGACAGCCACGGTGTTTTCAGGCATGAATCGTTGGCGGTACACTAAGGAACACGCTTTGGCAATGGTGCAAGCTTCTTTCAAAGGATCGACCCCTCCGTGTTCCATGAACAGTTCTCGAAATTTTCCACAGCAACGCCGTAAAATGTCCACGTCGGAACGACAATACTTTAGCATTTCTTCCTGAAAGTCGAAAGGGTCCGAGGCGTGAATCTGGTACCAAGCGTAGAAAGCTTCTCGTTGTTCGGTACGCATGTTGTCGGGGTCGTAATAGTGAACCTCAGGCAAATGGGGTAGAACAGCATGTTGATTGGCTTCCGTATTGAAAAAGTGTGGAAAGTACCCTTTAGCCATTTCTGTCATTGCAAACGTTTTAGGCATTCGACTCAAAGGCATGGCCAAATAGCTCATCGAATCTTTAAACTGTACTTGTCCCACTTGTATGAAAATGATTTTGGCTCCGTTCAAAGTCACTTTAGGACGCTCGGTGCCTTGTTCCGTATAGTACCTCAAAAGAAACTGTCCATCGTATCCGGAGAAATTGTGAGCCATCACCGTGGCATGACGATGACAATCTCCGTAACGTTCGATGTCCTCTTGGCTCCACGTCTTGTCGACGGGGTCTAAGACCCATTGGGCAAAATCGGCTAACGTGTTTGGTCCCCGAAAGATTTTTTCACGCCCTCCGGGTATCTTGCTGCAGTGAGGGCAATGACTGAAGATAGGTTCTTGAATGCACTTCTCGCACGCTCGATGAGCCACGCAGAAATTAGGAATGTGAATGCCGGTCTCTTGCATGCATTCGAAATCGAAAAAGATGAAATTGCCTTTCTTCTTGTGACCGTCCTCTTTCTCTGGTGGGGGTTGGTATTTTTGCACGTAGCATTGGTGTTCCAAGTCCACGATGTGGTGACAAATGTGACATTTTTTCTTTCCTCGACATACGTGTGCCTTGGCAGCATTGGTACATATGACTTGTTCACACGTAGGGCACAATCTCAGGAGTTGACAAGCACATTTCTTCTGTGAACCTTGCGTTTTCAGATGTTGTTGGTAACAGGTAGGGCTGACAAACGTGCGCAGACAAGTGGAACAAGGCACTGGTTCTTCGCTCAGACAGGGTGAAGAGGCCAAACATCCTGAGCATTTCAATCCACAATGCTTGTGTTGCTCTCGATTATTATAACCATGATCACATTTCTCACAGTAATAACCGTATCCCAGAAATCCGGTGATACTGGTAATCGTATCGAAATGGTCATCGTGATGATAAACATGAATGTATTTTCCGTCCTTAAAATCTTGGCCTCGAAACAATAGAGGTCCGCGCATTTCTTGAGGGTGCACTTTCAAGGTGTATCGTGGAGCTAGGACATCTTGCAATTTTTGCATCTCAGGAATGCCGCAGGGTGTGTCTTTGGGCAATCCGGCTTGTTGTAACAAGAGTTCTGCTTCGTTTCGTTGTTTGGCTCGGTCGGAACGTTGAATAGTGTCCCAGGTTCTTTTCCATTCTACCGTGTCGTTCTTGTTGGCATAGGTTCGTCCCACCACGATGGCACGGGCTAAACACATCTGGTCTTGAGGGTTGTTAATTCGGACGAGACTTGTTTTGGTGTTGCGAAGGTCGTCTACCAATAACATCTTTTTGCGTCCAGTCCCTTGAGGAGGAGAGACGTGGGTCATGTCCAGTGTGGCTTTTCCATCGGTGATGTCAAACTGGTCATTAGATTGTTGCACGTGTTGAATCTTGTCCATGACTTTGGAAGCAGTCAATTCTGCAGGGGTGCTAAACTCGATCCAAACAGGGGATTTCAAACCGTCGTGTTGTATGGAAAGTCTCAAGCGATCGTCTTCTTTGGGTTGACATTGCTGCTTGAGTGCAGTGAGCAAAGAATCCCACACCTCGGTGATGAACACTTCTGCTTTCTCTAACGGCACTTCAGCCTTGAAATCTTTAAACTTCACCGTGTATTTGTAAGCCGTGGTTCTAAATTTTCTAGAGGAGCGCTTTTCCGTCTCTCGAATGGAATAGTACTTTTCAGGGTTGACAAAGGGTGGTGAACTTGGTTTAGAGGGTTCGGATTCTGGTTCACTCATGTCCTCTTCAAAATCACTGGCATGAATTTGTGCCAAGATTTCAGCCCTGGTACGAGGCGATAGATCACGTTTCTGCCTCTTACTTTCTTCTTCTTTCTTCTCGAATGAATGGGATCGTTTCATCTTGAAAGCAAAAAGTCAAATGACTCAAGTTCAAACACCATAAACTACTTTATAGTCATAGCAGACCAGCGTATATAAAAGGGTGTGTGTCTTGTCCTTTCACTATTCATTTCACTCTCAAGCCGAACACAACGATGGAAGAGACTGACCAGATGGAACGTTTCGTCAGAGCTTTGCGAGGGGTCATTAGAAAATTCTCTTCAGACCAGCCTACGGACTACTCTCCTTCCTTTAGAGATAAAAGTCAAGATACTTGCTATATCTGTCAGAAGAAAGGGCATTGGTCTTCAGAGTGTCCAGACCGTCAAAAAAGAAAAAAAACAGGGGATAAAAAAGACAAAAGTCAAGATACCTGTTATTATTGTAAAGAAAAAGGACATTGGTCTCCAGATTGCCCAAAAAAGAAACAAGAGGAGTCAGAAGAAAAGAGGAATTCTTCAGAAGAAGAGAGGGATTCTTCAGAGGAAGAGAGGGATTCTTCTGAGGAAGAAAGAAGACAGGTGAAGAAAAAGAAACAAGAGAAGAAAAGAAGAAGGGAAGAAAGCGAGGAGGAAGAAGAAGAGGAAAAGAGTGTGACGGTGAAGAAATTCAAAAAACAGAGAGACTAAACAAGGAGACAGAAGAAATCAATGAACTTTTTATTAAAGTGTTGTGTTGTGAATTGGATTGTAAAAAATGGAGAAAAGAATAAATGAATGATATAAGGTAAGAGTCTTTGAGTTCTGATTTTAAAATAAGAAGCTACACTCACGCACTCATACACAGACACGTACTATAAGGGTAAAATGGGTGGGGTTTTTTGAGTTATTGGCAAATTGAAATTGTATTTCTTTTCGAGAAATGTGGGTGGCCCTGAAAAGGGCCTTTTTTCTTTATGGTGCAGGGGTGAGTTTAACCAATCAATTTTAACTGCCTTATGCCTTTGCCACGGCCAAGGCCTACTTCTGAACTGCGTAATGCTGATGATGATTGGGTTGAAATCACTAAGGGTGGTACGGTAGGCTTAGTCACAGGGTTGACGTGTTTAGCTCGGGAAGGTCGTATTCTCTTCGGTCGTGATAATGAAGTCTGATACATTTGTTTCAGACTTCTTAACTCCGCTAAAATGTCCAACAGTACCGTGACCGTTTGATTTTCACCCTCTTGTTTCTTTGCTGCTACTACTTCTTCTTGCTGTTGCTGCTGTTGTTTTTTTCTTACCTCTTCTTCTTGCTGCTGTTGCTGTAGGAGAAAAACTTGTTCGGCTTCCTTTTGTCGTTGTATAAATTTCTCCAATTCTTCTTTCTGTCTCTGTCTAAAATTCTCCACTTGCGGTAATGAAGAAGGTAACGAAGGTTCCGGAACAAATTCTTGCGAGGAGAGAAAATCCACAAAATCCCAATTCACCTCTTCTGAAAGTAAGTCCGAGTTCCCTTGGGCGGTCTCCCCTGCTGGTGCACCCCAATGGATCGTTTTCTGAGTTTCCGTCATGTTGAATCACTGTCGCATAGATTGACTGCACACAAGCGCTAGCGAATCTATATTGACTACGTGACGTCACAGACTGCTCTCATCGGATTGGATGCGGGCTGACTGAATTCTGTAACGCGTGTTCGGATTGGTGAATGAACTCAATCCGTTTCAATCCTTTCTGTCCCTATAAATAAGCGCCGTTCACTGCATTGATTCACCTATTCTCGGAGCCTCAACATGTGGACCGACGTTGAATCTTCAACCCTTGTGTCAACAATGATGTTCAGGACGGACATGCTCATGTATGTCCGATCCAAGTGGACCGTTGTCCACAGGACCAACAGCAGCCTGTGGATAAGAAGAGTCTATATAGAGAGACAAGGTTGCCTCAAGAGGACTCTGATGTATGGCCCTGCTGTAAGACGAAGTTTGAGGACAAGAAGATGTCGCAAATGCCCTTTATGTTAAGGGCATATTAACATAAACCAAAGGCCCTTTTCAGGGCCAGCCATATTTCTCGAAAAGAGATAGTCTTTGAATTGCCTACCCCTTTTTTTAAAAATTTAAAAAAAAAAAATCCCATGTTAAATTCCCCTTGTCCGTAGATTGTCCCACGATTTATTCCCATGTTAAATTCCCCTTGTCCGTAGATTGTCCCACGATTTTTCGCCATGTTAAATTTCCATTGTCCGTAGATTGTCCCAAGGTGTTCTGTAATGCTAATTCCCATTGTCCGTAGGGTATCCCTATTCACTACTCACGTGAGCAACATGGCCTGCACATTTGAATGTGATTTCATCAAGATGGTGCGATACTAGGAATGCTTGCTTGGGCAAAGACCTCAGCATCCGGGATCCTGTCTTGCCATTTGATGTTTATGAGTCTTCTGAGGTAGGTGGTGTGGACGTGGTTCAACATTGTCCAGGTTTTGCAGGCGTAAAATAACACAGTGAGTACTATCGCTCTGCACACCTTCAACTTTGTCTGAAGACTAATGCCTTTTTTATTCCAGACCTTGGCGTGTAGTCTGCCAAATGCTGCACTGACCTTTGCAATCCTGGCATTAACTTCATCATCTATTACGACATTCTGGGACAGAGTGCTGCCAAGATATGTGAACCTGTTCACTGCGCTCAGTTTGTAGCCATTGACTGTGAGTTTTGGCTCAGCATACAGTTTTCCTCAGGCTGGGTGATACATTATTTCAGTCTTCTTTGTGTTGATCGTAAGGCAGAAATTTGTGCAAGCATCATAGAACTTGTCGACGCTTCTTTGCATGTCAGCTTTAGAGCCAGCGTTGAGAGCGCAGTCATCAGCAAACAGAAAGTCTCTGATGATGTCTGTTGTGACCTTAGTTTTTGCTTGGATCCTACGGAGGTAGAACAGTTTGCCATCAATTCGGTATCTGATGCTGATTCCCACGTCACCATCTCTGAAGGCATCAGTGAGTATGGCTAAGAACATGAAACTGAAAAGTGTCGGCGCCAGCACACAGCTCTGCTTCACTCTGTTTGAGACAGGAAAAGGATCTGATGTCTCACCATTGTTCTGGACTCTAGCTTCCATACCATTGTGGAATTACTGCACCATGGTGATACATTTCCTTGGGCATCCGTACTTGGCCATGATCTTCCACAGGCCCTATATGCTAACAGTGTCGAAGGCCTTGGTCAGGTCGACATAGGTAGAGAAAAGGTCAGTATTCTGCTCTTGGCTTTACTCTTGCAACTGCCTAGCAGAGAACACCATGTCGATGGTTCCACTCTCCTTTCGAAATCCACAATAGCTTTCTGGTAGGAGTCCATGGTCAAGATGTGATGTGACACGGTTGAGGAGAATCCTGGCGAGTATCTTGCCTGCGATGGAGATCAAAGAGATACCTCGGTAGTTGTCACAAGACTGAAGGTTTCCTTTACTCTTATACAGGTGTATCATAGTAGCATCCTTGAATTCATGTGGGATCGTCTCTTTTTCCACATGAGATGAAACAATTGATGGAGCTTGTCAGTCAGAGCTGTACCGCATTCCTTGTATATCTCTGTTGGGATTGAGTCTGAGACAGGAGCCTTGTTACTAGAGAGCAGATGTATTGCTTTCTGGGTCTCTGTTATGTAGATTTGATTTAATTTATATTTGATTTAATTTAATTGCTTGTAAGTTTTAAAATCAAATTATTATTTTTATTTCATTATATGTCAAAATAATGTAACTTTGTTTACTAGGAATTTGATATTTTCCAGAAATTATTTTGACCTTTGAGTTTGATCGTAAACACCGAACATTGTATCTTATGTTGACCTAGTTCCCGACCTTAATTCAGAAAATTACTGAGACAAGTAAACAACTTTTTAAAATCTTATTCTTAGAATAAAATGGTTGGCTTTTGTCAAGGTCATACCGGGACTACGTGTTTTTAGACATAAATACTTCTCGAGGATTCTGGAAAGTTGACCCTCATCCGGGAATCTGATTTGCATTTCAAATTACTGTATAGTCTTTGTTTACAGAGATATTTCTCAGTCTGGGCTTTTTCTCTACACTGGAAAGTGTCTGTTGTGTCCGTTGGAGTTATAATTTTTATTCAGATTATTTGGATTCTAAAAGATTAATTCTTTTTCCTGGAAATATTTGAGTGCTCACACAGAATTATTGGACAAATATATTTATTTAAATTTTATTCTGAAATTCTCACACCGGAATATTATTGACTGTGGAATAAAAAAGAACTGTAGACGATATAACACCAGTGTGACTTCATATACCTCATCGCCTTCCATTTTGGATTCTTCGTCGGGACTCGAACTTGAATTCATTAGAAGATTTCATCATTAGGACTTCTAAAAATTTTATTCGTGGATTATTCTTGGATTATTTTTGGATTAGATTCTTAAACCCGTAAGTTCTTATTTTTTTTCATTTTTATGGTTTTTTTTGCAGGGAAATAAATTATTTGTTAGATTTTTCAAAGCTTTTTGTTTTCACTCTTTCTTTTTTTACTGTTTATTCGAGCCTAAACACGTAAAATAAGAGTCTCTAACATGGTTGGTGTGTCACACATGCATGCATGCATGCATGCATACATGCATGCATGCATACATACATACATACATACATACAAAAAAAATTCCAATTGGGTCCAGAGGGATTTTTATCAAGATTTGAGGCAGGGTATATATTCCAAATTAAAATTATATATTTGAATATTCGAAGAGATTACAATCAAGTTTCACAAATTTACAAGCTGATTTTAGAATCGAAAAGTATCACATAAAACAATTCAATCTAAGAAAATATCATTGAATCTTGTTTCTTGATTTGCTTTGTTTTAAAACGTATGACTTAATTGCTCTTATGAATTTGTCTGTATCTAAAACTATTTTGATACAACTGGATAATATGTTCAGGTGATTTATCGTATCATAGAAGAAAGTCAATGAGACTGTGCTACTAACACATAATTAAATATACAGTTCATAGTGGCTAATATGGTGATATTCACTAACTTTTGCAAAACTTTGTCTCATGTTAGATGTACTTTTCTAGTCAAAAGTTTTATAATTATGTTTTAGTCTTAACTCTTTTATTCTATCCTTCACACTTTTCATTCCCACACATTCAAGACCGTAATATATAATGTTTGAACTGGGTTCAAGGCTACTCATAAATCGCTTGATCTGGGTTCAAGGTTACTCAAAAATCGCTTGATCTGGCTTCAAGGCTACTCATAAATCATAGTTTTGTTTTATTTTTTGATATTTAGAAGTTGGTTTTTGCGATTTTTGCCAATTCCAACATACCATGAAGAACAGGAGTATTCGAAAGTATCCGAACAGAGAATAACGTTTTCCTAGTTTTCACTGTTTAACATTGACTTTGTCTAAAAGAAAACTTTAATCTAACATTTATGTCTATAGTTATACTATTGACTTTGCATTGACCCAAAAGCATGTTGTCTTATTAGAGACCTTCAATGGAGAGTAGTCCTTGACTAATGAGTCACCCTTTATAAATGAAATTATTATTATTATTATTATTATTATTATTATTACCTATATGAACGACTACGTATATTATTACACTTTTTTATACTGACTATGTGGCCATTACAAGTTATTTAATTCCTGACTTTTTCATTTTTCGTTTCAAGCTAAATAGGATACGTTCTGTATTTTCCATATTATAATGATAGTTTCTTGTCAGTGGACCAAAGATTTACGATAGCATTGTCATATGCATGTAATAAACCTTACGATAGCATTGTCATATGCATGTAATAAACCTTACGATAGCATTGTCATATGAATGTAATAAACCTTACGATCATGTTTATCATAGTTACCATATGATTCGCATGGCCGAGTGGTCTAACGCGCTCTCCGTTACGGATCACTGCCATCTCACCTCTGTCTGCGTGGGTTCGAGTCTCGGATTCAGCCAATGTGGGTATGTGAGAAAGCTTGCCAGTAGCTTCTCGTGGGTCGGTGGTTCTTTCTGGGGTTTTCCCGGGTTCTTCCTCCACCATTAATACTGGTCACCATGTATAGCCTATCGTGTGCTGAAAAATGGCGTTAAACCCTACAACAACAACATAAAAATGAATATGTCCTACGATATCATGAGGTACATACACCACATAATAGTGTTATGGTTGATGTATTTTTCACACTGACAATGTGTTGTCTGTTTCTCTGATACGAATCAGACTGTTCAACAGATGTTACTCCAAATCCTACCAGTATATTACCCAGTATATTACACAGTATATTACCCAGTATATTACCCAGCATATTACACAATATATTACCCAGCATATTACCCAGTATATTACCCAGCATATTATACAATATATTACACAGCATATTACCCAGTATATTACACAGTATATTACCCAGTATATTACCCAGCATATTACACAATATTTAAAGATCTCATGTCATCAAAAGCTTTTTGTCAAGGAGGATTATTCCAGCCTAGAAACCTTTGGACACCTGGGTCTTAATATGTATCAAACTAATTAGCAGAGTACCATCCCCAACTGTAGTTCGTAGAGTAAATTAGTCTTGATTAAAATGTTTTCAAGTTGAACATAAACTGCTCTTTCTAGAGTCTTGTACACAATACTGAGCAATGGTTTGCATCAGCCCTATTATCGTTTTTATCAAGAGATCTTACTCTAGCTAATTAAAGTTCATCAGGCACAATGCCACTCGATCCAGGCAAATTAACATTATAAGTAATTGGAAAACTAAAAATACTGTCACCATCTTTTATTAGATCCAATTATAAATCTGTGTGATGGAAATTCTGCTGAGCGTTAAAGAAGCCATGTCTTCTGCAAACTAAAAAAGGGACAATCTTAGTATACCAATGTTTATCATTCTGCAAACTAAAAAAGGGACAATCTTAGTATACCAATGTTTATCATTCTGCAAACTAAAAAAGGGACAATCTTAGTATACCAATGTTTATCATTCTGCAAACTAAAAAAAGGGACAATCTTAGTATACCAATGTTTATCATTCTGCAAACTAAAAAAGGGACAATCTTAGTATACCAATGTTTATCATTCTGCAAACTAAAAAAGGGACAATCTTAATATATCAATGTTTATCATTCTGCAAACTAAAAAAGGGACAATCTTAGTATACAAATGTTTATCATTCTGCAAACTAAAAAAGGGACAATCTTAATATATCAATGTTTATCATTCTGCAAACTAAAAAAGGGACAATCTTAGTATACCAATGTTTATCATTCTGCAAACTAAAAAAGGGACAATCTTAGTATACCAATGTTTATCATTCTGCAAACTAAAAAAGGGACAATCTTAGTATACCAATGTTTATCATTCTGCAAACTAAAAAAAGGGACAATCTTAGTATACCAATGTTTATCATTCTGCAAACTAAAAAAGGGACAATCTTAGTATACCAATGTTTATCATTCTGCAAACTAAAAAAGGGACAATCTTAGTATACCAATGTTTATCATTCTGCAAACTAAAAAAGGGACAATCTTAGTATACCAATGTTTATCATTCTGCAAACTAAAAAAAGGGACAATCTTAGTATACCAATGTTTATCATTCTGCAAACTAAAAAAGGGACAATCTTAGTATACCAATGTTTATCATTCTGCAAACTAAAAAAGGGACAATCTTAGTATACCAATGTTTATCATTCTGCAAACTAAAAAAGGGACAATCTTAGTATACCAATGTTTATCATTCTGCAAACTAAAAAAGGGACAATCTTAGTATACAAATGTTTATCATTCTGCAAACTAAAAAAGGGACAATCTTAGTATACCAATGTTTATCATTCTGCAAACTAAAAAAAGGGACAATCTTAGTATACCAATGTTTATCATTCTGCAAACTAAAAAAGGGACAATCTTAGTATACCAATGTTTATCATTCTGCAAACTAAAAAAGGGACAATCTTAGTATACAAATGTTTATCATTCTGCAAACTAAAAAAGGGACAATCTTAGTATACCAATGTTTATCATTCTGCAAACTAAAAAAGGGACAATCTTAGTATACCAATGTTTATCATTCTGCAAACTAAAAAAGGGACAATCTTAATATATCAATGTTTATCATTCTGCAAACTAAAAAAGGGACAATCTTAGTATACCAATGTTTATCATTCTGCAAACTAAAAAAGGGACAATCTTAGTATACCAATGTTTATCATTCTGCAAACTAAAAAAGGGACAATCTTAGTATACAAATGTTTATCATTCTGCAAACTAAAAAAGGGACAATCTTAGTATACCAATGTTTATCATTCTCTCAAAGCTCTGATTTACATAGGTTTTGTGGTGTTATGCAAAATTTGCAAACAGTATACATGTATATGTGTACTATATGTGGAATGAAAAATTGCTTTGGTGTTCTATACTTCAGATTTCTAAGGATTACATACCTTATGACTTGTTAACAAAATCCATTGCTTAATTTAGGATTCAATTTGCATTGAACAAGGTCAATTGAAGACACCTAAGATGGTGATCCACACCAACATGTTTCTTTTAATGTTAGCTAGACAAGGTCTCTTTGTGAAACTGGTACTGTAATACAATTATACCTATTTTTTCAAACTTAGTGCACTATTGTTCAGTATCTTTTTGCTAGAAAATGAAGAGCTGACGGGACAAAATATAATGGAGGCTGTTTTTGAACTTGAAGAAGAGAATCAGGTACAACCTCAAGGACCTGTGCAGTTTGCTGAAGGATATGAAAACAGTGGGAAAGGTAATTTGTTATTTCAAAGGTTGTCATTTTCTCATTTCAATACATTTCCAGTCACATTAATGATTGGTAGTTCTGCTATCTGTCAAATCTACCAATCACAGAAAGATGAAAATGTGTGTCTTCCTTTCAATATGCTTTAATAAGGAAGAGGATAAATTATTGTTAAACCTTCATCTCACCTCCACTTTCCACCGTTATGTGGCTGCAGCTATATACTTGATTTGAGTTTTTACTGTATATAATGAATACCATACGTTTTATAAATAATAAAGTTATATCTTGGCCATTATTGACCAGCCATGGACAAAGTCCATATATTATTGAGTGTGAAGGAATTTATTACTAGTTGTAATCATTTGTTTTGTGTTTTTTTTCTCTTCAATTTGTTGATATTTGTGTGAATTTCTCATATTTGTGGATTTTAGGGACTTCATTTTTATTTTTGGATCCAAAAAGATATCATGTGCCCATTGCTTGCTTGTTTTCTCATACACCATTGGTATTTCGTTGTTTATAAGGCACCAAGCATTGATTAACTGCATAGCTAAACACCAGTTTGGTTTTTTTTTTCAAAAAGAAAAATTTTCATTCTTGTCCACCAGAAATTTTATAGACCATGTCAGTAAAATGTGTCAAATGCAAGAGAAAGAGATTTTAGGGCACACAGAACATACCTTGATATAGCACATCCAGAGAAAATGTCATCCTTGGCAAGCATAGTGGGGGACACTGTGATGATTCTTGTCTACCCCCACCCCAAACAATTAAAAGTGATGCATTCAGTGCCCACAGCAACCATTACATTAGGTCAATTACAGATTGAAGTACAGGAAGTTGTTGATTTGTAACTCACACAGTCTTTATAGGCATTATGCGAGGCACAACTATGGTGACTATTCCAAAAGTAGAGAGTTACTGGCCTCAGGTACACTGTCTCCCCACCGCTGTACCTCAGATTCACCAATGATGGCTTGGATCTTACAGTCACCTTGCCTGTTTGAACTTAGGGACTATAAGGCTGGATAGATGGGATACTTTTGGGACATCGATGATCCTTTGCCATCAGTCATGTTTGTGTAATGCTCTTATGACTGTCAAACAGCCAGTTAGGCTGGTCAGCCAGCCGTACTCCATAAGTGATGAGAAATCCAGCACTTTAGTGAGCCATGCTTTGGTGTGGGATCTGGTTAACCATTCTGCCTTGTCAGTACAATGTTTTCCATGGGATGTCAACTATAGTGTTAGCTTAACATGTTTGAATGTGGTACATGTGACTGTATTTGAGAGAGTAGCCATTTGCGGTACAAATGAAATCTGATATTTTTTTAAAGCTGTATCAAAGATATTTCGAAATTATTGAAACCAGACAATATTTAGGTCAAGAGTTTGATAGGTAATTGACTAGTCTTCATCAATTATCACGGAATATAAATAGCATCCTTATTTGGAGAAAATGTATCATCCGTGTGATGGAAATTGCTTAAACTGAATTCAGCATTATGAGTTTTGTAAATTTTCCATTAAAACAATTGACTACCACATCTTATAGAGTTATTTCAAGTAATTGCTCAGTACTAGACTCAATTCATGGTCCTCTGTGTGTGGCAGCAGGGAAAAATGGTCATGTTTGTTGTGCTTCGTTTGGATAATCATGGAGGCCCTTCTGTCTATCAGTTCTTTTCTTTTTCCAGGGTCAGAAGCAGCAGAAAATGAAACATCTCAGGAACTGGAAAATGATCCAGGAAAGATAAAGAGAAAATACAGAGAATTACCTGAAGCCACGCTGTGCAAAATCTGTTTAGAAAACACCATTAGTATGGCTTTTCTGCCATGTGGTCATTATGTGACATGTCCAGACTGTGCCCCAGCCATGAGGAATTGCCCAATCTGCAGAGCATTGATTGCAGGAACAGTGAAGACATCTCGTGACTAATTTGTATTGGATCTGAGTTTTGGCATCGGCTTCATTGCTGAAAGCCTAAGTTCTACACCCCAATTCTAGCCATGCATTCACTCTCATTACACACTCGTCTATAACTTTTAATGTGCAGCAACATTTTTATTAAAAGGTTCAGATTTTGTATTTAAAAAAATCCCTACTTTGTTTCAAAATTGCACTTGAACTACTTAACCGTATCTTGAAAACTTTACACCTACTGAAGAGTTACAAATTTCACAAAAAACTCAAAAAAATTAATGTTTGGATATTAAAGGAAACTTACTATTAGTGATTCATTTCAAGAATTCTTAATACTATTCTTCCTAGATTTATTTGCCTAACTGAGCTTACTGTAAAATCCCCCACTGTGAGGTCAGGTGAGCTAAGGATAAAAGGATAAATATACATTTAACAAGTATCACATTTACAAACATTACCAGCTAATATAAAAGTGCTTTTCATTGCTAAATGCAATACAACAAGAAATAATTAAATCTACTGAGGTAGTTGAAAACAACATTTATATAAGGGTACCTTTTTATTTGATGTAAAGATATAAATACCATGCTAAATAACTCATTTGAGCTACCAGAATCAAAATTTTGTATTGTTCATATCTCAGTCTTTACTATTCATACATTTCTTTACAGTGTACATTCTAACTAGTAATTTCATCTATCCTTTATCCTGTATGTTTTTTCTGCTCATCTTTTCCGTTTGATAGATGTAGTGCATTATGTTGCCTACAGTTCTCTTTGAATGCAAATAATCAAAATGTTACTAGGGAAAGCGACAATTGTTAACATTGTTTAACATTTTAATTAATGCTTCTGTATAAAATGAAACGAGGGAAAGATGTAATTGATATTCATGTATTTATTTGAGGTCGGTGTCTTCTGTGTGTGTGAGTGTGTGTGTGTGTGTGTGAGTGTGAGTGTGTGTGTGTGTGTGTGAGTGTGAGTGTGAGTGTGTGAGTGTGTGTGTGTGTGTGTAGTGAGGGAATGCATACATTTTTTTGTAATGTTGTGGGGTTTCAAAATGAAAAAAGAACAAAAATTATGTATGTCTAATTTGGATATTTTTTTATATTATTAAAGAGATATACACTGCATATTCAGATATTTCTCATCATATATAGAAAAGTAAGAAGTTGTTCTACGTGTAAAACGATAGAATGTAAAAGAACATAGCTGTCTATACAATACAACAAATTCAAGATCAATGTAGAAAACCTCTCTTTAGTTCATTTCATATATTTTTGAACAACATCAAGTTAAATATTTTTGAAACTTAGGTCTTGAAAATGGTGCAGAAGCATGAACAGTCAGTATGTACTTTGTGTGAAATAAACCTTACATATGTACCTATGACAAATACCCCTAGAATATAAAACCCACGATTCCTCTATATATCGGTGATTCGATACTTTTGCAGTACCCGATAACAATTATATGCAAGAGGTGGAGAATCGATGCAAAACAATGCTTGTGGAGGTTATTTTAATCTTCAGCAGCTGTGAATAATTATTAGTTGTTTGCCTTACTAATCTTTAATTTAAAAATCCATCTGAGACAGCGGTTGCAGGCACATCACTCATATATATATATAGAGCTATGGCAACGAAAGCTCCTAAGAATGGTGTTGATCAGGAAAGTATTCCTTTTGCTGATACATGTTTGGTCAGGCTTTTGATGAGGTCACTTTCACTCCTTGTTTGGATCAATCAAAAGGTATTGATCACAGTGATCCTATTTTAACTATTCATTCTTTTAATTCTAATCAGGGTGACAAACGACAATAGTTTATCGTCGAACAGGAAAAAATATCCTGAGATCTCCTGTTTGTTTCAAAGGGCCAATAGTGAAACTGAAACAACTGAAGCACGTGTCTGTTATTTCATTGAAAATAGGATTCGTATGAGAAAATGGAGACCTCCCGAGGTACCTGCTGGTGACGAGTGGTCAGTAAACTCTCTAATTGTAGTTCAAAAATCATACAGAGAGGAAATTCTTAGTCTGGCCCATGAAATTCCTTTGGCTGGTCATTTAGGGATTAATAAGACTTATCACAAGATACTGAATCACATACTTTTGCCACAAACCAAAAGTGATGTTGGTAAATAATGTAGATCTTGTCATACTTGTCAAATGGTAGGAATAATCAGTCAGAAGATATTTAAGGCTCATCTGCAACATATTCCTGCATTTGACGAACCATTTAGCAGAATTATGGTAGATTGTGTTGGTCCCTTACCTAAGACCAAGTCAAGTAACCAATACTTGTTGGCTATAATGTGTGCGTCAACAAGGTTCCCGTAGACAATTCTTTTGAGAAATATTAAATCTAAAACAATAGTAAAAGCTTTGATAAAGTTTTTTTTTACTCAATTTAGCCTTCCCAAATCTGTCCAATCGGATCAAGGATCAAATTTTAGGTCTGGAATTTTCCAGCCAATTATGCTTGAATTTGATATTCAGCAATTCAAGTCAAAAGTGAAATTATGGTTTGACAGAACTACAATTGAGAGAACTTTTGAGTCTGTTAATAGAGTTTTGGCTCCCTTGCTCATTCTTCAAAGTTTACTTTAGCTTAGATATTACGGCCCTTACAAAGTTAAGAAGAAACCGAATGAGTTAAATTATAATAATAGTACTCCTTGGATCTAAATAATTGAAGGAGTACCAGTATATTTAGAGATAAACATGCAATTTACTTTTACCTGTCCCATTCAGTGAAGATTTAAGTGAAGGAATATCATCGGACACTACTGATTTTGAAATGACAAATCTTCGGAATTCAGAAATTATGAATGATTTGGACCAGAAACTTTCACATTTGCAACAACAAGAATGGAATGAACTTAAACAGTTATTATTTGTATATGAGCACTTATTTCCAGATGCTCCTACAACAACAAACAAAATTTTCCATAACGTTGAAATTGTAAATTTCACACCTGTGAAACAATGTCCATACACGATAAACCCTCTCAAACAGGAATACTTGAAAAAACCAGTATTTCCTGGAAAACGATTTCATAGATCCCAGTAATAGTAACTGGAATTCACTATGTATACTTGTTCCAAAACCAGATAAAATTTTCCATTTGTGCACTGATTATAAGAAGGTGAACAGTGTGACTAAAACAGATTCATTTCCATTACCAAGAATCGATGACCGCATTGATAAAATCGAAAATAACAAGTCAACAAATTCGACTTTCTGAAAGGATTTCAGCTAATTCTACTGACGGAAAGAGCAAAGGAAATTTCGGCATTCGTGACTCCAGATGGACTTTATCAATATAAAGTGATGCAGTTAGGGATATAGGGTTCGCAAAGTACTTTTCAACGTCTAATGAATATAATTACCTATGGTCAAGATAAGTGTGATGCTTACATCGATGATTTTATCATCTATAACGACACCTGAAAAGAAAATTTAGCGATCATTCGGAAATTCTTTGACAGACTCACTGATGCAAGTTTGAAAAATAATTTATCCAAAATTGAGTTCTGTCGTGATAGTGTAACATTTCTAGGACATATCGTGTGACATGGACAACTTAAGCCTATAGATGATAAAGTCAAGGCTATCGCTGAATTCCCTGTGCCTGTCAGTAAAAAGCAAATGATGCGATTTTAGGTATGGCTGGATAATCGGAAATTTTGTTCCAATTTTTCCATAATTGCTGAACCTATGAGAAATTTATTCAGCACGAAAAACAAGTTTCTTTGGACTAAAACATGTGAGGAGGCTTTTGATAAGTCTATAGCCATACTTAAAAGCGCACCAGTTGTTACAGTTCCAAATTCCAGCCAATCATTTAACTTGTCTGTTGATGCAAGTGATACTGGGGTTGGAGCAATATTGATTCAAGAAGACGAAAATAGTGTTGATCATCCAGTGTGCTACTTTTCTAAGAAATTAAATAAGCATCAAATAAATTATTCAACAATCGAGAAGGAATGTTTGGCTTTGATATTGACATTACAACATTTTGAAGTTTATATTATTTCAGCTCCTTCTTCGATTATTATGTTTAATGATCCCGTGCATATAAATGTATTATTTTATGTATACTTTGTATAATGCATAAGAGTTGTTATGTTTTTTTTTTCAAAGAAACCTCAATATATAATTATTCTATGATAAAAAGAAAGCTTTATTATATAATGTTTCTTTTTCTTTATGGGGAAAGTGTTATGTATATTTGATTTTATTTATATTTGATTTAATTTTTTCCTTGTCAGTTTTAATTTTTTATTCCATTACTTGATATTGTAATGTAACTTTATTTACTGGAATAGATTTTAGTTTTGACTGTTTTTATTTTATTTTTGACGTAAACAACTTTATAGAAAAATCGTATCTAAAGCTGACCTAATTCCTGACCTTGATTCAGAAATCAGTGACAGCAAACAACATTTTTTAATTATTATTTTCTTCTTTCCCATAGTAAGATTCATAAAGTAAAATCGAGGCCATACTTGGAGTACGTGACAAATAACATGTAGCTATTGTTGCAAACTTGGGGTTTTCCAGAGGATTGACCCACATCCGGGCATCTGTTTTGCGTTATATATAGATTTACTATTGATGTTTTGAGAAAAATAGTTATTCTTGCCATAACACTTGAGAAGTCAAAGTGTTTTATGTTGTGACCAGTTTTGGGCTAATTTTTTTTATTTACTTTATTTTATTTGGATTTCAATTTTGTTTTCCCTGGAAATACTTGTGCACCAAATGAATTCTTGGACAAAGACATTTATAGAAATTTACGCAGAATTTTATTTTAAAAAAACTGGAACACTATTTTCTGTGATTCAACAAAGAACTGCTGCCACGTCAGTACGACGCTGACCACAGCATACGTCATAACCTTCTTTTTTGGATTTAATCGGGATTCGAACTCACTTTCATTAGGACTTTTTTTTTACTAGGACTTCTATTTTTTAGTTTTTGGATTTTGTTTGGATTTGATTCATAAAACCGTAAGTTCTTTTTCTCAATTTTGCCTTGTTTTTCTAGGGAAATAAATTATTTGTTAAATTTTACAACGCTTGTTGTTTTCACTCTTTTCTTGTCACATTTATTTGAGCCTAAACACGTAACAAAGTCCATAACACAATTGTACATACAATATGATCATGGAAAAAAAACTAATACAAATGATATATATATATATATATATATATATATATATATATATATATATATATATATATATATATATATATATATATATATATATATATATATATATATATATAACGAGGGAAACTTACATGATTTTCATTACTAGTTTATAAGAACTTTTACTCTCGTTACTAAACCAAAATTGCCATGATCTATCTCTGTTTCTCTCTCTCTCTCTCTCTCTCTCTCTCTCTCTCTCTCTCTCTCTCTCGTCTATTCTCTGATGAATTTAAAAAACCATGTCATTTTTAGCACATGACAGTCAAAACATGCAGTCAGTATGTTTTTGGTGGAGGAAGACTGGAAGACCTGTTCAGAACCACCGACCCACGCGAAGCTACTGGCAAGCTTTCTCATATACCCTCGCTGCTTGAGCCAAGGTTCGAACCCACGTAGACAGAGGTAACATGTGAGTGATATGTAAAGGCGAGCGCTTTAAACCACTCGGACACCCAGGGTTCCTTGGTTGACTGAAAAATACAGGTTCATGTTGGGGTTATTCTGTTATAATGCCTATTTTAACAGACACTGCACTAATATTACATAACTCCCTTTGCCGAGACCGTCTTTTACTTAGGTAAGTAAAAAGTTTTAATCTTGAAGTTAATCTAATTTGTTGACGAAAGGACGGACGGACAGACGAGCACGGGCAAGGACGCCTAAGTGACCGTTATGTTGAGCTTCCTCCAAGGCGGGTTTAAAACAAATACTATTGTACTTTTATGGCTATTGTCTCCCATTTTATCTCACAATATAAATTTTACTGATGGTATTAATTACGACTCGAAGATATGTTTTCTTAAGCTACTGTGTCTGGCTTCAACTATGGCTATGATTACTGTTGAGGAATTAAAAAATCATACCCGATATTGTCAATTTACAACTTAGAGAAACATTCACCAGCACAAAGCAAACTTCGCTGCCGCAGAGCTTAGGACTACGCACTCTTTGTGAATATCTAATAGTTTTTATATCTTCACGCAGGCAGAATTTTATCGATATTGAATTACGAGTTTTAAATTGTAGAATTTTGAGCTCTACTTTTCGTAAATAAAACTGCTCAGACAGTTTTGTGACTTTGGGGCTGTATCACTGTAGTGGTTATTTTCTCATAGACGATAATAACTCCTTTAGAAAATTGTACAAATATAAGATTGATGCAAATTGCTGTCAGTCATAACTATCCGATGCTGGCAAGAAGCAAAACATAGAAGACGGCTCAATCATTTTCTAATCAGCAGATCTCATTAAAGGATATCATATATTTCATATAAGGCAATTTGGCATTGCCTAGGTCTGAATGGTTTATGCCACTCAGTAACAATTGCAGTCTCACGTAATTGTTAGATATGGTGCATGGTTTGTGGGCTTAGCGTCATTTTTCAGGACATGATAGGCTATACATGACAGCTGGTATAACTGGTTGAGGAAGGTCCTCATGAAGAACCACCGAAACGCGTTAATCTACTTGCAAGCTTTCTCACATATCCACGTTGTCTGAACCGAGACTCGAACCCACGCAGACAGAGGCGCTCCCCAGTTATCGGTAGGGCTCATCAAAGCGTACGTTTAGCAGAGTATTCATCCCAGATACCGAATAAACACACAGGTAAAGTCTGTTCTCTGAAAATATTAGACGTCTAGGAAAAGCATGATGGAGCATATTGAAAATACAGCAAAGGAACTCTACCAATCCAAGATAAGCAGATTTATGGGAAAATCAATCGGAATATTCGCTGATATTTCTGCATGACAAACAAATACCTCTAAATTATACGCCGGTGCAGAAATTTGCAGAAAAAATCGTCCATTTTGTTCGCCGGAAATATCTTCGCAAAGAAAAGAAGCAGTGGTCAATTCAGACCACCTCGATACTTGTATGATAGGATTTACTTTATGACTGACCGATAAATTACGAATTAAGTCCTTGTTTTGTAAATAAGCGAGGCGGTCAGAATGACAACTTATGACAGCTATCGGCATATATTTCGAGGTACGATTAGTAGGACTGACTGCTGAGTTGCATGTCACGTGACCAGGGTTATAATTGTCTAATTATTCAGAACATTGTTAAGGTCAAGTTCGTAAGCTTTCCTGTAAACATTTTACATCACGTTTGATCGCGACAACGCGTTTCTGAGATAGGTCCACTCTATCTATATTATTCAGGTTTTTATTTGCTGTCATTGACCCTAATTAGTGTACCATTACTTAACCGTTACGAGAGCTGGTTCGTCATGCACTGGCACGTGCTGGCAATATACTATACTTACTTTAGTATTGTTGGGATTGCAAATTCTTTAATATTTAGATACTTATTAAGAGACATGTCGGTTATTAGCCATTGCTGGAAAGAAATATCGAAAAACAAGATCTCGATCTCTCTCTCTCTCTCTCTCTCTCTCTCTGTCTCTCTCTCTCTCTCTCTGTCTCTGTCTCTGTCTCTCTCACTCTCTAAGGGTACTGTTTTTCCCTGCACAGCGCAATAAATAAGGTCCACCATGTATTAAAAGGTGAGTTCAGTTTATTCTAAATTATCATTCATAACATAATGCACAATGTTTTGTTTAATAATATTACATACAATCAATGAATTTATAATTACGCATTTTAGGAAAACAAGCATATAAACACACGCTAAAGTAACCAGTACTAATTCATGGAAAAGAAAATTGAGATTGAAAATGCTTGACACATTTACCTTTTCCCACATACTCATATATATATATGAGAGAGAGAGAGAGAGAGAGAGAGAGAGAGAGAGAGAGAGAGTATTACAAATAAATGCCAAAAAGAACTAGTACGAACCCTGGATTCTACAGGAGATTACTTGATAATACCAACAGTATTATTTTAAAAAGAAAAGAATAAATGATGTTATCATTCATGTTAGAAATATTGAATTTGTACTCTACTGAGATTCGAACCCACTTCAACGGGTAAACGACACCCATCGCCTTGCCTACACGCACCGACCCCTATATCGTCTCGGACCGTGCACCAATCACCAAAACAAGACGCTACAAAGTCGTTGGCATCGGCATTCGTGCGTAGCAGACATACCTGCATGTCGACATAGTAATTAATTCTCGTTTATACATATGATCACATTTTTGTGTCTGAATTAAATCGGCCTACCTATTTACATACATACATACATACATACATACATACATACATACATACATACATACATACATATTGGTTGAGACGTCCGTTTATTGCAGTCTTTTCGTTGTTTTTTCATTTTTTTCATGCCATAAATGCTTTGACAGTGGCGCGTACGAGCACGCGACATATTGGACATTTACGCATGGCCGGAGAGCAGTTGGCACAGCATACCATGTGACCACATGGGAGGAACACGATACAGGAAGCATTGTCCATACAAATCTTGCATAGACTCATATCTCTGAGGCGCTGGTTTTCTTCTGTAAGAGCTTTTGCATCCACTGGAAAAAAAGTAATGCAGACTAACAATATATTTAAGTGTTGTCAACCTAATATATATAAACCTAATATATATAAAGAATACAAATCATATGGCGAATAACAATCCTTTCAAGTGCACTGGATCCAGTAAGGGATCACGTGTGTCAGGGATTGATTAAGATAAATGCAACAAACCGACAACGAACAGTGCGAAACTAGTATCTAACAAGCCTGAGCGCTGTTGACTCTTTAATGAGTCTTTTTTTCAAAGGCAAATACAAACAAGACAAACAAATCAAACAGAAAAACGGTTACGTTTGCAAAACTTGACATGGCTGTTTCTACAGGAATTAAACCTTTAACTGTATTATGTTTCAACTTGTTTATTTCAACTTGTTGCTGATACTGGAAACTATCTGTATTGACTTAGAATTCGATGAACCATAACGACATCTATTATTTTATGTAAATTTATGTAAGCGCAAATTATATTCCGGATATGTCATTGTTATAGTAGTCGTTATATGCTATTAAGTAAATATAAAGAATTATTTAGAAGAAAATGTGCCGGCTGCAAAAGATAATTTTGTGTGTGCATGGCTGTCCTTTTCTAGTCTTCTTGGATTAAACCGCTTGGTTTCAATGTTCTGATGCGGCCTATCCAGTAAAATTCCTTTTCTTTCCTGGTTTGGGAACTCCAGTTGGGTTTGTGAGCAATTGCAATAAGTGTTATATACCTGAAAGTAGGGCATGGGGAGTATAAGTGTTCTGCCACCGGGCTTCTGTACAGTTTCTTTGTCATCCAATCAGATCTATGAAGGTTGATCCTTTTGTGTAGCTTTTCAGATTCTCCGACATACTAATGGCTACATATCATACATGTGATGGATAAATTACATTCTGTTTTGCACCTTTTGTTTGGACCATGTATGTTTAGTTTTTCTCTAGTCACTGTGCTAGAAAATGTTCTGGTCTCTTTCATATGTTAACAGGTTTTGCACGTTTTATCGCCACAGAGGCCAGATTGACTTGGGTGGTCTTGATTAGTGATTGGCGTTAGCTTCGCACTGACTAGGATGTCCTTAAGGTTCTTTGGTCTCCGGTAGGCTACTATAGGATTGCTAGGGAGAACTAACTTTACTGCGTCCGACGATTCCACGATGGGCCAGTGTTTCCAGATGATTTTACCTACTTTTGGGTTGTCTGGATGGCAGGTCAGGATAAATGGTATCCTATCAGCCTTTTCCTTCTTTCTATATTTTAGTAGGTCATCGTGGTTTATTTGTTTAGCCCTTTGTGTTGCCTCCGAAATCAGGTCTTTGTCGTAGTCTCGGTAAATTAAATGTGAGCCTCAACAAGTACCAAACAAATTAGCACCATTTCAACCAGTATTATGTATAATGATTGGCTCAAAAAAGCGTACGTTGCATGCAGTTCAGTGCAACAAAAAACAAATTCAGTCATATGTATCACAAGAAAAATATTTTTGATTAAAATAGTTATTCACGCCAAAAAAAGAATAAATTAAATAGTTATGCAATAAACATATTTCATCTCTTGAAAAAAATACATCATATACTTACATTTTTTATTATCTTCAGCTTGTTCATATTTTATTTGGTTAGATGACATTACTGATAAAATTGATGACGGTGATGATGATGAATCCGTACAGCCCTTGGTTTCGGATCGTTTTTCAAACTCGTTGGACTTTGCAGCGGTAGATACGTCTTTGTTTGACTTATCGTTATCATCAAAGTTATCAAGAATCGCCATCAGTTCTACTGCTCTTAGCACGCTTTTACCTGTAAAAAAATCGAAGTGTTTACTTCGCTTTTATTCAAACTCCTAAACAAATCTGCATACTCAATCGAAATATGTCATTATTTGGTGAGAGAATAAATTTGAAAGCTAAAGTCAAATAAATTAATAGACATCTCATATAATCTATAATTTTAGAATGCACGTACTTGGCATGATTCGTCATCAAAAGAAATTAGGTTTTTGACACTTTTCGCACGTCAGTGCAAGATACCTTGATGCCATGTATCAAAACTATGAAAGGTGTGCATGCATTACCTGTGTGTGTATCAAAACTATAAAAGATGCGCACGCATTACCTGTGTGTGTATCAAAACTATGAACCGTATGCATGCATTGCCCGTGTATGTATCAAAACTATGAACGGTATCATGCATTACCCGGACGTAATTGGCATTTTCAGCAGATGACTACATATTCCCTGCTATACATACGCATCCTGGTTAATTTAGAGTTATCTCAGATAATCCCAGTATACATACCAGGTAATATCTACAGAAAGTTAAAATTAGCTGTTAATGTGAATTTATTTATCTTTGTCCGATAAGCTGGATTATTTGATGAAAATGCTAATTATAGCTCGCAAATTATCTTTTTTTAAATCGCAGGTATTTTGTACCTATCCCAGATACATTTAATATTTTTCCAAAATTATAATTACTTGGACGATGGAACTTCCATTATCTGAACAAGTGAAATGAGATCGTAATGACGATAACGTCGTTTCAAAATACTGAGGCGGCAAAATAATTCCTTAGATAAATTAGACATCACGAGCATGCAGTGGAGTTACAGACGAGAACACTCGAAGAAAAGAAATTTCACTCTTTAATAAATTAATCAAATCGACATGGATTAACACATCATCTTTTTAGATTAATTATGAAAGAAACATGTAAATCTTGCCGATGATAAAACCAACATCTTTTCAACGCTAACTTTTGTTCATGATTGCAAGTTGTAATTACGATGTTCACAGAACGTTGGAGTTTGGAACATTCTAGGTTCAGTCTTGTTTATAATTAGACTTGAATTTGCCTTTGGAATGATTCACATCTAGGTCAAGTGAAAACTTGTGTGATGGGGATTATATAAACAAGTAATGTATTCATATTGTATATCAGTCTCTGGATTCCACTTGTGATCAGTGCTTACAGTTGTGTTCAGATATATATTCAAGTAGAATTATTTTTTTTAAAATATTCATTGGAATTAGTAACGTACTCCTTAACACACTCATCATCATCAATCCCGTAATCCACGCGGTCGTTTAGGGACCACAGATGATTTCACGACCAATTTTCTCAATTTTTCCCTATTCTCCACTTCCCTCTAGGAATCACCAAATCCCATGCCTGTCCACTCTTTAATGTTGTCTTCCCACCTAATTTTTTGTATGCTATTTCTTTTGTACAATCTCAAGGTGCCTTGCAAGATTGTTTTTGCCAGACCAGATCGCGAGACAGAACCGTACCACTTCAGTGTTTGTTTTTTTCACAGTAGCCACGAGGTCTTCATAGAATCCGATGGATCTTTGGATTTTATTGTGGACCATTTATTGGCTACGTGGTCCATGTATGAGATGCCCAAGATCTTGTAACACCTCATTTTGAAGGTTCCAATCATGCTTTGTATATCTATTAGGACAGAATTTTTTAGTACAAGTAACAAGATTGACATTTTCTCTTAAGTTGATAAATTATATTGGAAGCAATTTTCTACTAAAATATATTGAGATTGAATCCATTTATTCGTGTTACAATTATATACTACTTAATACAGATTGCGCTCTTATGATCAAGTACGAACCGTCTATACATACATTTCCCTTGTATCCTAAAGTCGGCACACAAAGAAAAACTACATGTAAAGTACCGCATTGCGGAAACCTAGAAAAATCATAAGCTATTACTAATCGCGCAGACGTTGTAGAATTGTCGTCTAATGACGTACATAGATCGTGACGATAATCTGTAAGAGACTACGAAGCCTCACTTGAGATTCTGGCCAACGCAGGGAGCTAGGAGCGCGCCATATTTGGCGTTGTCCTAAGAAACTGGTATAAAAACCCCAGCCACGGGCCGACATCACTTTTGCTGGTCAGAAGCTCAAACAGGCTTTGTCTTTGCAGGTAAGATAACCGTCTATGTACAATTTTTCATAGTATAAGACTTTTTAGTGTTATAAGAATTTTTAGTGTTAAGATGTTAACCTAACATCAGTATGTTTAAACATTAGATCATTTTAATATTTCTTTACTATTATTTAACATAATGTATTAGAAAGTTTAACTGTTTGAAGAACTCATATTTACTTATAATTATATTATTGATTATAGTAAAAGCAACGTTCGCTACCAACTTCATACTCAGTAATAGTTAATTTAGAAATAAAATACTCTTTATATAATAGAGTGTAATATGTTGACATTTTAGAATTAATTCAGTAAAATATATTTCAATTACGGTATTAGTCTGAAATAATGAATTTTAGATTGTTTTGCTATCGTGAATTTATTCGATATTTAATTATCTGTATTACATTCTAACAAGGCAGTTGTTGTACAAGTATGATGTTGGTAAATGAAAGAATATCGTAGTTTTATATGTATTTCTTATATCCGAAAATTGAGCTTGTTGTAGTTTGATATTGAAATGTAAGTTTACATGTTGAGTATTTCAATAAAGTTTTGCTGGCCAGAAGTTCAAACAGGCTTTGTCTTTGCAGCTCGATCCCGAGTACCTTCAGTTCCCCAAGAATGTAGTCACGTCTTCATCATCGAGTGACACTACATCAAATGACTTGAACTTCCTTCCTTTCTTCTCTCTATCTCTCTCTCGGAATTGAGAAACGGATTGGCTTAGAGTTTACGAAGCAAATCTTCACGTAAAGGCAGGTGAAGAAATCTCTTCGTAAAATATCTGCTGTGAGCGTGTGTGATTCACAAGCACATAGAAAAATGAATATGACAATAGAGCGCATCAGTTTTATTTCGGACCAAGAGCAATCTTGCTGTCCTTCCATTTTGGTCTCAACCTTACTTGTGATGCTGTTGCCTGGGAAATCCTGGAAAGTAGTTCTGGTTTGGAGCCCTTATCTGTGATAATTGATCCCAAGCGTTTGAAGCTTGTGACTGTTTCAACTTCTGTCCACTTGCCTTTATCTCTGCGATGATGTCATTGGTGCTGTTTGTCATCAGTGTGGTCTTTTTGGCGCTAATCTCCATACTGTATGCTGTGGAGGATATGCCGAGGAGCTCAGCCAAGTCAGCCAGTCCTTGTACAGCTCCTGCCAAGCCATCAATATCATCTGCGAAGCGAAGGTTGATCTTTATTCTTCCTTAGTTCTTGACAGTGCCCTCATTGCCTTCCAAGGCATAACCCATGATCCTTTCCAGGAAAATGTTGATGAGTGTGGGTGATAGTAGACATCCCTGTCTGACTCCAATGGTTGTTCAGATCCAATCTCCTATGCTGCCATTGATGAGGACAATACTTCTGGCTTTGTGATAGAGGTGTTCTATAACCTGGAGCAGGTTTGAGCTGGTGTTGTAGTCCTCATAGTTACCCATAAGGCTGCATGATATGCCATGTCAAAGGTCTTCTTAAAGTCTATGATGACGTGTTATAGATTATGCTGATACAGAATATATTTCTCGCAAAGGAGTCTGAGATTGAACATTACTTTGGTAGTATTGTGAACTCATCCATGGTCATCTGGATTACATCATTGTGTTACACAGGGACACTGAAGACTATTGGAATTCATTCGGAACATTTTATATTTGGACTTACGATGGGACATTTAGGATTATTTGTGATTTAATTGACAATACTTCAAGTGCCTTTTGCATTTTCACTTTGTATTGCAGACAAATATATTGTTTGTTGATTTTACTTAAACATGTTGGTTTCATTTCTCTGTTACATATTTTAAGACCTAGAGTTGTAAGACAACCAAAATTCAACACAGGAATTTCTTTTCCAGTGTTTAACTCTAAATAGAAATGAACCTGACCTATGTTGGAATGTCTCTTTATTAGGTAAAGTGATACCAGATATCTAACAGATGCAGTCAAATGAAATATAAAATCTATCCTTTATTAACCTGGTCAGCATTTCTCGATCCTGGTCAGAGGTGTTGCTGACAAGTTAATTCGATTTCGTAACATTTGTCTACAACGGGGTGTTAAGCCTAACCAAAAGCGGGTAGAGTTTAGAAACATCTAGTGGCTCCCCATTTTCTCCCCAGCCCCCATCATTTTCAAACATGATCTAACCGCTTATATATTCCTTTACCCGTGCGTAGATATATTCTTTCCCTAGTCCTCTTATCATTCTAGAAATAAAATCTTAATTCTGGCGCATTAGAAAATTACAATATGTAGACGAAAATGTGATGGATTAAAGTTTCAAAGCTTATGGTAATTAACCAATCAGATTTCAGCATACGGATTTAAATGCAATTGACTGCGAAGTAATGATAATTCGCGGTCAAGGAATATAGGGATACCTGGCAGATAATTCGCAATATCAAAGGTAATTCAAAGAAACTGGTGCGAATTTCGCAACAATTTAGGCAACATATAACTACCTGGAAATAGAGTGAATTATTGTCAGGTAATATACTAGATACAGTAATTTTATCTGAGATACCTACAAGGATTTTTTCAGTTTCGCGAATAAAGGCAGAATTAGCGTGATATGATTCAATACCTCAGAAAATACATAAATATATATTTTCTGCCAATTATAATCAGTCAGGGATAGTACTAATTATGTCAAGGTAAAATACAGAGGGATATCTACCAGATAAATACATACATTATAATCTAGAATTATACGATGTTCAAAAACATATTTTTATTTTTAAAATACTTTGGAGTTAAATTTCACTTGCTTTTGAATTAGCATTACGTACTCAAAAATGATATTTAGTTTGAAAAAATACATTCCGCGAATTCAGCAACAAATCTGATTACTTTCTCATTGTGATTGTTGAATTTTAGGGCGAAGCAACACTTTGAAGGTAATCACGCTGAGACACTTAGAGTAAACTACCTTGCTCAAGGTAACCAATCAGAGCTGATCCGATGGTAAGAATCTTACCCATGCTCTTCTCATCACAAATCCAACGCCTTAACCACTGAACCATTCAGCTCCTTGGAAACAGTCAGGTAATATTTATTTTCTGAGATTTTGCTAATTTTACTCCAGGTAATACATTGGTAAAAGCCGGATAAATTATGATTATCTCAAGAAACTAGACGTTACCTTTTTATTAGCTCGCTTTCATATACCATACTTGAAGATTCTGAGACTTTTGATTTAAAATCTGGTTTTATTCTAAAATTGTAGATCCTCCGTTTGTTTGCAGTTTTATGCCTCGAACCGCATAAGACTGACTTATTTTGAACATTTGTATTTGCATTATTAAAGAAACACGAACAGCCATAGCGCAGACTGTAACACGATTTAATTTTTTGTAGCTCTGACAGAAACCAGATGTACACCATACCCATCTTTCCTAAACCGGATACACGTCATGTTTTTAGCATGTCCTTATGTTTACTCTAAAGTCTTCTCAATTTCCGGTCAATCAAACCAACTTAGCAAACGTACTAGTCTCATCTAAGCAAGTGTGAGATGCGTGTGTTTTTAAACGTTGTTAAAAATAAAGACTAAGCTCCGCTGTGACACATATCATTTGCATCGGATAATTAAAGTTTATTTCTTTGAATTTATTGGACTCGATGATAACGTTCTTTATCTATGGACGATATATTGTCTTATACTTGATATCCAAAACGTTCTACACTGGTATATATATATGCATTCTATCGATGCAGCTAGTGGTATTAAACTGATAACAAAACAAAGAATGACATCCAAGCGAGAGAAAGAAAGAAAAGAACAGCGTAGGATGAATGCTAGGGGACATTATTTGATCTTCAGCTATCAGTCAAATTTCGTAGTAGTTTCCGTCAATGTTTCGGTTTAGTGCCTAATTAAAAGACCTTTTCGGAACGTCGTATGTATTTTGTGATATATATATATATATATATATATATATATATATATATATATATATATATATATATATATATATATATATATATATATATATATATCACAGTCTGAAAGCAGTGTGATTCACAGCATCTCTACTGTAAATGCTCGCCTTTCTATGGTCTAGCCATACCGCCCGTACTTTCTTTTTAGCTTCAGATGCATCTGTGTTAATTAGATATAGAATATCTAACAAATTTAATATTCGTTCCAAACGTTTCTCGAAATTTCATTTAATATTTTGCCACAAAAGTAATCCGAAGAATAACGGTTACAGTCTGAATCAACTGGAAAGGCGCTCATTTTTTAACCATTTTGAATTATTCCAATGGTTGTGTTCGAGATAAAATGATGGGAAGGGGTTGCGCACTTTAAAAATAAACTCATAATCAGTAATATAATGTCAATGCTGACGTGTTTTGTTATTGTTTGCTTTAAATGCACTTTTAACACATTATTAGTTACATCATTCCGAGGAAATGAGACTTAAACACCTCTCACACGGACACACTGTCACAGTCGACTCGGGAAGGCCTGCGCGGGTATGGAATATGTGTTACCAAAGCTCACTTTGCGTTGACGTGTCGTTAAACCCAATACATACATGCGTACATACATGCGTATGTACATACTTATGTAGGTAGGTACATATATCCATACTTCCAATAAAATTATATGATTTCCGTACACGTTATTGATGAATCGTATATTATTTATATGTGGCAAATGTTTAGCATACCTGTTCTTTTCTGTTTTTACATACCTTTCTGTACTGTCAGTTGATCCACGGCCATCTTGATATTTTCAGGCGTATAACCGAATTCCATAAGACTCTGTACAGCGACGCTTTTCATTGAATCTTCTAGATCTTGATCCTGAAAGAAACAATGCATTTTATGATTTCTTCTCGTCTGCATTAATTTATAAGATTAAAGAAAAATTCCATCTGAAAACAATTAATTTTTCTTAGTGACCCTCTCTCTCTCTCTCTTTCTCTCACTCTGTGATAAGAACAAAGGAATTTTCTCTTTAATGTGTTGCTCTTACATGATGTGTAAAAAAAAATACATTCGAAAAATATTTTACCTGGTTAAAACAATAAATCACTTCCCAACGATCTACATTAAACATTTTTCACTTTTAACCAAAGTTACCTTTCTCAGTTGTACATATTACTTTCTTTTTGTAACAGTTCAGATAAAGCATCATTACGCTGATGAAAAAAGGCAAGGATTTTCGTAACTACTTAGAACAAAGATATATGTACTACATGTTCAAAGCTGTATAGCCTTTACCACTCAAAGCAACTGACTCCGTATAATGCCAGAAAAATGCGACACAATAGGGCATACAAACAGTATATACCATTGGTGTATTGCAACAAGTTTCCAAGCTGCTATTAATATCATATTCACTGGTGTTTCAATTAATATTACCTGCTTTGAGAAGGAGATGGATTTTGTACTGGAATTAGCATTTTGTTGTTTCCTTCTTTTAACAAGCTCACAATTGGGGTACCAATGTTCGTGTTCCCTTTCTGTGTCATCTTCTGGGCCCCACGACGACAGTCCTCCCCCACAATAGTAACATACAGTTTGGTCCTTTTTACCTAGGATAGATAGATAGATAGATAGATAGATAGATAGATAAATAGATAGATAGATAGATAGGTAGGTAGGTAGGTGGGTAGGTAGGTAGGTAGGTAGGTATATAGGTAGTTAGATAGATAGATAAACACGCACACAGATAAACAGACTGAATGAAAGATAGACAGGTAGCCTACATGTACAATTCTATATTCCCCTTCAAACATGAATCTCTTCCTAACTAGCTAGGTGCTCAGCATTAAGAGGTTAGTTTTAGGACTGGTCGGCCTTGTGTCAGGATAATGTGACTGGGTGGAACGTGATTCTACATGTCTGTGGCATGATGCCACATTGCGAGACATCACTGCAGACATAGTGGCGATATGACTAGAAAATTGTTAAAGCTACGTTAAAAATATAAATCACACATGCACACACACACACATGCACACACACACACACATGCACACACACACTTCCTAACTCATACAACATGTCATTAGAAACTAAATTTGTAATTTTCAATATTAAGACATTAAGAGACTACTGTTTTATTTTAGCCATTTTTGATTGGTACTTGTATAGTTAATTCCTTGTCTACACAGAGTCTTGCATGGAATTTCTCACACTTTTGTAACAACGTCAGTTACATGGTTAGTCACATTTTTAAAACGACGTCAATTACATGGTTAGTCGCATTTTTTAAACTACGCCAATTACATGGTAAGTCAAAACTGAATAATCTAGGTGAGTGATTCTCAAACTGTGTGCCGCGAGAGATTCGCAGGTGTGCCGTGGGAGTTTTGAAAAATATTTAAAATTGCTAGCATTTTGAAACCTTGAACATATCGAAAAATTAAATGGTAAATCAATGTCACAAAAGTTAAAAAATTAACATATATAAAAACGAAAACTCTGTCAGTCTGTTATTCATTGGTTTCTTTTGTAACGCGAGACTTGTGCTAGATCTCGTGAGAACTCGATTGCTCTAATTATAATAACAGTGTAATAATAAATACATGCAGTCCATTATACAGGTGTGCCGTGAAATTTTTTAGATGTTTTTGGTGCGCCGCAAGACAAAAAAGTTTGAGAAACACTGATCTAGGTAAATTGCGTCATCCTGAATCAATGTCTAAATCTAGCACGTCTATTTCCGCAAGTATTTCCAACTCATAAGCAACTGAATTTTTTAATGTCCCTACATCAGTATTACGCTGAATCCAGTGAAAAATCCAACCTCGCTAAAATGAAGTTCTTCTTACATAGGTCGGAGATTTTGATTTTTAATGCGATCGGAGAAAACGCTGTCAGAGACTATCAATACAACGTACTAATATTTCTTGTGAACTACCGACAGCATCTACAGAACTGTAGTATTTTTCTCTGTATGTGATTACATTCCTTGTCATTGTCTATGCCCTCGTACCTATATAGTATAGTCCCGCTTGAGCCAGTTGTAGAGGTCCAGGTCTTTGATGTGGCCATCGATGATAAGTACCGAGCCGAACTGGTAAGGAATTATATTGGGGGTATTTAGGGGACGGCCGATGTGGTGCTATTTTATTATCAAATGTATGCTGATTTGTTGAAGAGTTGTCGTGGCTGAAATAAACATTTGGCTGTCCGTCTGTTTGATTGTGATAGAGATCTGTTCCAGGTACGGTAGCCATTTTCGAAGACAGACTGAAAGTCAAAATCATACATTTTGGAGTCAGCTATATATATAATAGAGATAGAAAAGTTGATGTATATGAACCTTGATATATATATATATATATATATATATATATATATATACATATATATATATATATATATATATATATATATATATATATGTATATATATATATAGAGAGAGAGAGAGAGAGAGAGAGAGAGAGAGAGATGCAGCCAAAGGAATCACAATATGTTAAGACATACAGACAATCAATAACTTGTAAAACCATTTTCTCTTTCATTTGTAATTAAGCATGCATTTTATCACAGTAAATTCTATATAGCATATTAATAGGGACCTGCGTTACCAAGAGTTAGCTATATCGGTCCTTGATGTAACTGAATCACGTAATCATATACAATTTGAGTAAATTGTTGGTTTATGCCGCAGGAGTGTCAAACTCAATCGCTCAGCGGGCCAAAACTCAAATCACACGTAAGGTTGCGGGCCGAACAGGATAAACATTCAATAAGCGGAAAATTAAACCTTTTTTAAACATTAATATAAATTAAAATAGAAAAAAGTTTTAATAATAAAAAATCATTGGCATACCCATTTTCGCTCTTATGCCAATTTGTCAGAGCTGGATGTTTGGCAAGGCTGCTAATTAGGGAATTTGATTTGCACTTTATATCGCAGGGCCATTAAAAAATATTTTTGCCTAAAATTCTCTCTCGGGCCGGATATAATTGTACGCCGGGCCTGATGTGGCCTGCGGGCCTTGAGTTTGACACATGTGGTTTATGCCGTTCATTGCAAGTAAATATTAGAACCGTCATAATGTAGAGAGATTCAAATGAAGACTTTTAAGGGAAACAAAACTGGATTCTTAATTAGTTGTTACAAGCGTTGAGTCAGTGCTTAAAATACTAAATTGGCACTTTGTCAAATAAAAAATAAAAATAATGTTATTAATTAGAATCTACGGATGCTAAAATGTAACAAATAAATGTATTTAAAGGTGTTAGATGGGCGCATCATTTCTTAGATGTGGTGTAATACTCCAATCGGAGAAGCTAGCAAGTTGCAAACTGTAATGGTAATTAGAAAAAAGTCAATGTTTACATACCTAAGGCTTGACTGTTGTGAGAAACGAGCACCACCAAACGAAGCTTTATATACAACACCGAGGCAGAGTCATCTCGACTAATAATACCTGCCATAATCCCACAAAGTTATAATCTGGATACAGCTGCTGACTGTGTGATGACGCACCATTTAAATTTGGGTTAATACCGTAGAACGCACGAAAATCATATAGGAAAGAACTGTAAACGTTTCCTAAAAATACAGCTTGAAACTTTGGAGCTGAGAGTACATTGTTATCATAATAATTTCCCAAAATTAGCCATTATTTGCCTTTATTTCTGTGATGATTTTGATTAGTTTTGAGGGACATCTTTGTGATGTCCGTATTTGTTTTTTTACAGCTTGTTATCACCAGTTAATCAGGCATCTTTGTAATAATAATAATAATAATAACAATAACAATTTCATGGGAGTAACAGTGGAACAAACACTTATCTCCCATGCAGTCCTCAAAAATAAGAAAAACAAAATGAAACGATCAACACAACTAATTTTGTTTTTAAAAACGTGCACACTTCTCAAATTCATCACTTTATTTATCTTTCTTCCTCGCTCGTTTTCTCTTTCTTACACACACACACACACACGCACACACACACACACCTGATAAGAAACACCCACACCCACCGACATCCCACTAATCTAGGATAATTTCAGATGGATGTTCAAGAAATTACTATTTGCAACCAAGCTGTTGCTGGTACTCTCTCTGCCTGGTTAAATGGAGGCGCGGTCGGCCTACCTAATTTAGTTCCAACTTCTGGTCTGTCTCCTTCTTCTCTATTGTATACATCGGCTGCTTCCAACTTTAGGGGGCAGGGGCCAGTATTTATGCACAAATTTAATGCTGCAATCACCGGCCTAGTATTAAAAGAAAATCATTTAAAAAAAAAATACACAAGTGAGGTCAAAAAGGTCCATATATTGGAGACCTGTATTAAAACAAAGCATAAGAATATTATCCACTTGACCAAAGAAGTCAATAACAGTTCATAGCAGAAGAAGTTTATGCACTCCAATCCCAAATTTATACCTGCAATTTTCACGTCTGAAGGTCATTTTTGACACCATATGATGATGCTCAGTGCAAATACAAGCCCTTTTCCTAGATGATAATTCTGCAAAACAGTGTATACTAAACAGGCTGGTGCAATTGAAAATAGTTGTCATCCAAGCCGTTAATGAGATATTCTAATTGCCCCGAATCCACGTGCTTACTACTAAGGAAGGCTAGCTCTTCTTCCTAGCCGACTTTTGGTATTTCACTATCTACATACTGCAGAGTAACTATGGAAGGTGTATATGTCTGTTGTTGTTGTTGTAGGGTTTAACGCCAAAGGTCACACCAAAGCATTGAGTTAAGAAATTTGCCAGGGGCCAATTTACGAACCTAGCCCATGCCACCGAAGACTGAGACCCCGAGTGCTTCTTTTCTTTTTCTCTGCTCGACCTGGGAGTTTTCACATGATCTATATTTTCTTAATCTGGTTTTGATAATCACCAACAACAAATAATGTCTAGATTAATAACAACCTTCACTTGGAATGGAAGAGGACACTCAACTACCAAAATAAACATTATACAAGGAGAAAATTAAGGGTGCGTTGGAGTCGGAAATGGTAAATATACTAGAACTAAGTCCAAACACCATTCGATACAAATGAATAGAATTAAAGAACTGGTCCAAGGCAATTCTCCTGGGTAAAAGCTTTATACATATTGAGATATCATACCGAAAAATGGTCCGGAAATTTGCAACAACAACAGGCTTTATAAAACGAAATCCATCCTTTAGATGTAGAAACAATCACAAAGATAATACTAATGAATATATCAAATGATATGATATGAAACAAAAATGCAATTGTATCCATAAAACTTGAACATAACACGCTCTAGTTTTCAGTAGAACTAAAACATCCAAATGTCACCTGGAAATTAATCTGGCAAAGTCTAACTACAATTCAAGTCACAATGAATCAAGCAAGATTACTAATCTATACGGATGACAGGACAATCAGCAAAGCAAAAGGAAATTAGTTGAAACAAGAGTTCCACCAACGAACAGACGCTCTTCAAGCGAAACAGAATTTCCATGAATCCAATATAAAACCGTTTCTTCTTTGTTAACAGCTGAGTGTTGAAACCATCTTTGATGTTTTTAACTAATAACATAATTTTAAAGACGGACGTCGTGGCGACCGTTTTGGGTGTAAGACCAGTACTAATTTTATTGAAGACTAGGTAGGTAATATCGAAAGTCTTTTTTTGTGAGGAGTAGCTCAAGATTTTCAAGATAGCCATCATACTAAATTTTGTACCAAATATCAAGACATAAAAACAACTTTAATAACTCAAAACACAAGGAACATAAATATGTAACCTAATAAAACAACGTGTATAACAGTGGATAAATAATCATACGCAAATTACAGTGTGCGTATTGCATCAAATAGCTAACACCTGTTAATAGATGTGATACAAATAGTAACACATCTAAGAGTAAATTTTACAGAATCACACTTGCACATGACCATAGTGATGCTAAAAATAACAATCTATATTAGGGATACACTACCGAGACTACATTTTTTTTCTGATGACATATGCACATTCATATTAGGGCATGGATAACTTACCATCAAAGATTCCAACATCACAGATAGAAACTTAGGGGATCAAACCCAACTAAACATATCTTAAACAGTAAGACCAATACCAACTCTAGTCAAAAGTTTCTTTTCAAATTATTTTTGTTTTCTTTTGGATTAACGCAATACATCAAAAAGTCTAGTACTTGTATATGTTGAGCCATAATGTGATAAAAATAGTTCCTAACCTTAAGTGCAACTGTGTAGCGTATCGATTAATAATCCCAACAACATCTGGCCTCGTTTCGACTATACTATTTATATTTAGTACACGATGCTGGTATTTCCCAAAGCCAAATACGCCGAAATGGACGACTTTGGTGAATTTCGGTGTTTAGACAGTCTTTTTAAATAGTTCTTAGCATGGATTTTGAATTGCTTTAATGGTTTGAAGGCAGCATTGGGAGCATATTATGCGATTTGAGGAAGCTGTTATTGTTAATTTTAAATGTAAAAAAAACGAACAGAAAGTACATTTTGGGGTAAGATATTAATTATATCTCATGGAAGAATATATCCGTTTGAATCAGGTTTCACATCTTACCTTTCAGATAAAAACTTAAGTAAAAGATAATTAAATTGTTACCTGGTAATGCATTATGATTGCTTTGACAGACATATGTATGCTTACACTCCGCATGCGCTTGGTCAAGATTAATGGGATGGTAGTTGTTCCGTACAGGCACGGTGGTGACTCAGAAGAAGCGAATTAAAAACTGTCTAGTCGCCTGTATGATAGCACTCCTTTTCCCTCATTTTTTTAAATAATGTTTTATGCATTTCTCAGTGTTATCATTTAGTAATTAACTGGGGCCAGATTCATTATCCAGATAATTTTTCGTGACGCGTATGACATTTTTAGCAAATTTTCTTCACTTCGCTAGTTCCAATTCTCCGAATTCCCATTCATCTGCAGATCGACCAGACGAAGAAGACTTCGTAGAAGCAATTCCAAATATGTCTTATATCTTTCTCTTCCTTTATTGATACTTCTGTACCGGCTCGGTTGTTGTTTTTCTTAATATATCGTCCTTTCCGGCATCGGATGGTTCAAGTAGATTCATTTGTGTTTATAACTTCAAATAACTGTTCTTATTTTTTTAAAACCGGAAACCCTGGGTGATCTCATAAGATGAGCCACTAAAGTCTTGAAATTCTCCATTTCTTTTCGGTAACCTCCATGGTTTTGCATCTGACCCCACAACCCTTCATCAACTGAGCAATTCATATCCTCCATTAGGTGATATGGTTGATGGACAAAGGATGGCATGTATGTGGTTATCCTGGAATTGACAGAGTTCTTCACCGTCTGATAGTGACAAAGGTATATCATCGGAAAGGTCCCTTTTTGCGACTCTTAACTTTAACTTTGGTTTTTAGTTAAAGTATCAAATTGGCTACATTACATACATAATAACCACAGAACCACAGCGACTACTCTGATTCATGGGAGAAATCAAATCTAATTATTTCATTCTTAAAATTATTGTATTTTCTCTGTCGAATTCCACCAACTCCATTCATCAGAGTGATGGTAATCTCTCATTTGTTTCATCGTCCTTTACATTATGCGTTTCCATAGTTTACAAACTTGAACGAACAAATTCCATTGCTCATGAGCACCCTCATGGTTGCAGAAGAAGACATAGAGTCACGTGATTGGTCAGTGCCCGACTCCAAGGGAATTGTTAATAGCTTTGAGCCCATGTTTAATTTCTGTTTGTTTTTTTATAAACCCAAATATTTATTGGAAATAATACATTCTTTGGAATATACGTGTATTTCCCTTACTTTTGGTATTAAATTTATAGTTTGATGAATTGATATCATCCACTTTGACCCGTGATTCATTTTAAATTTTGCATTCAGGTGAGATTTTATAATACAATGGCGGACATTCGTGCACAGCTGACGTTTCAAGGAGCACTGACACACTCCGAATAGTAACACCAATGTCACCACTGCACTCGGCAAAGACGAACACTGCGAAGCCCTAATAGACCAAGACAAAATTAATGGCGAACAACCGATATGACTGTCAAGCAGCACACACAACGCTGTGGACTTTCTGAAAGTAATTCCACCTACTTGGCCACAATTGGCTTCGGCAAGCTCGTTTGTAAATGAGTTTACCCCGTTATTTACGTCTCGCGCGGTTTCTTGAGACGCGACAGCAGCTAGCAGCCTCTGGTGACTTTGTTGTGAACAACAGCATATTCTACACGTTAACTACAGTTTAACGATTGTTTCCAACAACAGCTGCAGCAATATCATATATTTATTCAGCAACATCCATCAGTTGCTGAGTTCAACAAAAACTCTCCGCCACCGCCTTTGTTGAGCGTGTTTATGGGCCAAAGATTTCGTCCGTAGCCAGTGAGTATTCTGACATTTCTGACCCAAAAAAATACTATTTTGAATCGCCGCAACAATTTTCATTAGATTCTAAGGATGGTACTGTCATTTCGGACACATTTGCCGGTGCGTCAGATATCAATCTGTGCACTCGGTTCTTTCAATTGCAGAGAAAACCACAACCCTCAACAAGTAGCTCTGCGTCTTCAGAAGAGAAATCCTTTTTCAAGGAATTTCTTGCCAGTTTGGCGAATTTGTTTGAATTAGACGACGAAGTTGGCCCTCCAATTTCAGACTCGATTGCTGACATTTTTAAATTGGCATTTGATTCCAGATCAATACAGATAAAGTGAAAGAACTGTCGGACAAGTACAAGAGACCTTTTAACTATAATCATTATTTGAGGTTTTTATTTCGACGTGGCCAACGTAACAGTTTATTTACCATCCAAATGATCATGCATCTGCACCAATATATATATATATATATATATATATATATATATATATATATATATATATATATATATATATATATATATATATATACACAAAACTTATTAATCTAATTTTGTTCTTCTTTTCTAAAATAAGGCAGAGCAGTCTGGTTGACATAGACGATAGTTTACTTTTAAGCGATTGATATATGGCTTGTGTGATAGATATATATCTTGTGTGATACATATATTGCTTCTTTGATATATATGTTCTTGAGACTGTGACATGCTTTGTGATTTCGGCTTCAACGTCCGCCAAGCGATGCCTGTCCATGCCTCGACGCTATGCACAATTTTAGTTTGGTAACTTTTGAATTTTCAGGATATGATTCTTCGGTTGACAACAGACAAAGCCGTGTTGTAAAACCTTTATTGTGTTATTTCGACCTTCTCATTAAAATGTATGGGTTGTACACCTTATTGCTGGTTAGTTTTTTTCTTGGATAGTTCAAGTCTAAAATCTCTTGTGAACCTGAGACTACTCTTTGGGTAAAATGGCACTCGGGGCGATGATGAAGGCCCAAAGGGGTTTTGGCACCCCAGGACCTCTGGCACCTGTAGTTTTGGCGCCCCAACACCTCTGATGCTCGGGGCACCCGCCCCGTCTCACCCTCACCCCCACCTCGTTAGTACTCTACTGACTGCAGTCAACTAAAAAATCCACAACAAAGACAAGTTGGTACCAACTTACATCAAAGGTATGAATTAAAATAGTATAGTTTTCAGTTCACCCAATACAACATTATGGCCATCCTCAAAGCCTAATATCTTTGTCGTCTTTTTAGGTCTTTGTTTGGTTGATTGGGAGATTCTAACGGAATTTACTATGCTCTCAATCCCTCAACTATTTACATAGATCAGCATTACATCATGTGTGGCGCAAGATCTATTTATAGATCTTTTTGGTAATTTTTCCAGGTAATGTATAAACACACTATCGTATCAAATAGTCTCTTACTAGTATTTATTTATAGTATTTATTTATAGAAAGATTTATTACACACAGTGAACCAATATATTAAACTCGATAACATTATAAAATTGACAGATTTTATTGTCACAGATTGCTTCACTTATGTAACTGGACTGTATGTCGATGTCAATGTCAGACTTATTGTGAAATTAGGACTAAAATTACATTTCATCGCGCAATGATTACCCAAAAAATTAAAATATATTGACTACTAAAACATTTGTACAGGAAATTGTTTTACTCATGGAAAGTTAATCGCATTTCATGCAGATGTGTCGTTGCTCGCAGAATGAAAATCAATTCAGAAAATGTAATTACCAGACTTTGTTTAATCTTCTTGCTCCATTTGCTGGTTGGATGGGGGGGGGGGGGGTGTTCTTTGGTGTCATTTTATTGTCAGGTGGAACTTAGTGTCATGTTCACAACAGAGCATAATATCACAATCAGTATTTGATAATGTTTTAACTTTTAAATTTTATGCACAGTAAACACAGAAAGATAGCCAGAAGCTTTCGTCATCGTACAAACGACTTTTTCAGTAGATTGGTTTAATTTTTACTGTTAATATTACCCGAGGGAATAGTGAGCGATGTTAACAGAGTGTCCCAAATATGAGGCAGGTTGTAACGGCATCCGTCCCTGTTCAGCGCCGGTTTGTGAGCATGGACGTAGTCACACACCACACACACACACACACACACACACACACACGGCTTGTTTCGAGCTAAGAATTTTGTTGAGTCCCAAGATACAGTATGGCCAGGGCCAACGTTATGGATGTGCCGTGATATTTCAGACGAGCTTGAACTTGGTCTCCTATGTTCATTCGTTTAAACCAAATTTATTTGAGAAACTTTGTCAAGTGTAATTACAAATATATGATTTAGGGGATTAAATAGAAAGCATAAGCGTATTAGCACTGTCTCCCCCGACAGTAACAATAAATATAACATCAATGATCTCGATGCCGGTACAAACGGTTATACAGAACATGTATAAACTTACATACAAAAAATAACATTGAGAAAGAACTAATTAACTGCGTTTCGGAAGGTTGTGAGTACAGTCAATTAATTAAATCTCTTGGTCATCCTAATATAATTTTGCACAGTCAAATTATTTGTGTTATTTTCTACAGTTAACATAGGAGTAGTGAAGTGGGATACTATAGCGTCAATGGGAATAAGCATTACAGACCCCCCCCCCCCGGGAACATATAGCGTCAATGGAAATTTAACATGGAGAAAAATCGTGGGAACATATAGCGTCAAGGGAAATTAACATGGAGAAAAATCGTGGGACTGTTGAGCGTCAAGGGAATTGAACATGGGAATAGGGGACTGTATAGCGTCAAAGGAATTTAAACAGGGTGGGACTGTATAGCGTCAAGGGAAATTGAACATGGGATTTTTTTTAAAAAAACTTTTTAAAAACATTTTTTTTTTTTAAAAAAAGGGTAGGCAATTGAAAGTCATTCTCTTTTCGAGAAATGTGGGTGGCCCTGAAAAGGGCCTTTGGGTTTATGTTAATATTAATATTAACATAGATGGCATCTGTCACATCTTCTTCTTCTTCTTAAACTCCTTCTAACTGCAGGTCCATACACAAGTACCCTCTTGAGACATCCTTGTCTTTCTATGTAAACTCTTCTCATCCATAGACTAGTATCTGTCCTATCAACAACAGTCCACTAGGACCGGACATACATGAGCATGTCCGTCCTAAACATCGTTGAAGACACAAGGGTGGATGATTCAACTGCAGTCCACATCTTAAAGCGACGAGAACAAGTGAATCAATGCAGTGAACTGCGCTTATTTATAGGTAGAGGAAGGATTGAAACGGTTCATTCACCAATCCGAACACGCGTTACAAAATTCAGTCAGCCCGCATCCAATCCGAAGACAGCAGTTTGTGACGTCACGTGGTCTATATAGATTCGCTAGCGCCTGTGTGCAGTCAATCTATGCGACAGTGACTCAACATGACGGAAACTCAGAAAACGATCCATTGGGGTGCACCAGCAGGGGAGACCGCCCAAGGGAACCCGGACTTACTTTCAGAAGAGGTAAATTGGGATTTTGTGGACATTCTTACCTCGCAAGAATTTGTTCCGGAACCTTCGTTACCTTCTTCATTACCGCAAGTGGAGAATTTTAGACAGAGACAGAAAGAAGAATTGGAGAAATTTATACAACGACAAAAGGAAGCGGAACAAGCTTTTCTCCTACAGCAACAGCAGCAAGAAGAAGAGGTAAGAAAAAAACAACAACAACAAGAAGCAGCAGCAAAGAAACAAGAGGGTGAAAATCAAACGGTCACGGTACTGTTGGACATTTTAGCGGAGTTAAGAAGTCTGAAACAAATGTATCAGTCTTCTTTATTACGACCGAAGAGAATACGACCTTCCCGAGCTAAACACGTCAACCCTGTGACTAAGCCTACCGTACCACCCTTAGTGATTTCAACCCAATCATCATCATCATCAACATTACGCAGTCCAGAAGTAGGCCTTGGCCGTGGCAAAGGCTTAAGACAGTTAAAGTTGATTGCTTAAACTCACCCCTACACCAAAAGAAAGGCCCTTTTCAGGGCCACCCACATTTCTCGAAAAGAGATACAATTTCATTTGCCAATAACTCAAGAAAACCATTTTACCCCTATAGTTAGTGTCTGTGTATGAGTGCTTGAGTGTACGTTCTTATTTTAAAATCAAAACTCAAAGACACTTACCTTATATAATTAATTTATTCTTTTATCCATTGTTACAATCCAATTCACAATTCACAACAGAACACTTTAAAAAGTTCATTAACTTCTGTCTCCTTGTTTACTCTCTCTGTTTTTTTCAATTTCTTCGCCGTCTTTTCCTCTTCTTCCTCCTCACTTTCTTCCCTTCTTCTTTTCTTCTCCTGTTTCTTTTTCTTTGCCTCTTGTAAATAGAATTGTCTTCTTTCTTCCTCTTCTTCCTCTGAAGAATCCCTCTCTTCTTCTGAAGAATCCCTCTTTTCTTCTGACTCCTCTTGTTTCTTTTTTGGGCAATCTGGAGTCCAATGTCCTTTTTCTTGACAATAATAACAGGTATCTTTACTTCTGTCTTTTCTAGCCCCTTTTTTCTTTTTTGACGGTCTGGACACTCTGAAGACCAATGCCCTTTCTTCTGACAGATATAGCAAGTATCTTGACTTTTATCTCGAAAGGAAGGAGAGTAGTCCGTGGGCTGGTCTGAAGAGAATTTTCTAATGACCCCTCGCAAAGCTTTGATGAAACGTTCGATTTGGCTAGTCTCTTCCATCGTTGTGCTCGGTTAGAGAGTGAAATGAATAGTGAAAGGACAAGACACACACCCTTTTATATACGCTGGTCTGCCATGACTATAAATTAGTCCATGGTGTTTAAACTTGAGTCATTTGACGTGTTTTACTCAAGATGAAACGATCCTATTCATTCGAGAAGAAAGAAGAAGAAGAAGAAAGTAAGAGGCAGAAACGTGATCTATCTCCTCGTACCAGGGCTGAAGTCTTGGCACAAATTCATGCCAGTGATTTTGAAGAGGACATGAGTGAACCAGAATCCGAACCCTCTAAACCAAGTTCGCCACCCTTAGTCAACCCTGAAAAATACTATTCCATTCGAGAGACGGAAAAGCGCTTCTCTAGAAAATTTAGAACCACGGCTTACAAATACACAGTGAAGTTTAAAGATTTCAAGGCTGAAGTACCGTTAGAGAAAGCAGAAGTGTTCATCACTGGGGTGTGGGATTCTTTGCTCACCGCACTCAAGCGACAATGTCAACCCAAAGAAGACGATCGCTTGAGACTTTCCATACAACACGACGGTTTGAAATCCCCTGTTTGGATTGAGTTTAGCACCCCTGCAGAATTGACTGCTTCCAAAGTCATGGACAAGATTCAACACGTGCAACAATCTAATGACCAGTTTGACATCACCGATGGAAAAGCCACACTGGACATGACCCACGTCTCTCCTCCTCAAGGGACTGGACGCAAAAAGATGTTATTGGTGAACGAGCTTCGCAGCATTAAGCGTAGTCTCGTCCAAATTCACAATTCTCAAGACCAGATGTGTTTAGCCCGTGCCATCGTGGTGGGACGAACCTATGCCAACAAGAACGACACGGTAGAATGGAAAAGAACCTGGAAAACTATTCAACAATCCGACCGAGCCAAACAACGAAATGAAGCAGAACTCCTGTTACAACAAGCCGGACTGTCCAAAGACACACCCTGCGGCATTCCTGAAATGCAAAACTTGCAAGATGCCCTAGCTCCACGATATGCCTTGAAAGTGTACCCTCAAGAAATGCGCGGGCCTCTGTTGTTTCGAGGGAAAGACTTTAAGGACGGAAAATACATTCATGTCTATTATCACGATGACCATTTCGATACCATTACCAGTATCACCGGATGCCTAGGATACGGTTATTATTGTGAGAAATGTGACCATGGTTATAATAATCGAGAGCAACACAAGCATTGCGGATTGAAATGCTCAGGATGTTTGGCCTCTCCACCCTGTCTGAGCGAAGGACCAGTCCCTTGTTCAACTTGTCTGCGCACGTTTGTCAGCCCTGCCTGTTACCAACAACATTTGAAGACGCAAGGTTCACAGAAGAAATGTGCTTGTCAACTGCTGAGATTGTGCCCTACCTGTGGATAAGGCATACTTACCAATAATGCCAAGGCACACGTATGTCGAAGAAAGAAAAAATGTCACATTTGTCATGACATCGTGGACTTGGAACACCAATACTACGTGCAAAAATACCAACCCCCACCAGAGAAAGAGGACGGTCACAAGAAGAAAGGCAATTTCATCTTTTTCGATTTCGAATGCATGCAAGAGACCGGCATTCACATTCCTAATTTCTGCGTGGCTCATCGAGCGTGCGAGAAGTGCATTCAAGAACCTATCTTCAGTCATTGCCCTTACTGCAGCAATATTCCTGGAGGGCGTGAAAAAATCTTTCGGGGACCGAACACGTTAGCCGATTTTGCCCAATGGGTTTTAGACCCCATCGACAAGACATGGAGGCAAGAGGACATCGAACGTTACGGAGATTGTCATCGTCATGCCACGGTGATGGCTCACAATTTCTCCGGATACGATGGACAGTTTCTTTTGAGATACTATACGGAACAAGGCACCGAGCGTCCTAAAGTGACTTTGAACGGAGCCAAAATCATTTTCATGCAAGTGGGACAAGTACAGTTTAAAGATTTGATGAGCTATTTGGCCATGCCTTTGAGCCGAATGCCTAAAACGTTCGGAATGACAGAAATGGCTAAAGGGTACTTTCCACACTTTTTCAATACGGAAGCCAATCAACACGCCGTTCTACCCCATTTACCTGAGGCTCACTATTACGACCCCGACAACATGCGTACCGAACAACGAGAAGCTTTCTACGCTTGGTACCAGGCTCACGCCTCCGACCCTTTCGACTTTCAGGAAGAAATGTTAAAGTATTGTCGTTCCGACGTGGACATTTTACGACGTTGCTGTGGAAAATTTCGAGAACTGTTCATGGAACACGGAGGGGTCGATCCTTTGAAAGAAGCTTGCACCATTGCCAAAGCGTGTTTCTTAATGTACCGGCAACGATTCATGCCTGAAAACACCGTAGCTGTCATCAGTCCTCAAACGACCCACTATGTCAAACGTCAATACTTGGTCAAAGCCCTACGCTGGTTACATTACTTGTGCGACAAGGAAGACAAGTGGATTCAGCATGCCCGCAACGGAGGGGGCGAAAAGACCATCGGAACGCATTCGGTCGATGGTTGGGACTTAGAAAACCCCAAGATCGTGTACGAGTTTAACGGTTGCTTATTTCACGGATGTCCCGTCTGTTACCCTGACCGTGGCACTAAAAATCAGTTTTTACAACGAACCATGGAAGACTTGTACCAGGCCACTTGTCAGCGACGCCTAAAGTTAGAACAGGAAGGATACCAAGTGGTGGAAATGTGGGAACACGAATATGATCACCGTTTGAAAACCGATCCCGAATTTAAACGCCTCGTGGAAAGTTACCAGTTCATTGACCCGCTGAACCCGAGGGATAGTTTGTACGGAGGAAGGACCAATGCACCTGTTTGCTGTAGCAAGCCGACGAAGAGAAAGGAGAAGAAATCAAATACTTGGACGTGTGTTCGCTGTATCCCTACGTGTACAAATATTGTCGCTTTCCTGTAGGGCACCCACAATTGCTGACGGAAAACATCGACCTGAAAAACATTCGACAATACGAAGGCTTGATCAAGTGTAAAGTTTAGCCGCCCACGGACTTGTACCATCCCGTGTTACCTCACCATTGCCAAGGCAAACTGATGTTTCCTTTGTGCCGTACTTGTGCCGAAACGTGCAACCAAGACCAGCCTTGCCATCATACCCAGGAAGAACGGGCCTTGACGGGGACGTGGGTCAGCGTGGAATTGTTCAAAGCTCTGGACATGGGATACCAACTGTTAGAAGTGTACGAAATTTGTCACTTTCCCAAGACACAACAATACCACAAGGGTGACCCCATGCAGAAAGGCATTTTCGCCGACTATTTGGATGCCTTTTTGAAACTGAAGCAAGAAGCCAGCGGCTATCCGTCCTGGTGTCACACTCCCGAAGACCAAATACAATTCAAAGAGAAATACTATGAACACGAAGGCATCTCTTTAGACCACATTGAGAAAAACGAAGGCAGGCGATCGTTTGCCAAAGTGATGTTAAATTGCTTGTGGGGTAAAATGGCACAACGACCGTGTTTACCCAAGACGGAATATTTGACAGAACCTTCCCGCTACTTCCAGATGATTCACGACAAAACCAAATACATGAAACACGTGGACGTCGTTCGAGAGGATTTGATCTTGGTCAATTACGAAGAAGATCTGGACTTTGTACAAGACAACCCTTTTGGAAATGTCATCATTGCGGATTACGTGACAGCTCATGCTCGCTTAAAATTGTACGAAGCTTTAGAACTGTTAGGGGAACGCGTCCTGTACTTTGACACGGACAGTTGCATTTACATCCATCACCCGAGTCAACAGCACCCTGACATCGAAGGAGACCGTTTAGGAGCCTGGACAGACGAGCATCCAGACGACATGATTCTAAGTTTCGTCAGTGGCGGTCCCAAACATTACGGTTACGAATACCGGGACAAACAAGGAGAAGTGCACACGCAGTGCAAAGTGAAAGGATTGACTCTGAATTATCGTACCAGTCGAGTGGTCAACTTTGGGGTATTGAAAGAAGCCTTGCAATTGGGAGAGGATGGAAACTTTAAAGTGACCACCTATCAACCGAACAACATTGTACGTTTACCCACTCACCACATCGGCAGTCGACCTTTGGAAAAAGTCTATCAAATCGTGTACCAGAAGTGAGTGCGACTTCCCAATCATTTCACCTTGCCGAATGGACACGCCGGTATTGGTCTGTATATAAAAAGGAACCCTAGGCAAGATCGATAGTTCATTGTGACTACCAAGACCAAGCGAACAAGATGAATAATTTCAGAGACACACAAAACAAGTTGTTTAGAAAGGCACAATTCAAGTGTGGGGCTTCTGAAGTGGAATGCGATTGTGAGCTTTGCGATGGGTACGATGCTGTACGTTGTGACCTTAGCGATGCCGTAAAGCATCATGGGAACTTTGTTCTCACTACCTCTACCATGGAAAGTGATGCTGTGCGTGTCAAACCTGACGGATGCGAAAGCGATGCCGCTCGTCCTCTTGGACATTTTACTGGTTTTCGCTTTAAAGGGGGATGTTCACCTTCACGTCTACCCCCCTACGGATGTCATCCAGCCCTGAGCAAACTCCTGTCCATGTCACCCAACCCTCATCGAAACGAACCTGTGAAAGACGAATATTCGTTTCCTGTGCGTTTGTCGGAATACTGGGACTTTGAAAATCGTCTTCAATCGTTCAAAGGAAAATGGCCTAAGTATCTGGGAGGACCGACCCCCCGAAGAATTAGCCAGAGCCGGATTTTTCTACTTGGGCGAAGGAGATAAAGTCAAGTGCTTCAGTTGCGGTGTGTCACTTCACCACTGGGAACCGCAAGATTCGGCCTACGTAGAACATGCTCGATGGTCACCGAATTGTCATTACTAACCCTTAGTGGGACCGAGACATTGAAGTAACTTACCATAATCTGTTCATGGATACTTTACACGAGAATATTCGTGCTTTGCCTGTGGAGTTGAGAGAACGCATTTACCGAGAGCTGGTGAAAATACAAGTGAAACGTAAAGAACAATTGCATCCGTTACGTCAGCGGTGTTTGAACCACTCTTACCTGAATGCTATACAAAGACTGATTGAGTTGAAAGTGTTCCACTGGACAGACATTGATCAACGACCCCCTGGTTTTAAAAAGGAATGGTTTGCTCTGGATGATTCTATCTACTACATTGTAAACGTACTGCATCGAATTCCAGAGGAAGAGTTAACGAATTACCAACATCTTTTATGCAATGTCGACTTAGTGAAAGAGGAAACTTCTGAACGAATTGTAACGTGTAAATTAGTAACTAAACGATTTAGATTCGACAATGAATTAAAACCATGTCTGTGCAAACAGTACATGTCTTGTGTCAGACAAAAGAGGATTTAGTATGACCTATTCATGGATACTTTGCTAGAGAACATTCGTGCTTTGCCTGTGGAGTTGAGAGAACGCATTTACCGAGAACTGATCAAAATACAAGTGAAACGCAAACGCAAAGTTATTCAACCGTTTTTAAATTATCCTCTGTTCCAAAGTATAAGAAGACTGATTATGAGTGGATATTACATCAGGCACAAAGGTAAACGAGGCTATTGGCCACCACCCAAGGATTCCAAAAACAGTGTATATACTTATGGATACTTTACAAGAGAACATTTTGGGCTTGCCTGTGGAGTTGAGAGAAAGGATTTACCGAGAGCTGGTCAAAATACAAGTCAAACGTAAAGAACAATTGCATCCGTTACGTCACCAGATCTTTAACCACTGGTACCTGAATGGTATAAGAGGACTGATTCGTCAGAAATTTTTTCAGTGGTCAGACCTTGTTGAACACTTTCAGTTTGTGAATGATGAACTAGACGTTCGTAATTTTCGTTACTTCGAGATTCACCTACTGCAACGCATTGAAGAAGACGAATTAAAGGATTACCAACATTTGTTACATGGAATCTGCTTAGCGGAAGACGGAACATCTAGACAAACTCTGACGTTTCGGTTACAGTATGTAACATTTAAATTCCCTACTGGAGAACGAACATGTCTAGTTAGAAATTACCTTTATTGCTTCCGAAACAAAGAGACTATAAAATCAGGCTGCCATGCCACGGATTATGTCACATATCATTGAACAGATTCCGTGGAAGGAACTCAATGACCATATTCAAACCGTGGATCATTACCATCGATTATTACAAGAACTGTATCCATTCAATTTGGGTCGACAAGTGGTGTGTGTTTTAGTGACTTGTTTTCTGGGATTTCGTTTACCAGCCGATTCCTTGTGGACTCTTTACGATCAGTACTTACCACACCCCCATGTCCTTAAATGGTCACGAAAGACTCCTTTTGCTCAAAGCCTTGCGGTTTCATCTGGATACTTCTCGACCTCAACGGGAAAAAAAGATTCGTCAACTTTTAGGTACCCAAGACGTGTATGACGATGTGTGTGTAGCTTGTGACTTACACCCCCATTGGACAGATGTCCGTGCCTGGAAAGAATGGGATTTTGAGGCTTGGACCCAAGAAGTGGCCCAGTATGCACGAGAGTTGTTCAAGGAAAAATGTTACTTTTCAACCTGTGTTAGTGACAGTACCAGAAGAACCCGTCACCCAGGACGGGACTGTCGTGGACAGGCCTGAAAGACCTTTCGGGAGGACACTTGTGTGACCTTACCCCCTACTATAGAACTGGTCAGAACATTGCCCAAAACATGTTGTACAGACACTTGTTTTTATTCCACGTTAATGGTTATCATGTGCCTTTTATCCTTGTACTTAAGCCTTTGGCTTTTATGTATTTTTGTCTTTCGTATTCATGTTTAAAACATTCAATAAACGTGTTCTGAAAAAAAAGTATATAAACTCTTGTCTTGTTTGTTTTCGTGTCACAAGTGACATTTCTCACACTATGGCTACCTCTGCTGTCTCTGCTCCCTCTTCCTCCACTGTCAAAGTCCTCAACGAACACTTAGATCGTGCCAGTTGGGAGGCTTTGTATCTTCGCCATCCCTTTAACATGCTCATTGCTGGACCTAGCGGTTCAGGCAAAACCGGATTCGTCAAACGTTTGATCGAACATAAACATCATTTGATCGATCGGCCACCTCAACGGATCGTGTGGTGTTACAAAGAGTGGCAATCGGCGTACAGCCTCTTGCGAGAAAGTCAAGGCGATTCCATCGTGTTTGTGGAAGGCATTCCTAAAGAAGACGACGGCATCGTCTCTGACTCCCGTCAAACCCATTTGGTCATTTTTGATGACATGTTAGGAGAAGACGAAGAAGAAATTAAACTGTGGTTCACGCGCAAAGGGCATCACCGTAATGCCAGTGTCGTTTACATCACCCAAAATTTGTTTCAACAAAGTAAAGCCCATCGCACCAACAGTCTCAATGCGCATTAAGTGGTCTTGTTTAAAAGCCCTCGAGATAAATCGCAAGTGCAAGTCTTAGCCAAACAGTTAGGAACGCCTTGGCTGACTCAGGCGTACGACGATGCCACTCAAACGTCACACGCCTATTTACTCGTCGATTTGAAACCTACGACCCCCGAGGATTTGCGATTTCGTACCCACTTGTTTCACCACTGGTGTCAAGACGGAGGGCCTGTCCTGTACACGTCTCCATCCTCGACTTAATTTCACTCCACAAAAACATCTATAAAATCCTCAGACCCTTTTCGTCTGTCTCACACACATTTTGAACATGACGTCCCTTCAGTCGCATCTTCCCGTCAAATTGATTCGTGCCTTGTATGTCATCAGTCGAGAAAAAAATCCACAAATACGAGCTCGTGTCTTAGAAGCTAGTCTCAAAGAAGTCTTACGATGGTTCACGGTGACGGCACGTCAAATACTCCAAGGAATCATTCAGATTCCTCATCAAACCAAACGCTTTTTCGATCGAAACAAAGTTGCTCTGACCCAACTGGCCGATCCCCGCATCGACACTCAAACCAAAAAACAAATCATTTTGAAACCTGGAGGGAGCGGTACTCTAGGAGGGGTCATCATTCGCTCTCTCTTAAGATGGGATCCTAATGCCCCCAAACTTCTCCCCAAGAAAAAAGTCAAACGAAGCTCCAAGAAGAAGAAGAAAAAGACCAGATCCCCAAGGAGAACTTCTCCAGTGGCGGGACCCTCCTCTTACCAGACGCCACCCAGGAAAAAGAAAAGAAGCCCCCAGAAAAAGAAAAGAGAAAAAGTCCCCAGAAAAAGAGAAGCCCACAGAAGAAAACTAGTCGCAAGAGAGGCACTTCTTCTTCGGCCAGGACGCAACCTTACACTCGCAAACCACGACCTGCCACGGCGGTGACTGCGTCTCCGGCAGCCTCACGTTCATCCACTTCTCCGTTGATGACACCAAGAACTGAAGAGTACTTGGAAACGTTGATCACACCAAGAACTTCTCCGTTGATGACCCCAAAAAGAACTTCCCCAGTGGCAGGACCCTCCAATTTAGTGGCAGTGGCTGCTGCTCACAAAGTACCTTCTCCCAAAATCAAAGTCCAAGAAAGATCAGGCATGTTACAAAGTTTACTGGATTTGTCCAAGCAAGAACTGGCTCGATTTAGCCCGTTGCGTACCCCTCCACGACGTGTCATGCCTGTCTTCAAACTGATACGACGTAAAGACAATCAGTGGCGACGCGTTCCAGTATAAAAAAGGCCTGTGACGAAGTCGGGGTATCAGTGTTTTTGGTGCTCCTGAAGACTCAAAGATGTCACCCTCCAGAAAACCCCAAGAAAAGAAAAGGAAAGGACTACCACCACGTTTAGTCAAACATGGGGACATGTTATCTGTCCTGTCCAAAGCTTCTCCACCTCTACGAAAAAAACTCATTCAATCGGCCTCCAAAGAGGTCATCGATACCGTGTGCGAATGTTGTTTTTGAACGTCTTGAAAGGCACGATCCCTTTGTCCAAACACCAGAAACAATGCCTAAGCAAACATCGTCACGTTCTTCGCCAAATGGTTCAAAAGAAAATTCACATTCGTCAAAAGAAGATGTTGGTCCAACGTTGAGGCATTTTACCCCTCTTGTTAGGTCCCTTGCTGAAAGGAGTCTTGGAACCATGTTGGGAGGACTGGTGGGAGCAAGATAAAAAGACCCTCGGAAGTCCCAAGATCTCAGAATCGACCCCTGACAACCCCATGGAAGGACGAAAACTAGCTTTTGTGCCTTACAAACGATGGATGGAATACAATCGGTGGCAAGAACAACGCACCCCGCATTTACCTCCCAATCCCAATTTGAGCGAGATGTCCCAGTTACAACACGAATTGCAGTCCTTGATGGATCGCCAAGATTTGTCCGAAACAGAAAAATCGCAAAAGTACGGTCAACTCTTGCAACAACTGCAACTCTTTCACCAAAAAGCTTTAGACGAAACAGCTCTACCCACTCTGAAAGATTTTAAGACCTTGATGAAAAGTCCAGCACCATCACCAGTACCAGTACCACCACTACCAGTGACCAAGACAGAAAAAGGAGAAGAAGAAGGAGAAGAAGAAGGAGTAGAAGGGTTTCAAACTCCACCAGAAAAAGTACGCAAGTTAACAACACCACCTACCTCCAGAATTGGATGGATTAAAAGGATGATGACCACCTCTTCTTCATCACAAGAGAAAAAGAAAGTGAAGACAGAAGTGAAGACAGAAGTGAAACAAGAACCGATATCCCCCGCTCAGACATCCTCCTCTTCAACACCTATTGCCGGTCGCACACGAAAGCATTGCAATCCAAGAAAGTATCCCAAGAGAAAAAGAGTAGCATCCTCCAAGAGTGGGTGTCTTATTAACACACAAACACAAAAAAAAAATGAAAAAAGTCTTAGCCAACATTTACTACGATCCCTCCCATCCTGCAGGTTACGCAGGAGTTCAAAACTTGTATCGTGCTGCCAAAACTCGACTGAAAAGTCTCCGTTTACCTCAAGTGCAACGATGGTTACAAGAACAAGTTACCTACACTTTACACAAACCCATTCGACGCAAGTTTGCCAGAAGTCGCACCCGAGTGGAAGGCATCGATCATCAATGGCAAGCCGATTTAGCCGATGTCTCTCATTTGGCCAGCTACAATCGCGGCTACAAATATTTGTTTTGTGTCATCGACGTCTTTTACAAATTTGTCTGGGTCGTGCCCTTGACTTCCAAATCGAGCAGCGATGTTAGTGCGAGCCCTGCAACGGGTGTTGAAACAAAGCGGTCGTCACCCTCTTCGATGGCAAATGGGCAAAGGCACCGAATTTCTGAACCAAGCTTTCCAAAAAGAATTAAAGAAACGTGACATTCATTTTTTACCACCGAGAATCCCGAAACCAAAGCCAGTATCGTGGAACGTTTTCAACGCACTTTGAAAGAACGCATGTGGAAATATTTTACGCATCACCACACTCTGAAGTACATCGACATCTTACCGCACCTGGTGCAAGCGTACAACCAATCTTACCATCGAAGCATCGGACGTGCCCCGCAAGAAGTGACTCCCGAGAACGAAGTGTTGGTGTTTGAGCGCCTGTTTGGTACGTCCCCGACGAAGGCTGTCCCCAAGAAAAGTGGAGTGTTGGCCGTAGGAGATTGGGTGCGCACTGGCAAAACCAAACGCACTTTGGCAAAGGTTACTTACCTAACTGGACGACCGAATTGTTTCGCGTCACTGGACTAGTGCATGGCCGTCATCCTACCGTCTATAAATTGGAAGACATGAACGGAGAAGTGCTCAAAGGAACGTTTTATTTGCCCGAGTTACAACGTGTGACCAAAAAAGAAGACGACGTGTACGACATCGAAAGCATTCTCGAACGCAGAACCCGTAAAGTGGGCAAACGACGTGTCAAAGAAGTCAAAGTACGTTGGAAAGGATATCCACCCAGTTTTGATTCTTGGATCGACGCTTCGCAAGTCATCGACTATAAAAAGAAGTGACCATCATGCCCTTTCACACAGACGCAGCTACGTCGACCACTCCTTCACCTAGTTCTTCTGTGCAATATTTACAAAAACAACACTTGTGGGTGTGGTGTGGAGAACGTGTGCCTAAAACGCAAATCGTCTTTTTCTGCCAAATCTTCGTGGTGTATTGTGTCATCGGAGCAGCCATTGCCAATTTGAATTTGCAACAAGGAGACAAACAATTGTGGACCATTTTATTGAGCAGTTGCATCGGTTACCTGCTTCCCAATCCCTCCCTGAAATTCTCTTCCAACGGGAACCACGGGAACCTAGTGTCCAGTGCCAGTGCCAGTCACCACTCCAACAACAACAACCACAACCAGAACCCCATTTTGGGCGGAGACACGCCTCTGACGTCCAGTAACCCCTTGGACAGAAACAGAACTCTGGAATTATGAGTCACGAAAACCAATTTTACTTAACCTTACCCAGTGACAGTTCCATGGAGGTGTTTCCCCACAACACGTTGTGCTGTTACACGGCCAAATTACCTCAGGCCATCCCCTTAGATCACGAAGCCCATTGGGAAGTGACTTTAGTGGAAATCATTCACCCGACCCAAGTCCTCAATGTCCTTCCCAATCAAAATTTTTTTGATGTGGACGTTCATGACGAGCAAGTGCAAGAGTACTTGGATAAGAATGTCAAATATGACAAGAAAACCCCTGGCACAAAAAATCAAAAGTCGACTATCTATCACTTGTTCATTCCCCCAGGCTATTATTTTAGTGGTCAACATTTGGTCAACACCATAGCCACCAGGTTTAATGGCGTGTTCTTAAAGCTTTGGAGCATGTCAAAAAAAGTGTCACCATGGAATACCACAAAGCAGCTCGTCGCTTCTCGATGAGATTTGACGGGAGTAAAACCCTGTCCATTTTATTTTGTCCTGAATTGTATGACATGTTGGGCGGAGACATGAACATGAGAATGACCATAATCAACAAAAAGGAATTGCCAATCACTTACGACAACGAGTCTTTTAGCAAGTTATTTCGTACCCCGGTAGAACTGAACCAAGGACTGAATTTGATCTTCGTGTGCTCCGATGTGGTGGAGTACAACGTGGTGGGACACACCTCTGTGCCGTTGCTGCGTGTCATTCCTTTCAAAGTGGATTCTGCCACAAACGCTGACGAGGAAGGTGGAAACACTTACCACGTCCACCGCGAATTTGTACATCCTCACTATTTGCCTGTCAGCAAGTCGTATTTGGACACGATCAACATTACTATAAAAGGAGATTTGGGACAAAATATTCCATTCACCAAAGGAAAAGTCACGGTGAAACTCCATTTTAGAAAACGGTTCTCCCACGACTCGTAAGTCATGTATCCAGTGTACTGAGGGGTTGCTCGACAGCGAGGACACGGTTTATGAGATATGTTAAAATCAGCCTTTCGTTCGGTGGCCCCGATGTTGAAACCGATGGTGACACGCGGATTGCACGCCTTGAAAGATGCGGCACTGACGCAAGGCAAAGAATTTCTCCAAAATGTCATCATCGACAAACAAAACCCTAAAGAAGCCTTCATGAGGGCAGGCAAAAATGTCTTGCTGAAAACGGGCAAAGACCTTTTGGGCCGACGAGACACACCTATAAATGCCCTGCACGCTACCGAGTCAGGCATTCAGCAAGGACAAGGCAGAAAGAGACGACGAAGAAAACACCCTTTCACCAGACTTCACACTTTTAAAGCGAGAAAGACAAAGAAAAGAAGAACCGTCCGAGACTTAGACGTTTTCGATTATTGAGAAAGACACAAAAAATGATGCACCGACAGTCATGTGCTTGTTCCAAGTCGGAACTGGATATGTTTGCCATGCCCCCCACCATGATGACCATGCAAGAATCCCAGTGGGTGGAATTTAATCCCGTCTCCTCTTTGACGGATTCCGCTCCCATCGAGTTTGAAATCAAAGGACAGCCCGAAGATTACATCGATCTGAATAGCAGTTACCTGTACTTGAAAGTGAAAGTGATCGAACCACCCAACGCTAACATAGACAATGATGATGTAGTAGCTCCGGTCAATAATTTCATGCATTCCTTTTTTAGCGAAATGGACTTGTACTTGAATAACAAACTAGTCAGCAGCAGCATGGATACTTACCCTTACCGTGCCTACCTGGAAAATCTCTTGACGTACGGAAAAGAAGCCAAGAACACTCATCTGGATGCCTGCGTGGTATGGAAACCTGACAAAGCCACTAAGTTCAACAGCATTACAGTTGCTGGGGATGCTCAAAATACAATTGGATTTGTAGAACGACGAACAAAATTTCATCTAAGTCGTAGTTTAGAACTGATGGATCGCTTGCATTTGGACATGTGGTTGCAAGAAAAGTATTTGTTGAACGGGGTGGATATCCGCTTGAGACTGAATCGCAGCAGTGCCGCTTTCCATCTGATGGCTGCTGCTGATGCCACTTACAAAACCATCATTCAAGAAGCTAGACTCTACGTGCGTCGTGTGGAAGTGTTGCCTAAAGTGGGAAACGACATCAGTCAGACGTTGAGCAGAACGACCGCCAAGTATCCGATCCGACGAGTGGAAGTGAAAACGTTCACCATTCCCACTGGACAGCGATCCATGATCGAAGATCATCTGTTCCAAGGACAGTTACCCAAGCGTTTAATCCTTGGTATCGTCAAGAATTCAGTCTTCAACGGAACCTACAACGAAAACCCTTTTGAGTTTCAACATTACAATGTGTCCAAGATCGAAGTCAGTTTCGATGGCAAGACCTTGTGTACCCGACCTTTCGAACCTAACTTTGGTGCCGCGATAAATTACTTGAGATCGTACTTGTCCCTGTACGAAGCCACCGGTCAGTTAGGAACCAACACCAGTCAGGGTATTACGTACGAGGTTTACGCAGGAGGCTATGCTTTGTGGGCTTTTGATTTCACTCCAGACCAAGGCAGCGACAAGGGACATTTCCACCCTATAAAATCTGGCCAGATTCGTGTGGAAATTCAGTTTACTACAAATCTAGCAGAGACGGTGAACGTCCTCCTGTATGCAGAATTCGATAATACCATAGAAATCAACAGTTTGAGAGAAGTCATTCTAGATTACTAGAAACCATGGAAGACTGTTATCCCTCTTTACCTAGTGGAGAAACTTTGAAGATGAAATATGAGGAAACTGTGGAAGAAGAATCCCAAGACAAAGACGAAGAAGATATCATGATGAAGTCAAGATGGCCAGAACAAGAAGCCCATTTAGTCTGCTCTTTTGCCAAACACTTGGTCGAAAAAATGACGGAATTGATCAAGAAAAATTGCTATGGATGTCAAAACGATCATCCCAGTCAAATTCAACACGATAAATGCCTGATGTTGAGTCAAGAAGAAAAATTGGACGAGTATCTGGACGAAGCTTGGAGTCTCATCTCGAACGAAGACGTGTGGCACCAGTGGTATAAAGACTTGCATGAACATTCTTGTCCACCATTAACCACTCAAGAGATCCATCGTATCGAAGCTCTCCTGAATTAGAGTGAGGAGACGAAACGAAGAAACGGTTATTTGTCAGACATTTTCAAGCAAAAAGTCAGGATCGAATTGACGACTTATTATTACCTGTGAAGAAAAAAACCACACAAATGGATACCTGGGAACTTTATTACCTTTTGAACCACAGTTCGTATACGGCTTCTTGGAATCCTGTCGTCTGTGTTAAAGATGAACTCCCTCATCGCAAACCTCAAGACCATCTAGCTTATGTGATCAACACGGACGACAGTCATCTCCCAGGAACCCACTGGGTAGCCGTTTACTTTCCTCAAGAAGGATGTGTGGAATATTTCGATTCGTACGGATTGCCCCCTTTGGAAGACGATATCATTGACTTTATGAGAAGAAATGCTCAAACCACTCGATTCAATAATGTGAAATTACAAGGCACATATTCCTTGGTGTGTGGACAATATTGTGTGTACTTTCTGCATCATCGCAGCCTGGGCTATTCCTTAGAACATTTAGTGACTCATTTTGATCCTCGTTCTTCTTCAAGAAACGATGTGAAAGTAGATCGATGGTTTTGTGACCATTATGCTTATCTTTTGTCTCAAGCTAGGAAACGTAGTGTCCATCAATGGCCTAATGACTTCCAACAGTGGAAATCAGAATTTCATTCACAACGTTGTCAGCCCTGTTTAAAGTAGACTGTAAATTGAAAAAAAATGTTTGTGATTTGAAAAAAAAATGTTTGATGTTATAATGTTGGATTATTCTTAAGAATGTTAGAGTTGTTGGTTAGTGTTAAGTGATTTTGAATGAAAAATGTTGTGTTTTGAAAAAAATGCCTTTGTCTTTTGTTTGGCTATAAGAATGTTGATTCATGCTCTTTGACTTCTTACTATCCCTCTCATGACACTCATTGAACGTTTCGGCTCGAAAACCGTGGAGGGATGTTTTCCTTCACGTCCGCGCTTTGACTTTAAGAACCGGGGAAGTTTCCAGTCTACCCATCCATTGTCGACTCATCCTCCTACGAAGATTTGCTCCAAACTAGCTAAGCTAAACGAAGCCTACGTGAATTTGCACAGGGTCAGACACAGCCTGATACCAAAAGCTGAAGAGATAGAGAATGTGAGAATGTTAAAAGTCACTGAAGACCTGATAGAAGAGCTCTTCAGAGAAGAAGTGAACAGGGAGAAAGAAGAATGGACAGAGAAGTACAGACTTCAGAGACAGCAGCAGCAACAGCAACAACAACAACAACAGCAGCAGCAGGAACCTGAACCTGACAGAGGCTTTGTCGATTGTCGTATCGACACCAAAGAGTTCTTCTTCTCTTTCCGAAGAAGCAGACCTATCGTCAGAAAGTCTATCCTCAGAGGACGTCGCATTCTTAGAAACTAAAAGATTGCCATAGCAAACAAAAAAAAGCCCTTTTCAGGGCTACCCCAATACTCTAGAAAAGAAATAACCATCGATTTGCCAATGTGTGTAGGTAGAGTAGTGTGAATATAAACACTAACTCTTTTTTTATAGTGTGAGTGTATGTGTTTGTGTATAGGATTGTGTGTTTGTAAGTGCTCACGTACGTTGGTGTGGATAGTAGATTAAGATGATGTTTTTTTGGCTGTTTGAGGTGTGGGGAGAGTAGATTTGGGGGTTTGATTGGATTGCTTTGCGTATGTGAATAGTATATTGAAGTGATTAATGAAAAATTTTTTAGAATAGGAATGGGTAGTATAAAAAGTGAGTGAGTGTTTCTTTTAGGTCCGCGCGTTGTTTTGGTCATGATCTGGGTAAGATCAATTTTATGTTTTTAGGGGGATGTTTTCCTTCACGTCCGGGCTTTTAGTATAAATTAAAAGTCACTCGTCAGTCCAGCTACCCTTGTTGATTGATCAACACCAGAATGAACACCAGACTAGCGAAACTGTTGGAACTTCATGTGCATCTGGAATATGCCAGGCGCCTGTTGAACGAACTGGCCGCGGAAGCCATTGTGGAAGAGGGAAGGATGAGAGAGGATGAGGAGAGAAGAAACAAAGAAGAGGAGGAGAGAAGATACAAAGAAGAGGCGGAGAGAAGATACAAAGAAGAGGAAGAGGAGAGAAGATACAAAGAAGAGGAAGAGGAGAGAAGAAACAAAGAAGAGGAGGAAAAGGAGAGAAGAAATTTCAGAATCCCAGAAACAGAAAATTGGGATTCTGAAGCTATTTATCCCGCATCTGCTCTCTCCCCAAAAAAGTAAAATGCAACTGGAGAAGAAGATGTGTATGTGGCGCCAGGCCTGGAAGGTGCCATCATTAACCAGGTGTCCATGAAGTTCCAAAAAAAACAAAAAAAACAGCCCTTTTCAGGGCTACCCAATACTCTAGAAAGGAAATAACAATCAATTTGCCAATGTGTGTAGGTAGAGTAGTGTGAATATAAACACTGACTCTTTTTTTTATAGTGCGAGTGTATGTGTTTGTGTGTTTGTGTTTGTAACCGCTCACGTAAGTTTGTGTGAATAGTACATTATGGGTTTGTTTATTGTTTCTTAGCGTATGTGGAGAGTATAGTTTGGGTTTTATTATACGAAATGAGAAAGTAGGGGGATGTTTTCCTTCACGTCCGCGCGTTGTTTGGTCATGATCTAGGTAATATCAATTTTATGTCTTGGGGATGTTTTCCTTCACGTCCGCGCTTTAACTATAAGAACCTACAAAGTTCGTCGTTCGCACCATTCTACAGAATAATCTAGACAAGATGACGCAAGTGACTGATTTATTTAATCAATTGAGGCATATCTATTTCTGGATGATAGATGCAGAATATGCTATAGAAAGGATACAAAAGGAATGGAAGTATGAAGATAAAGAACACTTGGTAACCAGTCAAGTCGAACGTCTAAAGGCCGCCAGACATATAATAGAAGGAATGATAGAAGATGAAGTCAGCAAATCAAGAGGATTTATTGACCCACCTTATGTCAGAGTGGAGAGTTTGACGGAAGCACTGGATTATGTCATCCAAGTGCGGTGCTTCCTAGAACATATAGTGTATTGGACGGAGTTGTCATATGTGAAGAGGGGACTGGACAGGTTGAAAAAAGGAGAAGAAATAATGAAACAAGTGATGACTGAAGAGGTGAAAAAGATAAAAGAAAAATGGAGTCAAGAAAGACAGGATAAGGAAACAATAAAGAAGAAAGAGGCCTTTGACAAAGTCAATCAAAATTGGATCAAGATACAAAAGAAGTTCAGGGCTATGGGTCACCCAGACTGGTTACCAGAAAAAGAAAAGAGGAAGAACAAAGGAATTTGGGGAAAGATTAGGGGCTGGATGAGGAAATGGAGGAAATAGAAGAAGAAACAGAAGAAACCCAAAGGCCCTTTTCAGGGCCACCCACATTTCTCGAAAAGAGAATGACTTTCAATTGCCTACCCTTTTTGTAAAAAAAATGTTTTTAAAAAATGTTTAAAAAAAAAAAATCCCATGTTCAATTTCCCTTGACGCTATACAGTCCCACCCTGTTTAAATTCCTTTGACGCTATACAGTCCCCTATTCCCATGTTCAATTCCCTTGACGCTCAACAGTCCCACGATTTTTCTCCATGTTAATTTCCCTTGACGCTATATGTTCCCTCGATTTTTCTCCATGTTAAATTTCCATTGACGCTATATGTTCCCAGGGGGGTCTGTAATGCTAATTCCCATTGACGCTATAGTATCCCACTTCACTACTCATAGGTTTTCCAAATAAAAAAATTTCAACGTAAGAGCGAAAGAGAGTGTGATAGGACTTGATCTCTAAGATTTGAATATTTGGAACAGTCTAGAAGAAAGTGTTTTGCATTCTCAATTTCATCCCATGAAATTCGTTTCATAATGACGCATTCCAAGTATGAACAAAATGAAAAAATATCAACTTTAAATTTTCTATGATTTGCCTATACCCCAAGGTTAGTCCTATAAATCAAACCCGCAATCTGTGTTGATACTGAGTTGAGTTGAGCCCCGAAATGAGTCATTATCATTACAGGTGTGGGGCTTATTTATCGGCCTACCCCAAAGTCAAACCGGCACGCACGACACAAAAACAGTATTCAACACAGCAACAAATTTGTGTGAAACTCAGGAATCTAAATCAAGTTTTCCCCAAAAATGAATTGTTTGATCTGGCTGATTTCCGTATTATTTGTGGTGTAATTAACATATCTATTAATTACAAACACTACAGAATTTTGGATGGAAATTCTGCATATTCAGTTACAAATTTTGAACAGAATGTTGAGAAAGAAATGGAGATCTGAGCTGCTTGATTTTAGGAGGAATGGTGACACGAATAACAGACTCGGAAATTTTACCATTATATATGACATGCATCTTTAATCGTAATACTTCTTTATCCATTTGTTTGGAATGAGGCCACTTGTGATTTGGAGAGCAAAGTATTATGAATAAATGGGCGAATATTCGAATCTATACCTCTTGACGTACGTTACATACACGTACGTATGCACATATATATGTATGTATTTGGGTGGGTAAATATGTATGTAGTGAAACAGGTAGGTGGAAGGTTTGGTTGATGGGTGAGTAGGATGGTTAGCTTGCAGGTAAGTAGGTAGGTAGGTTTTGGGGTGTTAAAGACCTTTTATTCCTGTTTGATCCCGGGCAGGCGAACTGGGAATATATTTATGGAAGGAGTGTGTGTGTGTGTGTGTGTGTGTGTGTGTGTGTGTGATTTGGATTTGTAACAAAGCTTCAACAATTTCTGAGTCACATCGCTACGATTTATGCACTGTGGCCGCTTATGGTGATGTCCAGCATTGGTGCATCATGCCGCAGACATGTGGCATCATGTCCCACCCAGTCACATTATTCCGATACCAGACCGACCACATCCTCTCTGTGCCTAAGTGACTGACACTGTGCTGAATATGGCACTAACCCCTCCCCTCCTCTATTCGGCTTAGTTTATATTGAAAATCAAGGAGAGAGTTAAAATTGCTGGATAGAATAAATTATCAACACATTCGTATTTTGTACAGGATAAAACAGATTATGTTGAACAGATATTTTTTTAAAATATGGTCGGACATTATTAAAAAAGCTACATTCTATGCAAAAATGTACGCCTACAAAATGTGAAAATTTCTAATAGTTCCATCACCTATATATTCCTACACTTTTAGCATGTTAAAGAAAGACTGATGAAAGCTAATTAGAGAAATTCAAGGAAAGTAATTTTAACAAATGTTCAGAATCTTTGAATGTGAATGACATAGTTATACATGATGAAGAAGAAAAGGCAACAGTTTTAATGATTTCTTTGTAAGCAATCCAATATAAAGCCCGAATGTTACTAAAGCCATTCTACGATATTTATTTTACCAGGCTCTTGAAAGCAGTACTATAACCGAAGCGACTGAATCCATCGAAAATGTGTTGCTCTGACCTTCAGTATCAAAAATTACTTTTAAAAAAAATGCATTATCTATTAAGCATACACTGTGTTGACTATTTGCTATATCAGTAGAAACCTTTTGTGTTTAAACTGCATGGGAAATGTACAAGTGTGGTATATGTGCATAAAGAAAGCTCAGAATCTGCTTTGCAAACTTTCGTCATATCTTTTGTTGCCTTTGTATATTTCGTAAACTTTCAGAAATGTGTGTATATAAATAATTACGTAACTACAAATGCTAAGTGGATTCACGCTGGATTAAAACGTTAGCTGTCTATAAAGATGAATGTTGAGGTTAATCACGAATACCAATCTGGTTCACGAATATATCAATCTGTTTCATAAATATACCATTCCAATTCACGAAACACAAATCTGGTTCGCGAATATACCAGTCTGGTTCACGAATAAATCAATCTTATTCATAAATACAATATTCTGATTCATGACTCTAGACAAGTTGTTGAAATCTCCTGCCATCAAACACGTGGCAAACATTTTTTTTCTCTGCACGTGATGTTGATATGCATTATGCTTTGTGCTAGAAATGGATAGTGACAACCAAAAAGTAAGAAGATTTTTTTTAAATAGAGGAAAACCCATTGTACTAACGGCTTTCTGTCTATTCAAGTATTACCTAAAAAAGATATAATAATATCCAAACCGTGCGGTTTTCATGCAACATAAATAGAAACTTAGCTCAGTTTATGTACACTGCCAACATCTAGGTAACTTACAGTGATGCTCGTATATGCCAGTTTCAAGTGTTGAATCAAATTGTGTAACCTTAAAGTTTTGTTGTCTAGGTTGAGAGTTTAGATTTTATACGTTGAATTGTGCAGTGGAGGTTGAAAGTTCTATTTCCTATGTCGACATCTAAGATTGTGTCGTTTGAATGAAACAGCGATGGCTGAAATTTCAATGTGTCTAGAATTCCAACTTCACATGTCGACTCTAACTGTTTGGGCTGAAAGTTCCATTTGATACGTCGAGTATTTAGATTTCAATAGTTGAATTACAGTGTTGTTCAAAACTTGGATATCAATTGTTGACCTTTAAGATTTTGTCTTAACTGGTCTAATGTTAACGGTGCAGTTGAAATTTCAATGTCGTATGTCGAGAAATCAAATTTCACATGTTGAATCAAACTGTCTTAATTTAAAGATCGGATGTCTAGGTCGAGATTTTAGACTTTATCTGTTGAATTGTACAGCGGTGATTGAATCTGTAACGCTGCATGTCGGGAATTCCAATTTAATATCTTGAATCACATTGATTGTGTTCGAAGTCCCATTTCTTATGTCGAGTTTTTTTAGATTTTATCTGCTGAATTACACAGCGGTGGTTGAACTTTTATGATCTGCTTGGACAGAATTGCTATTTTTATATGGTGAAATGCTATGTTGGTCTTAAAAGCTACATTACATGATGAATTCTCGACATATGACATTAATATTTCAACAACCGCTGTGTAATTCAAAAGATACCATCTAATAACTCGACATATGACATTCATATTTCAACAACCGCTGTGTAATTCAAAAGATACCATCTAATAACTCGACATATGACATTCATATTTCAACAACCGCTGTGTAATTCAAAAGATACCATCTAATAACTCGACATATGACATTCATATTTCAACAAACGTTGTGTGATTCAACAGATACCATCTAATAACTCGACATATGACATTCATATTTCAACAAACGTTGTGTGATTCAACAGATACCATCTAATAACTCGACATATGACATTCATATTTCAACAACCGCTGTGTGATTCAACAGATACCGTCTAATAACTCGACATTGGACATCGAAGTTTCAACAAACGTTGTGTGATTCAACAGATAATATCTCAATACTTGACATATAAAAAAGAACTTTCAACACAAACAGTTTAATTCAGCACTCGACATATGACATTGAAATTTCAACCATCGCAGCGTAATTCAAACAACACAATCTAAAATCTCGACCTGGAAAACGAAATAGAACTTTAAGGACAAGCAATTTGATTCAACACGTGAAATTGGAATCCTGACAAATGACATTAAAATTTCAACTGCAGCGTTCCCATTGGACCAGCTTTTTGCATAACAGGGCCCGGCTATTTAGAATGTACTGCCTTTTGATTTCAGACACAAATAAACCATTATCACATTCAAGAATGCTCTCAAGACGCATCTTTTCCAAAACCAAGAATAAAGATGACATTCATCCACTTGTCATTATTTTTAGATTCAAAATGTATTGTAAACTCATTTTGTGGGTTTTTTAAAGTACTTTTGTAAACCCATTTATGTTTCACGTTATTATTTTGGGTTATAATTCATTTGTTTTTATAACGTTTGTGAGACATTTTCTGTCTTCGATGCTGCTGTTCGTATGCAAACTGTTATCATGACCTTATGCGTTAACTTGATTTTGTAAAGCCCTAAGAGCTTTTTAAAAGATTAAATGCTCTATTAATTCGTCGTCATTTATTATTATTTCTATTATTATTATTATTCAATGTTCCGACCTCCTATGCTACCATGGTTTCTATAAGCGCTCTCTCTCTCTCTCTCTCTCTCTCTCTCTCTCCTAAACACGAGAGAGAGAGAGAGAGAGAGAGAGAGAGAGAGACAGACAGACAGAGAGAGACAGAGACAGAGATATGCTGGTTAATAGTTTCATGAAATAACGACACAATAATGAGCACCTCAGAATTCATAATAATGGAAAAGTATTAAAGGCGAAACTTGAATATGCCTAAATTGTTCAGAGATGGTGTTAATCATGAACTGTTCCTGATAGAATCAATGGTATGCTAAAAGTGCAGTACAATGATAACAACTATAATTACTGTCCATTTTATTTGTTGAAGGGGTTAGGGGGTATTTTGTTTTAATGATCTAACTTTCCTATACATATCCTGTCCTCGAAAATAAGACCTTCAGCCCAAATATGGAAACCTTAAAATAAGAATACAAACATAAATTGCAAGTGAAATAAACGCAAGTAATTAACATACAAATTTGCGAGGTCTTTTTTGGTTTGGTTTGGTATTGGTGTTTAAAGTAGGTTATATATATATTGCTCTTGATCTTAAACTAGCTTTTCTTGACCAGGAAGTTTGCATACAAGACGCGTTAAGAGTTCCAACCGAATCCAACTGACTTAAAGAGATTACAGACCAGGAAGAGTTTCAGGCTTTGCATAATATCACTATTGTTTAAGGTAAAATAACGACCTTCTTGGAACACACAAGGAACTATAATGCCAGCCAAATATATGACTTGTAATTTATTGGATACACGTCAAGCATATATTCATCGACATCTTTCATTTTGTTCTGACAGAACTGTACTACTTTACGATTCGCTTATGAAAGGAGAGAAATGTGTGCTGACCATATATGTAAAGTGTGTACGGGAGTGAACGGAGTGAATCGTGACCCCAAAAAAGGAATTACGTGAATAACATCTGTACTCCGAGAAACGGTCCATAAAGATACAACAACCAACATCTAGACTTCGACTGACTAGACTAATGAGCAAGGTAAATATGTTATTTATTTTGATCTGGACAAAAGGTAATTATACTTCTTGACCTGGACAGAAGGGTAATTATACTTCTTGACCTGGACAGAAAGGTAATTATACTTCTTGACCTGGACAGAAAGGTAATTCTATACTTCTTGACCTGGACAGAACGGTAACTCTATACTTCTTGACCTGGACATAAGGGTAATTCTATACTTCCTGACCTGGACAGAAGGTTAATTCTATACTTCTTGACCTGGACAGAACGGTAACTCTATACTTCTTGACCTGGACAGAAGGTTAATTCTATACTTCTTGACCTGGACAGAAGGTTAATTCTATACTTCCTGACCTGGACAGAAGGTTAATTCTATACTTCTTGACCTGGAAAGAACGGTAACTCTATACTTCTTGACCTGGACAGAAGGTTAATTCTATACTTCCTGACCTGGACAGAAGGTTAATTCTATACTTCCTGACCTGGACAGAAGGTTAATTCTATACTTCTTGACCTGGACAGAAGGGTAATTCTATACTTCTTGACCTGGATAGAAGGGTAATTATATACTTCTTGACCTGGACAGAACGGTAATTCTATACTTCTTGACCTGGACAGAAGGGTAATTCTATCCTTCTTGACCTGGACAGAAGGGTAATTCTATACTTCCTGACCTGGACAGAACGGTAACTCCATACTTCTTGACCTGGACATAAGGGTAATTCTATACTTCTTGACCTGGACAGAAGGGTAATTCTATATTTCTTGACCTGGACATAAGGGTAATTCTATACTTCTTGACCTGGACATAAGGGTAATTCTATACTTCTTGACCTGGACAGAAGGGTAATTCTATACTTCTTGACCTGGACAGAACGGTAACTCCATACTTCTTGACCTGGACATAAGGGTAATTCTATACTTCTTGACCTGGACAGAAGGGTAATTCTTTACTTCTTTACCTGGACAGAAGGGTAATTCTTTACTTCTTTGCCTGGACAGAAGGGTAATTCTTTACTTCTTGACCTGGACATAAGGGTAATTCTATACTTCTTGACCTGGACGAAAGGGTGATTCTGTATATTCTTTTACCTGGACAGAACGGTAACTCTATACTTCTTGACCTGGACAGAAGGTTAATTCTATACTTCTTGACCTGGACAGAAGGTTAATTCTATACTTCCTGACCTGGACAGAAGGTTAATTCTATACTTCTTGACCTGGAAAGAACGGTAACTCTATACTTCTTGACCTGGACAGAAGGTTAATTCTATACTTCCTGACCTGGACAGAAGGTTAATTCTATACTTCCTGACCTGGACAGAAGGTTAATTCTATACTTCTTGACCTGGACAGAAGGGTAATTCTATACTTCTTGACCTGGATAGAAGGGTAATTATATACTTCTTGACCTGGACAGAACGGTAATTCTATACTTCTTGACCTGGACAGAAGGGTAATTCTATCCTTCTTGACCTGGACAGAAGGGTAATTCTATACTTCCTGACCTGGACAGAACGGTAACTCCATACTTCTTGACCTGGACATAAGGGTAATTCTATACTTCTTGACCTGGACAGAAGGGTAATTCTATATTTCTTGACCTGGACATAAGGGTAATTCTATACTTCTTGACCTGGACATAAGGGTAATTCTATACTTCTTGACCTGGACAGAAGGGTAATTCTATACTTCTTGACCTGGACAGAACGGTAACTCCATACTTCTTGACCTGGACATAAGGGTAATTCTATACTTCTTGACCTGGACAGAAGGGTAATTCTTTACTTCTTTACCTGGACAGAAGGGTAATTCTTTACTTCTTTGCCTGGACAGAAGGGTAATTCTTTACTTCTTGACCTGGACATAAGGGTAATTCTATACTTCTTGACCTGGACGAAAGGGTGATTCTGTATATTCTTTTACCTGGACAGAACGGTAACTCTATACTTCTTGACCTGGACAGAAGGTTAATTCTATACTTCTTGACCTGAACGAAAGGGTGATTCTGTATATTCTTTTACCTGGACAGAACGGTAACTCTATACTTCTTGACCTGGACAGAAGTGTAATTCTTTACTTCTTGACCTGGACAGAAGGGTAATTGTTTACTTCTTTACCTGGACAGAAGGGTAATTCTTTACTTCTTGACCTGGACAGAAGGGTAATTCTTTACTTCTTTACCTGGACAGAAGGGTAATTCCATACTTCTTGACCTGGACAGAAGGGTAATTCTTTACTTCTTGACCTGGACGAAAGGGTGATTCTGTATATTCTTTTACCTGGACAGAACGGTAACTCTATACTTCTTGACCTGGACAGAAGGGTAATTCTTTACTTCTTGACCTGGACGAAAGGGTGATTCTGTATATTCTTTTACCTGGACAGAACGGTAACTCTATACTTCTTGACCTGGACAGAACGGTAACTCTATACTTCTTGACCTGGACAGAAGGTTAATTCTATACTTCTTTACCTGGACGAAAGGGTGATTCTGTATATTCTTTTACCTGGACAGAACGGTATCTCTATACTTCTTGACCTGGACAGAAGGGTAATTCTTTACTTCTTTACCTGGACGAAAGGGTGATTCTATATATTCTTTTACCTGGACAGAACGGTAACTCTATACTTCTTGACCTGGACAGAAGGTTAATTCTATACTTCTTGACCTGAACGAAAGGGTGATTCTGTATATTCTTTTACCTGGACAGAACGGTAACTCTATACTTCTTGACCTGGACAGAAGGGTAATTCTGTATTTCTTGACCTGGACAGAAGGGTAATTCTTTACTTCTTTACCTGGACAGAAGGGTAATTCTATACTTCTTGACCTGGACAGAAGGGTAATTCTTAACTTCTTTACCTGGACGAAAGGGTGATTCTGTATATTCTTTTACCTGGACAGAACGGTAACTCTATACTTCTTGACCTGGACAGAAGGGTAATTCTTTACTTCTTGACCTGGACAAAAGGGTAATTCTATACTTCTTGACTTGGACAGAAGGGTAATTCTTTACTTCTTTACCCGGACGAAAGGGTGATTCTGTATATTCTTTTACCTGGACAGAACGGTAACTCTATACTTCTTGACCTGGACAGAACGGTAACTCTATACTTCTTGACCTGGACAGAAGGTTAATTCTATACTTCTTGACCTGGACGAAAGGGTGATTCTGTATATTCTTTTACCTGGACAGAACGGTAACTCTATACTTCTTGACCTGGACAGAAGGGTAATTCTATACTTCTTGACCTGGACAGAAGGGTAATTCTTTACTTCTTTACCTGGACAGAAGGGTAATTCTTTACTTCTTGACCTGGACAGAAGGTTAATTCTATACTACTTCTTTACGTGGACGAAAGGGTGATTCTGTATATTCTTTTACCTGGACAGAACGGTAACTCTATACTTCTTGACCTGGACAGATTAATTCTATACTTCTTGACCTGGACGAAAGGGTGATTCTGTATATTCTTTTACCTGGACAGAACGGTAACTCTATACTTCTTGACCTGGACAGAAGGTTAATTCTATTCTTCTTGACCTGGAGAGAAGGTTAATTCTATACTTCTTGCTGGTTTAGCGATGCAGAATAGGCCAGACACGCTCTACGTATGTCGTGGAAAGACTACTAACACAGGCAGGGGACACCGTGACTCAGTGGTTAATAAAAACTGGACTCGCGACCGAAAGGGTGCGGGTTCGAATACTACAATTAGTCCAGATCTGCAACCATGGTGTATCCTTGGCAAAAATTCAATTCCAATTGCCTTGGTACTTAATAACTTTCTTGTGTTGTTTTGCCATAAAATATCATAGCATGCCATTCTTGTGTACTTAGTTATCAAAAATCTAGTGTGGTCTGTTCATGAATACCGTTTAGATCATCGCAGTGTTCTGAGAACGAAATCACGAGTATGAGGGAGAAAGTCAAGGACTGAGGAGGTCGTATCGATGACATTACATTGTGTCAAAATAAAACTAATCTGCCATTGCCTTGTTATTTGGAGAATGGTGTTTTAAGAGTTATGCATAAATATCGATGGATATTAGGTTTTTAATTCGATTTATTCATTGAATAATAAGATTTCTTGTGTTTTCTTACGAACAGTACAAAGATTCCCAATTTTCGTTTGTTGTTTTTTGTGCGTTGATCACAGCGCACTCAAGTTATATCAGCATGACTTATACACATGTAATATGAAAAGTCTTTGAACTTTAGTGGCTGACTTTGAAAAGTCCTTAAAATTTGGTACTTGACATGGAAAGGCCTTGAATTTTGGTGCTTGACTTGGAAAAATCTTTGGATTTTGATTTTTGACTTGCAAAAAGTCCTTGAATTTTGGTGGCTGATTTGGAATAGTCTTTGCGTTTCTTTTCCCCATAAGACAGCTTTTATTTTAAAATTTTCTCAATTTAAAACGCAACATAAATTTAGTTAAAATATTCTTGAATATAATTAAAAATGCAGATTTTAAAACTCAGAATTACTTCCCGTTCCAATAGCGCACCCCCCCCATACACGCATTAGGGCCAAATACGCACCTACATACATACATACATACATACATACATACATACATGCAAGCGTACGTGATACATGCATACATACATACAAAGAAAATCATTATTAAAAAATGATTTTTCAATTTATTCATTAAGTGTAAATTTAAGATCACATAAGCGTGTATTACTTGGTAATATGAAATAAAATGAAAACCATGCAAATATAACACTGTACTCTGTACTTGAATAAGCGTGTATAAATTATTGATATCAATAAAACACCGAAAACGATTCATACAATTCATACTTTATTTGTACAAAACCATCTGTACACTATTAAATGCTATGTATACCTGCAGTAAAGACTTCTAACGAATCAAATTAAATTTTGATTTAACGTATTTGCTCTAAAACTAAAGATTGAAAGATATATTTTTTTATTAAAAGGGCGTTTACTTTATGTTAGTCCCGTAAAGTAAAACTATTGTTAAAAAGTAATAGTCAAATTCCATGATACATTTGCAAAAGGATTTTGTTAAAAACAATATCGCTTGTGATTTGTTTGCAGTCAAACCTTCAAAGACATATATTTTTCCCTATACTGGATTTGTTGAAATCTCTTGTTTTTCAAACAAAAGCTTATAAAATTAAAGCACACAGAAAGTATCAAGGTTGCAATTCTTTCATGCTGAAGAAAATTGTACAAAGAAAATGGTTTGATAGTAACATATATACAAATGTATCTTTTGTAACCGACCGTATTTATCCGTGTCAATTGCGCAGCCAAATGCGCGCATCTTAGAGCAAGATAACCTGTCGTATAATAATGATTCAACATAACAGTGTCTACTGTATTATTGAACTGATAGAAACGCAAACAGCGCGGAGTCTGATCTGTAAATTCTTTGTGCGACAGCAGATACGAGTATATGATGTTCACAACTGGTGGTGTTACACACGTGACGGCAGATAAGAGTTTATCATGTTCATAGTTGGTGGTGTTACACTCGTGATGGAAGATACGAGTTTTCGTTCGGTTTTTGTTTATTTTTATCTTCATATTTGGTTTGTTTTCTTTTTCTTTACTCCTCTTTAGATGCTATTCGTGCCAATTTTAGGTACAAAGAACAACATTTCTACTTTGAATGTTACTTATCGAAACCAGACTTTGGAAAAAGCGTACATAAGTTTGCAATGCATGCTAAGCAACTCAAATACATACTGCAATAAAATAAAACTACATACATTGTATATACACTTCAATAAATAATAAATGACATTTGAATTATCTAATGCTTAAAACAATAGATATTTACTTAACAGCAAACCAGAAATATGCATTATCGGCTAATATTTGTAAATATCTAGTGACAATCATGCTGATCGACAAAATTTAGAGCCTGTCATTGCTTTTTCTATTGAAAAAAGGATGCTGCGCAATACTGTGATGTTCCTTTCAACCACTACATGATCTCACAAAAATACGTACCATAAATACTTACATCAAGAAAAGACTTTTTTTAAAAATTCCATTACTGTACAAGCACACGAGTACAAGGTCAAGACAAGTGCTAAAATGTAACGTAATTAGTGGGCCGTAAGAATGTATGTCACAGTTACCTACCTTCGCTAGTAGAATGGTATAATTATTATGTAATCTAAACGTTGATTGGGGCCAAGAATGTCAACGACACCGTGCATGTCTCGTGTATGCTATTCAGAAGCAACAATGGAGACAATAAGCAAAACGAAAGATATAGCAGAAATAGTGTATACAAAAGACCTGAATTTCACTCAGAGTTACAGCCCTGCATTTTAGGCATTAGGCATGTTAGGCATTTTAGCGTCAAACCTTCCGGGGTCTCAATGGATTGTTTCGTACTTTGACACCACCACCACACAACCACCACCACACCACCACCCCATCCAACCACCCCCTTCCACTCTTTTAATGTCGAGTGCATGATCCTGGTAAGCATTAGCCGTGTATTTATAAATTCACAATGACACTAAATATGCAATTGTATTTACATTTACACTGACAAAATTACAGATTTAGTTTCTTTTTTCATTTATGTTGGGGGCCCTGGATGGTCGAGTGGTATATGGCGATCGCCTTTACAAATCACGGATATCTCACCTATACGTTTAGGTTCGAGCCTCAGGCTAGGCAAGTGTGGATGTGTGAGAAAACTTGCCGGTAGCTTCCAGTGGGTTGGTGGTTCTTGCCAATATTTTTCCGGGTTCGTCCTCCACCAGATATATCGGCCGCCATTGTATAACATATCATGTACTGAAAAAAATGGCGCTAAACAACAAAATCAACATTTACATTGAATTAGGCTTAAAAATGGATTGGCTTGTTTGGCGACTATCTTTCACTTGGGTATCCGATGAATGGCTTACTTGGCTTACAATAAGTATGTGTGCCACAGATGTCAATATCTGAAAATCGGGATAGCTGACGGTAATGTGAAGCATGCCAATTTATTATAATAACAGTAAACTTCAATCATGCATAGGGCATATGCTGTTTATTTGAGCCACCTTGCCAGCTGAAATGATTAAAAATATGACTGTAGGAAAGGAATATCCCAGAGTGCTATGGTATCTCGAGTTTAAAAGTTAGCGATCAGCGAATAAGTAAATAAAAACACTGACCTTCATCATATTGCATGTGTATATTTGTTGTTCTTTGCTCTGTATTAAAATGAATTTCATTTCCAGTTTAAATCGGATGGTTGCTGGAAGCGATAGATAAACAGACGTCATGTAGATTCCAGGCTATGCAATGGAAGTTATTCTGATATCACGATAATACCGGAGGAAAAATATATGATGGCATATAATTCTCCTAAAGCTGGGAACTTGATGTATATGTTGCACAAATTTTAAATCAACTTGAAAAAGATGGATGATACTTCCAGGGCCGGCGCTACCATATAGGCAAACTAGGCAGCCGCCTAGGGCGCTGATTTCGGGGGGGGGGGGGGGCGCATTTTTAATTTTTTTTTATTGTTTATAAATTTGGAAATTGATATTTTCCGGGGTGGGGGTGGTGCGCTAGACTCTAACCTTGCCTAGGGCGCCAGATAGTCTGGCAGGGTCTGGCGCCGGCCCTGGATACTTCCATGGCCCTCATCGCCACTTGTTCCCTCCAACTACAGAAACTTATCGGAGAGAAATAAACAATGCATCTGTAACCACCTGTAACTAACTGTGTCCGGGGAGGGGGGTATGGCGCCAGGATTATCGGTGAGACTGGGCTCATTAACATGAGCAGGAAAGCACATGTCGACCACAAACTTTTTAAACAACTCCAGTTGTTCCAACAAAAAGCAATAAATTGTTTGCAATAATGTTTTCAAGTCAACGCCTGTCAATTCCGAAAACCACCATAAAACAAGCACATTAATATGCTCAACATTTTGACTCTTATTTGTTACAATAAATTCGATATATTGGTTCATGACAAGTATGGTAATCATATGATCTAACTCTTGCATAAAATCTTTGAATATTATCAGACGACAAAATGGTTATCCAAATTGTTACAGTGATATCGATTTTAAGACGATATAGATTCTGTGTTAGAACATGGGGTACGGCCATTTTTGCAAACAGTGATATTCATGGGTGCATTTCTAAAATTGTGTACTAGCCAGAAAATGTCGACGTTTTCCCGAAATCAACTGGTGATACAGACCTACTATCTTATAGTCATGTAGTCTATATAGGATAAATACACGATAGGTAGCCCTATGAAGAACAATACTGAACACTTTTGATCTGAACCGTTGGTCATCTTTTGACCTGAGCTGTTGGTCATCTTTGGATCTGAGCTATTGGTCATCGTTATGTTGTGCAATCTGTAAACTGAAAAATAAACGTTACTATATGTAAGCTTATTTCATATAGATAGCATTTCAGCGTTTTATTTTCTGGCCCTAACAATATCATTGTCTGCGCATGAAATTGGCACTTCACGTCTAAACCTGAATTTTTCTAATCACGTCTTCACCGGTATTTGTCCAATCACCTCTAGATATGAATTTGTCTAATCAGTTATACTCATGAATTTCACCAATAACTATTTGCAACTTATTTGCACGTAAATTTAATATGACGGGGAGAGTGTATGTAAAGAGATAAAGAAAAATAGAAAGTATGAATACAAGAGAAAATTTGGTTATTAAATTTTTAAAAGTATGTGACAACAAAGTTTCAAATTTGCCAGTGCTTTTTTTTCCGATGCATTTTGAACTCTTGTAAATTGAGTTCTCGTGGAAAAATTATCTGCGTATACGGTATACGGTTTCACATGCCTTATGTTATGAAAATTTGATTTAATTTAATTGTTTGTAAATGTCAAAGTAATGTAATTTGTTTACTCGAATTTGATATTTTTCAGAAAATTTAGTTTGACCTGACTCCTTTCATAAACACCTAATAATAGAAACACTATTTCTAATTTTTACTTAGTTCTCGACCTTGATTCAGAAATCACTGAGACCAGTAAACAACTTTCTATGTTCATTTTATTCTCGGAGTAAAATAATTGGATTTTATCAAAGTCAGACTGGGAATACGTGATTTATAGATGTAAAGAGCCACTATTTCAAAATTCTGGGTTTCCTGAAGTTGCGCAGTATTTAGATTTAATAGTGATATTTAGAGAGATTTTTCTCACGTTGGGCTTCACACTGGAAAGTGTTTTTTGTGACCAGTTTGGAGATATAGTTCAATTTTTATTCAAATTATTTGGATTCTAAAAGATTAATTCTTTTTAATGGAAATATTTGAGTGCTCATACAGAATTCTTGGACAAAGACATTTCTCTAAATTTAATAGACACTACAGCACAATACTGACTATAGTATCCATCATCGCCTTCAATTTTGGATTTTTTGTCGGGACTCGAACTCAAATTTCGTTAGAACATTTCATTACTCGGACTTCTAAAATCTAATTCGTGGATTATTCTTGGATTAATTTTTTGGATTAGATTCTTAAAACCATAAGCTCTTATTTTTTACAGTGTTTTTTCAAGGGAAATAAATTATTTGTTAGAGTTTTCAAAGCTTGTTGTTTTCACTCTTTCTTTTGTTACTGTTTATTATAGCCTAAACACATAATATAAGAATTTGAATGAAATAAAATAAAAAAAACATACCCAAGTTTGTCGTGAAAATTCTATCTATCGGCTTTCCTTTGAGTGGTCTGGTTGAAACGGGATGTGCATGTTCAAGTGGGCTCATGGTCACAAGCTCCCCGTCTACACAGGCATGGTCTTGAAGATGGTAAAGTTTATTTGCTAAAATAAACGTTTATCTTTAATAAAGCCGATAAGACATGTGAAACACGACAGCAACAAAGAAAGAGTTACACAAAAAATAGACCAATAGACAAGCACACACTTACGCAGGTATGCATGGTCGGACAGTACCACATAATTCCCAATAGAAAATCACACAAGTACGCAGGCATGCATGGACTTAACAGTATCACACAAGTCCCAACACATAGGTACACACTTACTCTGGCATGCATTTACTGACAGTATTACACAATTCTCGCTTTGAGTTCTTAAAGTTTGCGATAATTCGCAACGTACTGGCCGCAAGATCTTCACTTGAATGCGTCTTCTCGCGTACACTCAATTGCAGAGACGAACATTTCGTCATATATACTTTAAAATATTTAGATAGTATCTATATTTGCCGGATAGCATTTCCTGGTCATTATTTTTCCTTATGACTGAAATGATGAAAAGGCTTTTCTATTTCCCAATCTATGAAAAGGAAGTAAATATAGCGAAATCAAATATATCCGAAGCCAACTCAAATATCCTCCTTATTTTTTTTTTTTATTTTTTTTTTTTTTTTTTTTTTTTTTTTTTTTTTTTTTTTTTGGACTACTCATGTGAAGCAAACTGTTTTACTTTGAATTATTATTTGATTATCTGACAAATGCCATGACATTTTATTGAAATCTAAAATGACAAAAAGTGAATAGCACGATGGGAAACATTCAGTCAAAGAAGTCCACGAAATCTATTTTGTTCTGGATTCATTCCAATGAGTATTTGTTGTTTCCAAAGTTTCTGTTATAAATAAACTTTTTTCACTGGATCAGGAAATGAACAAAAAAGTAGCAAATGATTAACTGAATGCTACATTTTACTTGCTTAGTTCATTCATTCATTCATCCATTCATTGATTCATTCATTCATTCATTCATTCATTCATTCATTCATTCATTCATTCATTCTAAAGTGTTCCAGATACAAGATTATATACTATCTTCCATTTCATTGCTGGCAATACACACCATTTATTATGTTATCTAATATCCTTTATGTTGTCGCTTATATTGAACTATATTGCCAGAGACTGGTCTTTCAACAAGAAAGAACTTTCTTCGGGTGGTGGATGGGTTTGTGATGGATTACTCTGGTTCTCGATAGGGGCACATCTCGAGGGATAAAAAGCATTTTACAGCCGTAAAGGATAATAATAATAATAATAATAATAATAAGAAGAAGAAGAAGAAGAAGAAGAAAAAGAAGAAGAAGAAGAAGAAGAAAAATAACAATAATAATAGCTTATTTTGCGGCAGATAAATTCATCATCTTGTTATCTAGTTCAATTGGATGTTAATGTTCTACTATGTCTTAACTATTTGCTACCTTTGGAATTAATATGAAAGAATTTCAAATCCATTATGTGTTAAGCATGCACACATACTTGTAAACATCAGAGACACGTATCTGCCATTGGAATATTGCACAGGAAGAACAGGGCCCAGGCGTTTGTTTTACTTATGATTTTAAGCCAGCAGTTTAGTTCTGGCTGTGCAAGGGCATATCAGGCCTGGGAATAGGAAAACCCTGAATTCGAGTAAAAGAGTCTGACTTACTTTGAAACTCAGTTGTAAGAATAAGAGAATCCTTAATATGTATCGATTTAGCACAGGAAACAAAAAGTAAGGTCGAAGTCAAAATGGCATGAGTCGAAGGCAGAATGACATGGGTCGAAGTCAGAATGGCATGGGTTGAAGTCAGAATAACATGAGTCGAAGTCAGAATGGCATGTGTCGAAGTCAAAATGGCATGGGTCGAAGTCAAAATGACATAGGTCGAAGTCAGAATGGCATGGGTCGAAGTCAGAATGACATGGGTCGAAGTCAGAATGGTATGAATACTGTAAAACGCCAGTATAAAAAGTTTCCTGACTTTAAACAGAGCGAAAAAATTTAGGTTATGGCAGATAACTTGCGTAATGATACAAATCTGTATAGGTCAACACAATGACGCCTACTCTTATAGAGAAGATTCATAGAGACAGACAAAACAAAAACACAATTATATTGTCCTCGATTAAAGTTTGATCTAGAATTGATTTTCCCTTTATAAATAATAATGAAAATGTGAATTACAAAAACAAAAACAAAATATAGTAATTGCAACAGCGGCTTTTTCCACTCGAAATCCGACTACAGAAACTGTTCATTTAACTAAATAGGTTAATCGGTTAAACCTCCAGTTTGAGGGATCCTTACGGCTGCTCGTTTTGATATTTAAATATGTTGAACGGACATTTATCTTGATCATTGTGAAAGAATGCTCACGTGATTACAGAGATCGGAGTTTTACCATTGTGTACGTTTTGCTCTAGAATGTTGTATGCATCTAATACATGGTTCTATGATGTTATAGTTTTATGTAAGTATTACATACGGATTAACACGGTGAAACACTCGATGCTAGTTAATGGACTTAAATACTTCAGTTAAAACTTACTACAGCAGCCGAGTTCTTGGTTCTGGCCGTCGAATCTGTTGACCACTTTTTTGTCACAGCAGATTTTCTCCAGGCTATATTTCTTTAAATGCCCCCTTTCCAAACACCATCCTTGAGCTAAAAAAATTAATTTAAAAAATTAATTTTATATATTTCATCTGGATGGACAATGGATCATCGCTAGTGTGATTTCTGAAAAACAAATAAATCTTTGAACCGAAAAAGAGGACGTTTCTTTCTTGTCAACATCGCGTAGATTATGCAAGATCCACTTTGTTTTCACTCCGATTAGACCCATTTCGCAATATGCGCGTCAAAAGACTTGTCGTTCCTGATATCGATCACTCACGGTCAAATCGAGGTTAACACTGCTCGATGAATGTTTCTTGTTTTGTTTTGTGGGTGTGTTTTTTTTTTGTTTTTTTTTTTTTGTTGTTTTGTGGAGAGGGGTTGGGGGTTGTTTGCTTTGTTTCTGGTTGGGGTTTTGGGGGTGGGGGTTATATACTGTATTTATCTAGAAATAGAGATCGTCGTATTTAAAGTCTCAGTAATATCATGGCATCAAGTAGATATGATGATGATAAACAAATTATCTTTCATTCGCATTCAGAATATCTAATAGATAGCAACCCATTCCTGAATATGTTTAAAAAAATAAAGAAACAGCACACACAGCCAAACAAATTAAAAATCTCTTCTAGAAATGTGTTTTATACGAAAAGTTGGTTTTAATTACTGTATCTTCTGTTGCACTAAACCAATTTAAATAAGTTGTCATTATGTTTTAATAATATTTGCTAAATCGTGTTTAGCCCATATAAATTTATAATAATAGTTATCAAATCATGATTAGAGGTAATAAACTGTAATTACAATCAGTGAGAAAAACAATCAATATCCTTAAAAATTCAGAACGCAGCAGCCAACTTACCACCCCCACACCACCTTCTGTCGAACTTAAAATTTAAAATAAATCCCACTGAAATCAGAATATTAGTAGTCCCACTGGACTCATTTTATAGAGATTTTGGTCCAGATGAAATCTACTAGTCTCTGACTAAAGGACTAATCTCAGTCCCATTGGACTAATACCTATGCAGATATTTTAGTCTATGGTGAAAACTAACAGTCTCCGACTAACGGACTAATATAAGTTTCAAATCCTGAAAATGTTTACATAAAACCGTTTTCAGAATCCAGAATCTTCGTCTAATGAATATCTAAACATTGACAATCTTAATATAAAATCAGTTTTCTACAGATTTTGTGGGTTATTTTTATTGTCATAATTTTGGTATTTTGATGGATGCACTTTTGCACATACTGAAATAAGGTCACTGTACCTAAAACTCGAATGTCACTGACATCCCCTTCAGCGAAAAATGTGTTCCTTTTTATAATTTGTTCCTTTCATCACTGAGGAGCCGGGCATTTTTGTAGTCATCAGTCTGATACAGATTAGTTAACGGTAACTTTTGCAGTCATCAATCTGATACAGATTAGTTAATGGTAACTTTTGTAGTCATCTGTCTGTTACAGATTAGTTAATGGTAACTTTTGTAGTCATCAATCTGTTACAGATTAGTTAATGGTAACTTTTGTAGTCATCAGTCTGATACAGATTAGTTAGTGGTAACTTTTGTGGTCATCAGTCTGATACAGATTAGTTAGTGGTAACTTTTGTAGTCATCAGTCTGATACAGATTAGTTAATGGTAACTTTTGTAGTCATCAGTCTGTTACAGGTTAGTTAATGGTAACTTTTGTGTCATCAATCTGTTACAGATTAGTTAGTGGTAACTGTAGTAGTCATCAGTCTGCTCCAGATTAGTTAGTGGTAAATTTTGTAGTCATCAGTCTGATACAGATTAGTTAATGGTAACTTTTGTAGTCATCAGTCTGATACAGATTAGTTAGTGGTAACTTTTGTAGTCATCAGTCTGATACAGATTAGTTAATGGTAACTTTTGTAGTCATCAGTCTGATACAGATTAGTTAATGGTAACTTTTGTAGTCATGAATCTGTTACAGATTAGTTAGTGGTAACTGTTGTAGTCATCAGTCTGATACAGATTAGTTAATGGTAACTTTTGTAGTCATCAGTCTGATACAGATTAGTTAATGGTAATTTTTGTAGTCATCAGTCTGATACAGATTAGTTAATGGTAACTTTTGTAGTCATCAGTCTGATACAGATTAGTTAATGGTAATTTTTGTAGTCATCAGTCTGATACAGATTAGTTAGTGGTAAATTTTGTATTCATCAATCTGATACAGATTAGTTAATGGTAACTTTTGAAATCTTCAATCCTTACAGAGCTTTCGGAAAGTCACAACCGATAATGACATGTTGGATGTCAACATCACACTTATCATCCTTTTTTTCCTACAAATAAAGATGCGTCACTAACGTAGCCTTTTGTCAGATGACATTATCATCGCTATGACTGAAGATTGCTGGAATTTCGAAAGCAAATTGTCGAGTACAAAAAATGCACATTTCATTAGGTAGAAAAGAATTCTCGATTTCGTATTGTCCATGCACATATGTGCAACTATAACTAAAACTCTGTATAATGCGGAAAAATGCATACATGTGGTCAGCCGGTCACTAGGGTAATAATAAGGGATATCCGAGTGTTTTTAGAACGTAAAAACAAGTCCACAACGGACAAGCAACCTAGCTGAAGTGTTAAATAAATCGTTATACGTGACCTCTTGTTATTAAGGAGACCTTGCTTGAAACACAGTAAGCTGAAAATGTCTAAACAAAAATGGTTGGCAGGGGTTGAGCCCGAAAGTTCTAACCCTAAATCTAAGAGAAGTTTACTCGGTGATGTAACAGCTAATAAATTCGGATAATGGACCTGTGTATCGAAAAAGTTTTTTATATGTATATCTTGCTTTACAACAAGACAAACGGTCGGACGAATGTAAAGATGAGCTAACGAAACAAAACTAAGAAATTGCACTTACCTTTTATTAATGTGCTTATCGAAATCAGTAGGATAAAACGTAACATACGCGCAAGAGTCATAATTATCTCGTCTCTAGGTTTATATTAGAAGTCATCTGTCCGTTATCTCCTGCTTGGCTTAGTAGTTATCAGTCGGTTGCTATATCTAGTGGCTTTGATATATATGTTAATAATTATATGTATCTGTCTTACGTCTAAATACACACCCACTGCATACAAATCGACTTAAATAGATTTTAAATTTTCCGTTTTCTATCTATAGAGCGGTAAAAAATAACATGAAACGTCTGTATTAAAAATAGTACAGTACCAATCCTCTGATTTTGTACACACCTGTAAATATTGTGATTTACATAAGTTATTCGTATTTTCATTCCACTTATTCTATGACTGTTCTCTAAAGACGGAAAAAGTAATAATATCATATTCAAATTGACAGTCTTCTGTGAACGGGTAGCGATCTTATCAACTACTTCTTGTTTATTTGGTTTAATATTTAAGTGTTTGTAACAAAACAGGAACTCGGTTTGCTTCCATAGCCTAAGATATATGTTTTTATTCAATCTAGTTGCCATTATCACAACTCGAATGTGGAATAATAAAGTATTTTCATTCACTCTGGTTGCACCATATCAAAATTTCAATATAGAATAAGGTGTTTTCATTCAATCTATTTGACTGTATCGCAACTCGAATATGGAATAGGCCTAATAAGGTGTCTTCATTCACTCTAGTTGCACCATATCAAAATTTCAATATAGAATAAGGTGTTTTCATTCAATCTAGTTGCCCATATCACAACGCGAATATGGAATAATGAGATTTCTTTTGTAACTTTATTTAAAGCTAGCTGGTGTGCCTAGTTTAAACAAAAGAATGAAAGCTGGAGTAAGAAAAGGCAAGTCACTCACTGAAATCTTAATGCGAAAAACCAATCTCAGTTTTATTTCAAGTATTGCTTGTCAAAAATATTAATAAAGCAGGTCAAAGCACAGTGGTACACGTCAGTAAAAAGAATAACAATATCAACGAATTTCAACGGCAAAAAAACCCACATTAAAACAAACGAAAACATGTCTGCGTTGTAAAACATGTAGTCCCATGCTAGGTGCACGTCTGGATTCGGCTATTCATGCCCAGTAAGTGAAAAGAAAGCATAGTTAAGGATGGGGATCTCATTAATTTCCAAGTGAACTATGGTCATGTAGATAAAGGTATATCCAAAGGTCTATCTGGATAAGGATATATCCAACAATCCATGTGGATATGGGTATACCAAACAGTCCAAGTGGATATGGATATATCCAACCATCCATGTGGATAAGGATACATCCAACCGCCCATGTGGATAAGGGTATATCCCAAGGTACATGTGGATAAGGGTATATCCAACCGTCCATGTGGATAAGGGTATATCCCAAGGCCCATGTGGATATGGGTATAGCAAACAGTCCAAGTGGATGCGGGTATATCCAACCGTCCATGTGGATAAGGGCATATCTTTGATCTTGACAGAATATTCCCTGACTTGCCCAGGCGAGTTCTGTTTGATCCAACGAATAAAAAATTCTGATTGAAAGTATTCGTGTCACCAAGAAAGAATTTCGCGGATATGGTGCAGCTATTGTGTGGTCAACATTCGGAATTATGCACAACGTTGACAAACGTCGCGTCGATGCTACAATGAACGACCAACGAGCAGCGACGATTATTAATTACCTCGACAATCAAAGATACTTTTTTAAAATAATCTTTATTGTGGAAGTAGAGGTTGCTTGGTTTATCCGTGACAAGCGTGACTCTGTTCAATTACATCACACTGGAAATATTGTTAAATTAAATAAAAATTCCAAACCAGGATTATTGACTGGTATTTACAAACCATATTATAAACGAGCGTATCCTGTGACTGTAGTTGTTTATGGGATATATCCGCAAAACGATAAACTTAGCGTTGATGATCTCATATCGATGAAACTGTCAAGGCTAAATTGTGTTGCTGACAGAGTTACAGAACACTTCACAAACGCGACATGCGGAAACGTTTTGACGGATTCACGACGTATAAAGAAAATGAGTGGGCAGAAACAGTTTAAGATACCGGAGCTTGCATCAAAGACGTCGCTGAACTGGGAAAGAAATTAAAATTTCCAGTAATGTTAAAACTATAACTGGAGAGATTTTGTACGAATCGAAATATAAATCGATAGGAGCTCCGATAAATATTATTGATCTTAATGTGCATGTGAGGGCTTCGGCTATAAAAATATTTCCACGAAATCGAACTGTAAAATTCTATAACGGTGATATGTTCGATTTTATCAGGAATATCAGTAAAAGCGATGCTGTATCCGTATGGCTGTTTCAAAGTTCCGATGAAGCTATAATCAATTTGTACGGCCTAATGGAGATATTTACCGTACAGAACCTCTCCATGCAGAAATGAAAAATCATGCGTCGAAATATACCGATGATGCTGAACAATTACTGAGTAATTGTTTTACCGTTCCGTCAGTTGCTGCTCATTTTGATCAGCTAATGGAAACTAACACGGTTGGAAATTCTTGAAGACGTCCAACGCAGTTGTATCGAATAGGGGCACGGCGGATTAAATTATTGTAAGGATGCAAATTTCTGTCGATTTGTAAAGGGCACATTAACTTGGGCCAGAGAACAATTAATTAGATGTATGGGGCAGGTGCTTGTTCAATCGCTGAACTCCAATGATTTCTAATGTCTGTGTCGGGAGAGGAAGTGATTCTTAATTAAGCCTTTGTTTCTTTAACAGTCAGTCAGACTGTTAGGAAAATGTTACTTTCGATCTTTGTATCGAAAATGTCTGAATTACGATTGTCCAGAATCAATTATTTGGAAATCTAGAGGTCAGGATGACCGCAATTGTGGCGCCTAGTTAAAAGAGGCGGTAGTTATATTTAATCCTGATTGGTTACGCTAAATAAGGGGCGTGTTTCCCACATGAAATGTCTTGGTTTTAATATTGCCCCATCAAAACATCAAGTCAGTCTGCATTTTCCTGTAAGAGGGAAAATATAAAGGACTCCGACATTGAATTTGGAAGAAATTTTCTCGTAAAACATTTGTCAAAGGGACCGGATATCTTGAAAGTCAACGGGCACAATTATGTCGGTAGAAGCGAACAAAACTTGAAAGCACAAGGGGAGATATTTCCACTGAAGTATCCACGAACCTAAGTATCCAAGTATCTACGTACTTACGTATCCACCTACCCACACAAAGTTTGAGGGACGAAAAGAGGAGAGACAGTAGGGAGGTTAGAGAAGGGAAAAAGCGAAAGGACCGAGAAGAAAAACAACAGTGACGTTGGAGTGAACCGGAAATAAGCAGGTTATGAATTTGTAAAAGGCAAAGACTTCGAGTGTTCACTCGATTCTATGATTCCTACGATTTAAGATTGATCGGCTATATATGTAAATATATTTTTATGTTTGAAATTCACTGTATGATTTATTTAAAAAAGAAGTGTATCTTCCTAATTTAATGTATTATCACAGTTGTTTACGGGGGCTCGTGTCATTCTGTTATATATATATGTATATATATATATATATATATATATATATATATATATATATATATATATATATATATATATATATATATATATATATATATATATCTGCTCAGATCTCTATTCCATCTATAATGTTCACATTTTATATTAATATTTACCTAGGGAGGCTGACAACATAAACTGAGTGTATGGGTGGGTAAGCGAACACGCATAAAAATTTGAAAAACACAAGCGTCAAAAATAAAGTAACAATATTGGCTAACCCAATTAGAGAAATCTCAGTCAGTTAGAGGCTTCGGCTTGGCGTTATCGACCTTGTATTTTTATTTTTCGTAGGAAGCTTTATTCTCGCAAATGGACTCTTCTCTAAATGGTCTGATCACCATGCCTGCTGCTATGCGAAACCGGCGCCTTTCGTTGGCTGAATGGTGTAAGGCGCTCGCCTTTACAGATCATTGTTATCTCACCTCTGCGTGAGTTCGAGTTTTGGGCTCAGCCAATGTGGGTATGTAGAAAAGCTTGAAAGTGCTTATTGTGGGACAGCGGTTTCTCCGGGGTTTTGCCAGGCTCATCCTCCATCTGTTAAAGTGGATCGCCATATATAGCCTCTCGTGTGTTGAATAACATGATTTTAGAACTATACAATGATGTTTGTTAGCGCTAAAACGACAGCTGCTAAGATTCATTTATTCAATGTAATTAGTATTCAAAATTTTTAAGAATTTGTGTTTCTTTGCTCAGGAAAAAAAAACCCAACCCCCCCCCCCCAAACCTTTAAAATCTTAAGCCGTAGCGGCACATGTACCCGCACACACTATTTGTACCAATGTCACGAGTGCCGCATTTACCCGTGCAAACTATTTGTACCGATGTCCCGAGTGCCGCATGTACCAAATACCCACTATTTGTACCGATGTCACGAGTACCACATGTACCCGTACCCACTAGTTGTACCGATGTCATGATTGCCGCATGTACCCGTACCCACTATTTGTACCTATGTCACGATTACCGCAGGTGCCCGTACCCACTATTTGTACCAATATCACGAGTACCGCATATACTCGTACCCACTATTTGCACCAATATCACGAGTGCCGCATTTACACGTGCCCACTATTTGTACCGATGTCCCGAGTACCACATGTACCCGTGCCCACTATTTGCACCGATGTCACGCGTATCACATGTACCTGTACCCACTATTTGTACCGATGTCACGAGTGCCGCATGTACCCGAACCAACTATTTGTACCGATGGCACGAGTACAGCATGTACCCGTACCCACTATTTGCACTAATGTCACGAGTGCCGCACTTACACGTGCCAACTATTTGTACCGATGTCACGAGTGCCGCATTTACTCGTACCCACTATTTGTACCGATGTCACGAGTGCCGCATTTACCCGTACTCACTATTTGTAGCGATGTCCCGAGTACCACATGTACTCGTGCCCACTATTTGTACCGATGTCACGCGGACCGCATGTACCTGTACCCACTATTTGTACTGATGTCACGAGTGCTGCATGTACCCGAACCAACTATTTGGACTGATGTCACGAGTACCGCATGTACCCGTACCCACTATTTGCACCGATGTCACTAGTGCCGCATGTACTTGTGCCCACTATTTGTACCGATGTCACCAGTGCCGCATGTACCCGAACCAACTATTTGTACTGATGTCACGATATCTTCACGTTAACAAGAAGAAAATAAAGATATTTATAATTCATCTCGGCTATTTCTGTGAGATAAAAAAAATGCATCTGAGTAGAAATTTGCAGAACAATCATACCTTTTGTTACCCTGGCACCCTGGCCTCCCATTGTGTGCGAAGCATCATGGGATGCAAGGGTATCAGGCTAAGATTTTGTTCGCCATACTTTTCTCCGTTCGGAAAAAGAAACGAAGTTGCGAATGAGTATAAAAACGCTACTTTGTATCCATGAAGGTGATCTTCAAGCTATGATTGTTCTCAGTTACAGTGGCGTGAAAATGACCATACCGTACTTCTTTAAATTACCTTAGAAACCGTATCAATACAGGGATAAATCGAGAAGAAATTTAGATGTTAATATATTCATAGGTTTCCAACATAAAAGTAACGTAGTTCACACTATAAAAGGAACTGTTGCTGACAAATTCACACTTGAAAATCTCAACTTCCGAAACCAGTCGCACGATGAATTATGGCAAGTTGTATCAGAATTATCATCATAAAGATGTCTTGTCAAGTTACCATGATAAAGACTTTATATATTTGAAGATTAATTTTCAGGTACTTGCTTTTCAACCAGTGTACTGTAGCAAGTAATAATTTCTTTCACACTAGCCATTTTTGAGATGGCAACTTTGTAAACCGACATCATCAATGAACAAATATATTTGTGGTATAACGCTGATTGTTTTACATGAAACCTCGCAAAATTCCATATAAAACAATATTATTGACTGAAAAGAATGCAAAAATTTTGCATCTACAGTGATATGACATTTTGTTTGACTCCTGTTAAGCATGTTTGTGTGTGCATACGTGCGTGCTTAACAGAGAAAGAGAGACTGAATTACCTTCTGAGACATGGAGTCTAGTGATAAGGAGCCAAGCCATCCACCATTTTTCACAAAACAATCGGATCATCGTCTATGAATTCTGAATACTAGCTTCGTCAGTGGATTCAACTCGCATATTATAGCTGACTTCAGCACCTTTTAAAACACGTTTCTAATGGTAGCATGAATATAAAGAGAATGGTATTTCAGGTATTCTGTCAATAATGGCGTCTGTCCCTTGCATTGAAATGTAGTTACCTCTGTGACTGAAATTGTATAAATGTAGTTACCTCTATGAATGAAATTCTATAAATGTAGTTACCTCTATGAATGAAATTCTTTAAATGTAGTTACCTCTATGAATGAAATTCTATAAATGTATACAAACTATGTGAAGAATTAAGGTAAGAATATATCGCCCAGGGTTGTGTCACAAGCATGCAAATTATGCCAATAACATGCCAAGGCGGGCATAAAAAAAATTATGTGACTTTTGTTGCTATTATCTCCCATTTTATATTACAATCGATGTATTTATATGTATTAATTACTATTAGAAGATATGATGTTTTGTTAAACTGCTGTGTCTGGCAGAAACTTTGTCCATGATTACAGTTGACCAATTTAACAATCTTGCGCATTATTATCAAATTACAACTTTGAAGAAAAAAAAATCTTTGATTAGATATTTTTTTCGTTTTTCGTTTTTCAACATTTCACTTTTAGCTCCTCCTTTTCGTCTTTTCTTCTTCTTCTTCTTCCTACTAGTACTACTACTATCACCGATCAACTGATCAAACGTTACAAAATCGTGTTTTTATATAAAAAGCTTCCAATTAATATAAAGAGCTATGCTAATGAGTGAACGCTAATATCACATCTCTATGTAATAACGAGAGAGAGAGAGAGAGAGAGAGACAGTACATTTAAGAATAATTGGGGTCCCCGAGTGGCCGAATGGTCTAAAGCGCTCACCGTTATGGATCACTGCCATCTCAATTCTGTTTGCGTGGGTTCGAGTCTCGAGATCGGCCAATGTGGGTATATGAGAAAGCTTACCAATAGCTTCTCTTGGGGCGGTGGTTCTTTCTGGGATTTTAGTGGGTTCTTCCTCCACCATTTATACTGGCCGCCATGTATCGCCTATCTTGTGCTGAAAAAATGGCGTTAAAAATTCCAACAACAAATGAATAATGAACACATATTTAGAGAGTCGTGTCTATAATTTAATTGTTCTCCATCAAGCCACAATGATTGACAAAATACTACCACATATGTATTTAAAACCAAACCTTATTTCCAAATGACAACAATAACTTTCGTTTTATGATGATTTAGCATTATACCTATATTCTAACAGACCTGCGAATGTAATGCACTATATATATATATATATATATATATATATATATATATATATATATATATATATATATATATATATATATATATATATATATATATATATATAGAGAGAGAGAGAGAGAGAGAGAGAGAGAGAGAGAGAGAGAGAGAGAGAGAGAAAGAGAGAGAGAGAGAGAGAGAGAGAGAGAGAGAGAAATTTCCATGCAATTTTAAGATGTCTTCAACTCTACCTGATATGAATTGTAACATGGTATGAATGAGATAGTTAGAAATCGAATGCACTCGATGACAAATTTCAAATGGTATGTATAAAAATAGAAGACATGATTTTATTTGGAAATATGATTAATTAGCATTATGCCTATATTCTAACAGACCTGCGAATGCAATGTACTATTTTCTGATTGGCCGAAATCTACAATATACTGTTGGAAATTATGACGCAGCCCTAACATCAAGACTCCCTTGGGCGCAGAGCCAAAAACAAGAAGTACATTTCTGGCTATTGTTTGATAACATTTTCAAGAGTGTGCACTAGAAAGTGGATAATCCTGTGTATTCAAATTCTGAAGGTTGAATAATGCTTTTATTGTCGCAAATATCCGCATTATTAGATATGTTGACGCTTCATCAGTAAAACCAAGTTTGCGAAAATAAATCCATCACGAACGACCTCCAATTAAGTACAAGAGCGTTCCACTGATTGCAAAAAGCTGATGCAAGATTCTACGATAAACTAAGTCGACAAAGTATATTAGTAATACTAGTATAGCAACGTCTGGCACCTTCGTCATAAAACTTTACTAACATTTATTGAATTAATGGTACTCCAGCCTTAAAAAGTCTTCATCGTATCTTACAAATGCAGTCTTTAGATTGGCAGGATATTTTCAAATCAAATGTAATGTTAAATAGTAATTTTATAACGGAGGGATCTTATGCCGTAGTAACGAAACGGTCTGAGTAAAACTATATTTAAAAAAAAAGAAACTTTAGCTAAAATTTTGATCGTGCATAACTTCGCTTCAGCAGAGCTTAGAAGTGCACACTTATTTTGATGATGTAATTGCTTTTGTGGTCTAAGGTTGACATTGCCCGGGGTGGGAGTGGGAGACAAGCGCCCCAATCCTCCAAAATGCCCCATACGGCCTGCGTCTCTTACTGCCTCTGTCAACTAAAATCCAGCTCCTGGCCTTCGCGAGTGGCTTAGATTTGAAGCCCGGCAGACCATGTTTTCTACTAACAGGAGAAGGGGTGAAGGCGGCCCACTGGCGCCTTAAAACCAGTTGCTTCGGATAGATGGGACTCGTAAACCTTGGATGGTAGCTAATCTAGGAGAAGGAAAACTCCGATTCCAAACCTCTGCTGCCTTGTGGCTATACCCACTCATGGGAAAGGCTAAGGGAGTAAACCCCGACAGAAAATCCGGAGATGGAGTCGCTAAGGCGGTATGACATTGAATTCAACGTCATTCCGGCAACTCCTGCGACGCCGTTGGTGCCAAGCTGTATCGGCATTCGTCGTTCCCTTGGGCACACCAGCTGCATGGAGAGGGGGGATCTGCTGCATGGGCAACAGCTGATTCTCCATACCACCCTGCCCAGGCTTCATAGCTCCACTGGAGAGGACACTCCAGCGTCGTCGTACGGCGTCGGCACAACACGAGAAGTAGCAGTTTACCGGTTCTAAGTCAAAGCTCGATTGGCGTAGAGCTTGGCGCCAGGGGTTACTTCTGACGGTGGGAGAGATCATCAGGTCTCACTGGACAGCTACCGCCCGCCTCAAGCTGGGCAGCCCCCAGTCAGTAAGGTGCTGCCCGCCATGGCCTGCCTGCTTCACTGGGTGCGTGGAGCTTAGAGAACCATCTCGACAAGTGGGCCACAAAACTCTGCACCAGGAAAGACTAAAAGAAGAAATAAAAAGACTCCAACTCTTCGTTTTGCAACCTGGAACATCAGGACCATGTGTCCTGGATTGACCACTGACCTACAGCAGATCGACGATGCACGGAAGACTGCCGTCATTGACAGAGAACTCTCCCGACTGAACATCGACATTGCCTGCCTCCAGGAGACCCGACTGGCTGACAGCGGCATCATCAGGGAAGCCAATTACACATTCTTTTGGCAGGGGAAGCCCTTGGATGAACCTAGGCAGCATGGTGTAGGCTTTGCCGTCAAGAACACGCTAATCGCCTTCATCGAACCTCCATCATCAGGTACTGAGAGAATCCTTGCCCTCCGGCTGTCAACATCCTTAGGCCCGGTCAACATCTTCAGTGTGTACGCCCCAACCCTCTACTCCACCTACGAGGAGAAAGACAAGTTTTATGAGGCTCTGGATCAGGCAATATCCAGTATCCCCAACAATGAAAGCCTTTACTTACTAGGAGACTTCAATGCTAGAGTGGGAGCTGACCATGAGGCCTGGTCCACCTGTCTCGGCTTTTACGGAAGGGGCAAGATCAACGAGAATGGTCAGCGACTGCTGGAGATGTGCTGCTCCCACAGCCTATGTGTGACAAACACTTTCTTCAAATGCAAGGAGATCCACCAGGTGTCGTGGAGACACCCACGTTCACGCCACTGGCACCAGCTAGACCTCGTCATCACCAGGCGTGCAGAACTGGCCAGTGTCCTCCTTACCCACAGCTACCACAGTGCCGATTGTGACACGGACCATTCCCTCGTGGCCAGCAAGGTGCGAATATTACCCAAGAAGCTGCACCACGCCAAGAAGAAGGGTCACCCACGTATCAACACCTGCTGTGCAAGCAACCCAGAGAAAACACAGCAGTTCATCAGCAAACTGAAGGAAGCCCTCATCAAAGTGACACCTGATGACACCATTGATTCCAAGTGGTCCCATATCCGTGACTCTGTGTACAATTCAGCCATCACAGCTTACGGGAAGAGGGAGCGAAAGAATGTCGACTGGTATGAGGCAAACTGGGAGGAGATGGAGCCCATGACTGAGGTAAAGAGGAAAGCCCTCCTGGCATACAAGGCTGCACCTAGCCCCAGAACTCTACAAGCCCTCAGGATTGCAAGGAATAACGCCCAGAAGACCGCTCGCCGCTGTGCCAACACCTACTGGCTGAACCTTTGCAACAGTATACAGACAGCTGCTGACACCGGGGATACAAGAGGAATGTATGAGGGTATCAAAAAGGCGACAGGCCCCCCCAGCTACAAGACCCCCCCCCCCTCAAGTCCAAGACGGGCGAAGTCATCACAGACCAGGGGAAACAACTGCAGCGATGGGTTGAGCACTATCTCGAGCTATATGCAACCCAAAACAGTGTCACTAGAACTGCCCTGGACGCCATTCCAGACCTGCCTATCATGGAGGAGCTAGACACACAGCCCACCCTGGAAGAGCTCGGAAAAGCCATTGATTGCCTTGCCTGTGGGAAGGCTCCTGGAAGCGACGGCATTCCGCCTGAAGTCCTCAAGAGCGGAAAACCAGCACTGCTCCAGCCCTTGCACACACTCCTCTGCCTTTGCTGGGAACAGGGATACATCCCACAGGACATGCGTGACGCCAACAGCGTCACTTTGTACAAAAACAAAGGAGACCGTAGCGACTGCAACAACTATCGGGGCATCTCCCTCCTCAGCATCGTCGGAAAGGCCTTCGCCCGTGTTGCCTTGGCACGCTTGCAGATCCTAGCCTCCCGCGTCTACCCAGAATCCCAGTGTGGATTTCGAGCCGGCAGGTCAACTGTAGACATGATCTTCTCACTACGTCAGCTGCAGGAGAAGTGTCGCGAGCAGCGGATGCCCCTCTACATTGCCTTCATAGACCTGACGAAGGCGTTTGACATGGTTAGTCGGAGTGGACTCTTCAGACTCCTGCAGAAGATCGGCTGCCCTCCACGTCTGCTTGCTGTCATTATGTCGTTCCACGAGAACATGCACAGCACAGTGTGCTTCAATGGCGCAACATCTGAAGCATTCCCAGTCATTAGCGGAGTCAAACAAGGCTGTGTCCTTGCACCGACGCTCTTTGCCATCTTCTTCTCCATGCTTCTCCAGTACGCATTCAAGGACTGCAGCGAGGGAGTGCACATCCATACCAGGGCTGACGGCAAGCTGTTCAACATCGCCCGTCTCCGTGCTAAGACTAAAGTCACAGAGGTACTCATCCGTGAATTGCTCTTTGCTGACGATGCAGCCTTGACATCACACACTGAAGATGGACTTCAGCAGCTGGTATGCTGCCTCTCCCATGCGTGTAAGGAATTTGGACTGACCATCAGTTTGAAGAAAACAAATGTCATGGCACAGGACATAGACTCTCCTCCCTCTGTCTCCATCGATGGGTACAATTTGGAAGTTGTCGAGAACTTCACATACCTCGGGTCTAACATCTCCAGCTCACTCTCCATTGATTCTAAGGTGGGCGGCAGGATTGCCAAGGCAGTAGCAGTGATGGCCAGACTTAACCAGAGGGTCTGGAACAACCCCAACCTCACAGAGAAGACCAAACTGCGTGTCTACCAAGCGTGCGTGCTCAGCTCACTTCTCTACAGCAGCGAAACATGGACCACCTATACAAGACACGAGAGGAAACTCAACAGCTTCTACCTGAGATGTCTGCGGCGCATTCTGCACATCCAGTGGCAGGACAAAGTACCCAACACAGAGGTTCTAGAACGCGCCAACATGAACAGCATGTTCTCCACACTCAGCGAGAGGCGCCTTCGCTGGCTCGGCCATGTCAAGAGAATGGACCCAGGTCGCATTCCCAAGGACCTGTTATATGGGGAGTTAGCAGAAGGTGCACGACCAACTGGACGACCACATCTGCGCTACAAAGATGTTTGCAAGAAGGATATGAAGACAGCAAACATCAATGTCAACGACTGGGAGAGCTGTGCAAACAACCGTTCCAGCTGGCGTTTAGCTGTCAGGCAGGGAGTTCAAAACGCAGAGGAAAAGAGAAGAATAAAGCAAGCTGAAAAGAGAGCTAAAAAGAAGGATAAGCAAAAGCGTACTTTGGAGCTATGCCATCGTCTCTCGTAGACGGACGGATGCCAAGGAGAATTGCTTTTATATCTTCATGCATGCAAAACTTCGTTGAGATTGAAGACTATAATTATAGCTGTAAATTTAGCATTTCGTGGTACTCAGACATGATCGTGATCACGGATGCTCAGACAGATAAAGCACCATGATGGTATATTGTGGTAATTTAGGGATAGCGGTTAATTGTTTGTTAATTTGCCTAGTTCGAGTCAACGACGTACAAGTTAATCAATGGGGTCATTGAAGATGTATATACTTTAAATGCGATATCATCAGATATTCCAGTTATGCAAAGAACTTCGTGTGCGTGTGGTATACACCTAAGTTGTTTATATATATATACACACATATATACATATATAATACAAAGCATAGGGCGAATAACGTCCTTTCAAGTGAACTGGAGCCGGCAAGGAATCAGGTGTGTCAGGGATTGATTAAGATAAATGTAATAAACTGACGACGAACAACGCAAAACTGGTATCTAACTAGCCTGAGCGCTTTCGATTCCTAATGAGTCTTTTTCAAAGGCAAACACAAAACAAATACAAAAATTTTCTTCCATCGCTTTAAAATTACTTTTTGTTTATAGTTATATTGTTAATAATTACTAATGCGAGGGGCACCTGTGAGCACCGGGCCGGTCGATAGTACATTACAAAGTACACGTTAAACCCGAGTATACATCCCAGACACCGAATAAACATACAGGTAAAATATATTCACTGGAAATATTAGACGGCATGGAAAAAGATGATGGAGCATACTGAAAACACGACAATGGAAACCAATCCAAATGCGCAGATTTGTGGGAAAAGCTATCGGAACCGTATCTCATTTATGCTAGGCAAGCATGTTCCACAAATATGTCAAGGCAGTAATATACATAACAAAAAAAAAGCTACACTTTGTTCGCCGGACACGTCGTCGCAGAAAAAGAAACGGCAGTCTATTCAGACCACCTCGGATATTTCGATCTCTTTATACAATTCCGATGTTTATTTGCCTTTGTTGACCACAATTAGCACCGTACTGTTGGTTTACCGTTACGAGAGCTTGTTCATCGCAAACTCGTACATGGTGGTAATATACTTACTACACATACTTCAGTATTGTGTCGAGATTGCAAATTCTGTAATATTTGAATACCCGTTACGAGACATGTCGGTTAGTTGCAATCACTGGAAAGAGATATTTAAATACAAGGGCACTCTGCCCCCTCCACCTCTGTCTCTCTCTCAAAAATTTAGTAATCGCATATTCACTGCCATCTTTAATTTTGCTGTAGCAGAATTGTATTACAATCCAATCCGACTAAAATTAAGAGATAGAGGTGAGTGAGCTCACTGGCAATATTCCAAAAATCAAAGAGTGAAATGGGTTCTTCGTGACAAAATGATATTATGAATTACAAGGCAAGGATACCACGTATGCCTCGGCAAATGGTACACTGTGATATAGCAGTCCCCGGCAAGTGGAGTGTGTGTGTTTGTGTGTGTGTGTGCGCGCGCGCGATTTGGATTTTTACCGTAGCTTTAACAATTTTTCTGTCATTTCGCTACGATGTCTCCAGTGGGACAGTTTATAGTGATGTCTAGCACTGGGGCATCATGCCGCAGACATGTAGTATGGTGTCCCACCTAGTCACATTATCCTTACACTTTGCCAAGCAGTCATAACATTAACCTCTTAATGCTGAGCGCCAAGCGAAGCAGATGCTAGAACCATTTTTATACGTCTTTTGTATGACTCGGCCGGATTTCGAACCCGCGACCTCCCACATCCGAGGCGGATGATCTAACCATTTAGGCCACAGGAGCAGCCCCGGCAAATGGTACACAATAATATATCATGGTCCCGGCAAATGGTACACAATGATAGTAGACAACATCAAGATTTCGACGAAATTCGCTATAAGTTCAATTCCATGATATAATTACAACAGGAGGTTGTTAAGACGGGCATAAAAAAATTATGTGACTTTTGTTGCTATTATCTCCCATTTTATCTCACAATCGATGTATTTATATGTATTAATTACGACTACAAGATATGATGTTTTGTTAAACTACTGTGTCTGGTAGAAACTTTGTCCATGATTACAGCTGACCAATTTAAAAATCATGCGCATTATTATCAATTTACAACTTTGAAAAAAATTCGCGAGCATGTAGCATAGTTCGATCGTATTGAGTCTGAAGTTGACGTTGTTGGTGATCGACGGATTGTTTGTCTGTTTATGTGGCAATTATTCTTTAATTATTAGTTTGCACTACATATAGAAGCTTGATTTTATTAGATATTATTTCGTTTTTCAACATTTCACTTTTAGCTCTCCCTTTACTTCTTTTTCTTCTTCGTATTACTACTACTACTACTACTACTATCACCGATCAAACGTTACAAAATCGTGTTTTTAAATAAAAAGCTTCCAATTAATATAAAGCGCTTTGTTAATGAGTGAACGCTAATATCACATCTCTGTGTAATAACGAGAGAGAGAGAGAGACAGAGACAGAGAGAGAGAGTGAGACAGAGAGAGAGAGAGAGACAGAGAGAGAGACTACATTTATGAAAAATGGGGGGGGGGCCGAGTGTTCTAATGCGCTCACCGTTATGGATCACTGCCATCTCACCCTTGTCTACGTGGGTTCGAGTCTCGAAATCGGCCAATGTGGGTATGTGAGAAAGCTTGTCAGTATCTTCTCGTGGGTCGGTGTTTTTTTCCGGGGTTTTCCCGGGTTCTTCTTCCACCAATAATACTGGCCGCCATGTTTTGCCAATCTTGTGCTGAAAAATGGCATTAAACCTACAACAACAACAAATGAATAATGAACACATATATTTAGAGAGTCGTATCTATAATGTAATTGTTCTCCATCAAGCCACAATGAATGACAAAATACTACCACATATGTATTTAAAACCAAACCTTAATTCCAAATGACAACAATAACTTTCGTTTTATGATTATTTAGCATTATACCTATATTCTAACAGACATGAGAATGTAATGTACTGTTATATATATATATATATATATATATATATATATATATATATATATCCATGCAATTTTAAGATGTCTTCAACTCTACCTAGGATGAATTGTAATATGGTATGAATAAGAAGTTAGAAATCGAATGCACTCGATGAAAAATTTCAAATGGTGTGTATAAAAATAGAAGACATGATTTTATTTGGAAATATGATTAATTAGCATTATGCCTATATTCTTACAGACCTGCGAATGCAATGTACTGTTTTCTGATTGGCCGAAATCTACAATATACTGTTGGAAATTATGACGCAGCCCTAACATCAAGACTCCCTTGGGCGCAGAGCCAAAACAAGAAATACATTTCTGGCTATTGTTTGATAACATTTTCAAGAGTGTGCACTAGAAAGTGGATAATCCCGTGTTTTCGGATTTTGAAGGCATGAATAATGTTTTTATTGTCGCAAATATCCGCTTTATTAGATCTGCTGACGCTTCATCAGTAAAACCAAGTTTGCGAAAATAAATCGATCACGAACGACCTCAAATTAAGTACAAGAGTGTTATATCCTAAGTGCAGTTATGTATGGTATACGTCTTTAAAAGGACTCGGCCGGGGGTTCGAACCCGCGACCTCCCACATCCGAGGCGGACGATCTAACCATTTAGACCACATGAGCAGTCCCGGCAAATGGTACACAATGATATATCATGGTCCCGGCAAATGGTACGCAATAATATAGCATGGTCCCGGCAAATGGTACACAATGATAGTAGAGAACATCAAGATTTCGACGAAATTCGCTATTGAGCAAGGCGACTCTAGACAAAATATACATGTTTCATTTAACATGAACTATCTAAGAGGATCCAAGCATGGACATTTATATTTATACAAAACCATCATAACAGAACTTAATGATTTGTATATTTATGGTATATAAATCAAACGAGTCTTATTAACGTTTTAGATACCGTCTCTGCTCTAAAAAATCGTACCACTGATAAATATTTGTTGTGTTTAGTTTTTTATATTAGCCAATTATATAAAAAATAATTTTCAAAAGTAAAGTTCAATTACATGATATAATTACAACAGGAGTTTGTTACAATCAATATGCTTGTGATTAGTTTACAGAAATCCTTCCCTCACACACCTATTTATAATATAAAGTTACATAAACCGTATTCCAAACAGTGCATTCTGCTTGCAATATATTTATATAACAAGTGTTCCAGACATTGTCGAACAGTTACAAAATAATACATAACAAGTGTTACAGGCCTTGATTCAGCTCGCAATGTTATATAATACGTATAACAGACTGTGTAGTCCTACTGAAAAATGTTACATAAAATATTTGTTCCCAATAAAGGCAAAATGTTATAAGTATTGTACAAAGTGTAAGTGTTGTACAAAGTGTAGTTTGCTTGCAAAGCTTTTCAAAGATATATATTTTACCCTATAATAAAAGTGGTAAAATTTACTGAAATTTGTAAACCAACCTAAGGTTGCAGTATAAAATTACGTTATGTTTTACACAGAAAAGTCTCAACGTTGCAGTTTATTTAGATGACACAAAATGTACAAAGAAACGGGTTGGCTAGTGCATAAGAATGTGTCATTCATAATTTTCTGTAGTTATCCGTGTCCACAGCCGACACCAATGAGAGCATCTTAGAACGAGATAATCTTTCCCATAATGCATCGACGATCAATGTCTATGTATGTATGTATGTATGTATGTATGTATGTAGTGTCTACCAGATCATTATGCGACGGCAAATACGAGTCTACGATGCTCACCGCTGGCGGTGTAAGTCTGTCAGTTCATTGTGCGACGGAAGACACGAGTCTATAATACATGTTACACGCGTGAAAATAATGCTAGGACAGACGAAAACAAATTCAAACTATGAGTTATTTGAATACGTTTCGCTTCCTGTGTTATTTTTAAGCTTTTCATGCTATGCGTTTCAGTGTAAGGTACAAACTACTCAGATGTAAACTGTTAAATTCTCGTAACCTAAACTTACTATGGATATCATGCATGGAATGCAATGGTATTCTGGCACTTAATCGTGTTCACTCTGCATTCGCATGACATTGTAAACAACATATATATATGATAAACAAAATCACAGAATAGAGCGAAAACCAACATGTTTTTTAACATTCAACAAATAATGTATTTCCGTAAAATACAAAGTGAGCACTTAAAAAGAACGGACAGTATTGTGAATTAAATCCCAAATGGTCCTGAAAGATCTATAACGAGTCAAAATTTATGAAGCTCCAGTTGAATACCATTGGTATTCCAAACAAATTCCAATATCGAATGTGTTGATGTGCCTATAGTCTGGAACGTGCTCGAGTGAAAATGGACTATAGTGTGGAGATGTGCTAACAGTCCTTTGATGGACTATAGTGTGGAAATGTGCTAACAGTCCTTTGATGGCCTGTAATGTGGAGATGTGCTAACAGTCCTTTGATGTATCACAATATTATAATCTAAGGTCAGAATCAAGACTATAAATGTTTACCATTGATAATGATCAGAATATTTAATCCAAAATCATTGAGTCAAAGAGAAATATTTTAATATGTGTTATGTTGTTTAGAAAATAAATGTTACTGGTCAGGTACACCATGAACATGATTTTGAACAAGACCAAATACAAAATACAGATGTAAATAACATACAATTAAGAAACGTCAATAAATAATACAAATTCAACATAAATAACACAAGATATAGATTTAAATAAATGGTAAATGTCATTTGAATTATATCACACTTGAAACAAATATTAATATGAGTCAGAATCCTCTCTGTCTGTCTGTCGGTCGGTCGGTCGGTCTCTCTCGCATAACACAGTTTAAATACTGGCTAAATGTGAGAAGACTGGCATAAACGGTTTCTTCAAGCCTTCAAAACTAAATACATTTTAAAATAATACAAGTTCATTAAAATTAAAAAAATAAAGACAATTATTTTATGTACAAAATACGTCTGGTTATTGCCTTAGTAGTTATAAAATATATATTTTATAGTAAAGATCTACGTTTAGTAAATTAATAATTGGCGAACAATTCGCAGAAATGAAATGAAATGCTCATTTTATCATTAGTATCTTTAAAAAAATCACATTTGCACCACAAGACTAAGAAATCATTATAAAAGAAACAAACCCCAAGTTACAAATGGAAAAGTCTGTATTTGTGATCTACTTGATTTCATCAATATATGTATCTCTTTCTGTCGTTTAGATTTGATAATGAATGAAACTGATGACGTTTCATCAAATTAGGAATGCATCCTTGTTACATAAAAATATTGTCACCTTAAATGTAAAGTACTGTCCCTTACGTTTATATCGAAGGGTTTATCTTCATTAAGGTTTTGCTTTGATACTGTATGTTTTGTTTCTGTTTGTATTTCGAACAGCACATTGAGACGGCACTATATAACTAGGGTTATGCCAAAGTGCCGTTAAATCCCATGTTTATGCCACATTTACTAATACAGGTGTGCATATTGCATTTGAAATGACCCGTTAATTTCCTATTTCAAAGATAAAACAAAATATAACAAGACTGGACCGATACCGCTGGGTCATTAGATAGTTTGAAATCTATATTCTCCTATTACACGTATTGTCTACCTTCAAAAAATGTTATAAGTGTCCAATAACAAAGTTACTAATGTCAGGTCCTGAATCAACAGTAATTAGTCATATACTTCTGTGTCCAAAGACAACGTTAATAATACCAGATCATGAATCGACAGTAATGGGTGATATATTTCAGTGTCCAATGACAAAGTTAATAATACCAGATCATGAATCGACAGTAATGGGTGATATATTTCAGTGTCCAATGACAAAGTTAATAACACCAGGTCATGAATCGACAGTAATGTGTGATATATTTCAGTGTCCAATGACAAAGTTAATAATACCAGATCATGAATCGACAGTAATGGGTGATATATTTCAGTGTCCAATGACAAAGTTAATAATACCAGATCATGAATCGACAGTAATGGGTGATATATTTCAGTGTCCAATGACAAAGTTAATAACACCAGGTCATGAATCGACAGTCATGGGTGATATATTTCAGTGTCCAATGACAAAGTTAATAACACCAGGTCATGAATCGACAGTAATGTGTGATATATTTCAGTGTCCAATGACAAAGTTAATAATACCAGGTTCTGAATCGACAGTAATGTGTGATATATTTCAGTGTCCAATGACAAAGTTAATAACACCAGATCATGAATCGACAGTAATGTGTGATATATTTCAGTGTCCAATGACAAAGTTAATAATACCAGGTTCTGAATCAACAGTAATTGGTCATGAATCAACAGTAATGTGTCATGAATCAACAGTAATGTGTCATGAATCAACAGTAATGTGTCATGAATCAACAGTAATTGGTCATATATTTATGCTTCACATTCTTAACCTTCATTTAATTCACTACAGTGTTAACTGAAAAGTATTTGTAAGTGACATTTCACTGGCAGTTACTGAATTCTGATATGTTTAAAAAGAGATTTCCATACAAAATAAATGTTTTACTAATATAAAACAAGCAAATACAGTAATTTACCATACTATATTGAATAGTCTAATTGAAATAGGTCATTGCAATATGATCACATGGTATTAAATACTTTCAAATGCTGAAAATTTTGAAACCCCGCTGCTAAAATCTAAGAACCCCAAGATTTACCAACCTACTTACAAAGTGACACAAGGCTGGTATTACTAGTAGGTTGGTGCTACTATTAGGTCGGTGCTACGAAACACCAAGGCAATCCACACATAAGTCTTATGACAACTCTAGGCTTAAGAAACCCGATTGGTTGAAGTCAGACTGATATTCAGCCAATCAGATAACTGGAATCAACATTTAAATTTACGTTCGGACGAAAGTCTTGTCAGTGAAATTTGAACATGAACACAAACCGTATTTGTCATTCATTTCATTATTGTGGCATAAAACGTCACTGCATTATTGTGGCATAAAACGTCACTGCATTATTACGTATACCTTATCGGCTAATATATGTAAATCTATAATATCCCAGACAATGATCGATGCAGTTTACTGCCAGTTGTTTCTTGCACTTTAACAAGAATAACGCAGAATAATGTGACGAGCCATCACGTAATCTAAAAAACACTTTACTAAAAATGGCGGTTAATGTGGATTTTAATTAAGGAAATTAATGCATTTGTTAAGTTTCAAGACTTAGCATGATAATTATTATGTTGTTTGACAACTCAACTTGAAAAAAATAACACCAAATCATATAAAATCAATTAATTTGACATTTCTTTACACAAAACTATGGGTGTGTATTTTGGAATGATTCTCTCTTAGTGTTCGAGTTTGTCGTTTGCTCAATTATTGAGCTGTAACAAAAGATTAACCGTCAATAAGTTGTTGCTATATCAAAAATATTATAACTGAAAAGAAAATTTAACTGTAAGAGGACAGATCTGAGGAAAGCTATTTTTTTTTTCTTACCATATAATTCGGAGTTAATATTTAAACTTTCATAACAAAATACCTGTGACACAAAATATACATCCAGCATTTAACCGTTATTAAATAATACCAAAACAAGTTAATTGTAATATGTTTACAAACATTAAATTGTTTATTTGATTGACAAAACGTGTAAGAACAAATCGTTAAATAGGTTATGTACTGCAAAGAAATAATAAAAAAAATGCATGCGTTGCACCTGTTTATATTAAAGTCTGATTTCTGGTACGAAAATGAATGGTCTCCCAAACAAAGTTGTGGTTACTTCTAGATTCTTGAGCAATCACTACCTGAAAGATCACACTACACCAACATAAAAGTTTCTGAGCGTTCCTAATACATGCAGTTTGAAAGACCTCATTGTAAAATCGATGCAAATTTTTTTAAACGTCCAAAACATTCAGCAATAATACGGTGATATTTCCTTGGCTTCTCAAGTTCTGCTGCATCATTTTATGTGTTTCATCCTAAATTTGTTCTTTATTATTATGTCTCCTAATGATAAACTAAGTGATCTCCCCCTTAATAAATTCTTGTCAGAATACACAAAAATAGTTTTTCCTTTGTATTTCCGGTTTAGAAATTCGTCCATATTGATTCTGGTCTGTTTTAAAGTCCTCCATTTTGCCTTTCCAGCTTTTTCAACCCTCGCAAATTCAATATTTGAACTGTTCTCCAGCTGTATTGACCAGTTTTGTTAATCTTTGTTTTTCTCTGCTTGTAAACTGAAAAACACAATGTAAAAACAGAAATGCAACATTAAAAATTTATTTTGTAAAATTAACCCTCTTAAACCGATATTTTTCTTCACGTCCTTAATCTCGTCTTTGCTTCTTGTGCTTGTATTCACAAATTGTTAGATATGAAGGAAAAAAGAACCGGATAACACATATCTCTTTGGACTAGTCTATGTGACCTATTTCTGTTTTGACTAGTCTATGTTACCTATTTTAAATTTCTAGTAAATAAAAGAAACAGCAATACGTAGTGAACAAATAATGCCCGTTCTAATCAACATTTGATTCCAGCATAATCTGGTCGACCTATGTGTCTTGAATATGTTCATACGGACTAAACTTATTCGTCAAGAACAGACGTGTATTTCTCTTATAACTATGTATACAACATTTACAAAAGATTCATTTTTTCAACAAAATATATAAACTCTTAATTTCCTGTGTTATAATTTTGCTCCCGATAATTTTTAAATTTCTTTTCCTATTAAGTAATAAGGATAGAAAAATACTGGCAAAGAATTTTTGTATTTTTGTTTTCATTCATATATTTTCATATTGCATACCTTGCCTAAAAGAATGAATACTAATCATTGTCCCACCATGGTAGCATGACTGTAAGGACCCTAGCTCTAAAGTAAACCAGAAGAAAAAAAATCATTGTAAATCCAGCTAACCAAAATTAAGTATGAATACCAATCATTGTCCCACCATGGTAGCATGACTGTAAGGACCCTAGCTCTAAAGTAAACCAGGAAAAAAAATCATTGTAAATCCAACTAACCAAAATTAGGTATGACTTGGAAAATATGAACTCTGATACAGAACATGATTTTATGAATACAGTAAATCACATTTGCTCCCGTTACATGTTGGCCTCTGTGCTCGATTATGCCTGAAATGTGGTATGGGAGTAAAGTCGCGTAACCAGCTTTGACAACCTCACGGATCTGTTCGCGAGCTATCGTCATGCGCGCCGTCGAAACCTCACCAACGCAACAAATATAAAACCTATTGTTGTAGAAACAATTGACGTTAACACCGTTGAGGAAAAAGGTACAGAAGTGAATGAAATAATAGCTAGGACTGGATCGATTGCAGCTTATGATCCTACTAAAGTAAAAATATTTTTTAAAAAAATTATTGATGGAATTTGTAACTTTACAATAATTTTAACTCATGTACCAATACATCGACTGTGATTCAGCTAAGATAACTCACGCAAGAGCGTGGGATACGAATTCCAAGCGGGATGTGAAAATCAGGTACATTTGAGTTATTAGAACTATAGAATTAACCATGCCCATTTGTGCAACCAATTACCCTAGATAAACCACAACCAACTGTAAATCAACTAAAACGATCTGAGTGAGAATGTTGAATAAAAATATCAGGAGGCGCAAGAGAGGAGATTTACTTGAGTTATTACGATTCACCGTAGATCCGTATCAGATTTCGAGGTAGCTGCACGCATGATAAATATTACAATTCCATTCCGGGCACGCGGGTGGAAATTGCACCCATAGTTGAAGATGAACAAAACCGTCAACGTATTGCACTGTTATCGATGTTGAAGTTGTTGTGTATGTCCACCAGCTAATTTCGTTCCAGAATTCAAGTTGTGTTAGTGTTCTCGTGATCTTCAAGATTACCGGACTTGTACCCCAAGCAGATTTAAACGAAAAGGAGACGCTCTAACACTTGTAGCAAGTATGCGCCTGGTACTTGCATAAATTTTACAGCGTTTGAGTGAGACAGCGCTTCTGTCATAATTCAATATTGATATTGCTCGAAGTGTGAAATTTATCATGCCTGCCCATGTAACCAGAATAGTTTTGCACCATCCATAACATCAAATCCGTCTTCATATTGTTGTCCTTGTGGCCTTAAACCATAAATACACTGAGTCTATTAATAATGAAATCGACAAAGCCTTTGCATCTGTCCTCGAGAAATTTGCAAAATATTCCTTAAAAGGTTCTGGGTGGATACTTTCCAGATGTTGAAAGTACAACGGAACATTTCCTCGTACAAACCTTATTGCGAGTCAAAATATTGTTCCATCCTTGTGTTTCACATGAAGCTTTTGGGGGGACAGAACTTCCGTATCCGTTTAGTCCCGAGTCTCTAAAAGGGGTGACGGAAGTGAGACTAGCAGCGCAGTCGGAGTCGACAAATCTAGTCGGTGGAGAGTCAAGGAGGATGAGGAAAAGGAATCAAAGAGGAGGAAGTGGAGAAAGGGGAGGAGTACGGAGAAGTGGAGGGGGTTGAATTTGGAGAAAGTCGGGAGGAAGAGGAGAATGAAATGGAAGAATAGGAGAGAAAAATACACAGATGAGTATAATACAAGGACAGGTGGAAAGCTATCTCACACTACTAATCAAATAATGCAATAGGCTTTCACAGGGTGGAGCGGAAGGAGAGTACTTGGGAAATTTTAATCATTTGATTATTGGATTGTCATTAAATTGTTATTCATCGAATTTCACGTTTTTGTATATTCAATCATTTAACCGTCAGCATTGCTGGCTGGGGGCTCGGAGCTTTACCTCTATCTTTCACTAATGTAACTTCCAACCAAAATCAAGCCTTGGCGGGACTTCTATAATAAGTTAAATAGAATATTTGTAACACCACACCCTAACCATAACACACCTACCACAGTGGCGACATAACAACCCGTCACGCCACAAGATCTTTGCTAGGATCGAATAAGACAGGTCTCGCCTGCTTCGTCTGCATGATGCTTAAGCCAAACATTTGTCATAGACAGCTGAGCAAAAAATGTACGGCATTTTAACCACAACTTAATTCAGTTTCGTCACTAGGGTTGGTGTCTCCCAGAGCGGTAACTCATGGTGTCACCCCCATGGACCTCCTTCCTTCACAAAAATTCAAAATTTTTATAGCCAGTCATTGTGGTGTCACCTCCTCTGATGGTGTCACCCGGTGCGGTCCGCCACCCTCCCCCCTTTCCCGTGACGCAACTGACTTAAATTTTTTATAGATGTTCACAGAATGATGAATGTGAATTGACACTGAAATTAGCTTAACGTACAAGCCATAAGCATCTAGGAAAGAGTGTCTGACCTACTTTGATGGAGCAATTATGACCACTTGATCTAACAACAATATGAGAGAGAGAGAGAGAGAGAGAGAGAGACAGAGAGATCCCATCACACAACAAATGGCTTGCTTTATTTATTGATCTAACATGGTGGATACATAATGATGCTAGTTATTACAGTGCTTTGTTGTTGTTGTTGTTGTTGCTGTTATAGGGTTTAACGCCATTTTTCAGCACAAGATAGGCTATACATGGCGGCCAGTATTAATGGTGGAGGAAGAACCCTGGAAAACCCCGGAAAGAACCTCCGACCCACGAGAAGCTATTGCAAGCTTTCTCACATATCCACATTGGCCGAGCCCGAGACTCGAACCAACACAGCCAGAGGTGAGATGGCAGTGATCCGTGACGGAGACCACTTTAGACCACTTGGCCACTCGGGGCCCCTATTACAGTGCTTTAAAACTGCTTCATCATATCGGTGAATAGTAAATAGTCTTTTTGTTACAACAGATATAAAAGTGAAAACAGCTCGATGAACTTTTGATACGCTTACCTGCTATTTAAGCCTCAGAAAACACTTTCTGGAATTCACCTGATCATTATAACGCGTATGACAACAGATTCATGTCGTGTTCATGTAATTGTTCCCTATATCCAGAGAAACAAAAGTTGAGAGGATATCGGCATAGTTTTGTTTGGGTTTTTGTGGGTTTTTTGTTGTTGTTGTTGTTGTTGTTATAGGGTTTGACGCCATTTTTCAGCATATGATAAGCTATACATGGCGGTCAGTATAAATGGTGCGAGAAACTACGGCAAGCTTTCTCACATACCCACAATGGCCGAGCCTGAGATTCGAACCGACGCATACAGATGAGATGGTAGTGATCCGTAACGGTGAGCGCTTTAGACCACTTGGCCACTTTTTTCTAATTTATTTATTTATTTTAAACATCTTCAGGGCCGGATACACCATTCTCTTATTAAAGGATGATATAGCGTCTCTTTTATTATATTGGTTCTTAACGTACTTGCATTTTGGGGCCATAATTTTGATGTAGGACACAATTTTATTACGATAGTAAACTAATTTACCTGGCTTTAGTGAAGTAAAACACGAAGTATACACGTAAAGATTATATATATATATGTGTGTGTGTGTGTGTGTGTGTGTGTGTGTGTGTGATTTGGATTTTTAACGTAGTTTTAACAAATTTTCAGTCATATCACTACGATGTCTAAAGTGTGTCAGTTTATAGTGATTTCTTTGCTCTGGGGAATCATGCCGTAGACATGTAGCACGATGTCCTTTCCAGTCAGATTATCCTGACACAAGGCTGACTAGTCCTAACACTAACCTCTTAATGCTGAGTGCCAAGCGAGGCAGCTGTTAGTACCATTTTTACCATCTTTGGTATGAACCCGCGACATCCAGCATCCGATTCAGACGCTCTAACCATTAGACCACCGGAGCGATACAGATTAGTTGTACCCATGATGACATGTTCCCTTTCCGATTCAAGGATATGTTTAATGGAGGGCGGATCTACTTTGAAAACAACATTGTTAAAGCAAATTGCATTCTTTAAATGAAGACGAACACTAATTTGCTTCAGACACATTTGATCTTTTAGCGCCATGGACATCCTTCTTAAGGCAGACATGGTTGATTTTAGTGTCTGCACCAGTACATCTAACACTCTATATGGTCGGTTCATTACTAACGTTTGCAGCTAAAATTAGGGGAGACAGATTGAGTAGCACCTCTCTATCCGATTTCATAAACCTTAAAGTAGGTCCCACTCTGTTATATGGAAGTAGGGATTTTCCCGTCTGAAAATAGACCATGACAAACAATAATACGGGCACTTGACGCATTTAAGTGTAGTCTTAGCTGCAAATAGGGCATATGTCGCCGAAGGGATGATATATATAATATACATTACTGTATTATCCTGGTAATAAAGCAATTTTGATAAAAAAGAAATCACTTCATTGTTGCTCGTGTAATAGAATCGTAGGGGTCATGTCACTGTATAAACGGAGTGAAAGTTCGCGCTAGAAAGCTATCTCTCTCACTCCCAGTATGACTGACTGACTGACTGACTGACTTTATTTCCTCTTAAAAAGAGATTACATCAGATTAAACAAATTCATGATAATACAAGATCATAAAATAGAACAGAAAATTGACAAAAATACAATAGTAATACTGTGTCAGCTACCGTATTGACAAAACGAAATATCTCAATACCTGCAATTATGCAAATCTGCAATCATTTGGCTGAGCAAGGCACTGATCTTTTAACAGTTGCTTGATGATGATAATATTTCGAAAAGTTAATACGTCTATAGTGTAATGTGCTTAACATTAAGTTCGAGATAGTAACGAAAATGAAATGAAAAACGTATAACAGTGTAATTCTATATGTAGTTTTTTTTTCTTCATATGACGCATGTATTTATGCATATATATACTTGTTTGCGCGTATGCGTGCGTGCATGCATTTAGCTATGACTGACTGTCTAAATGACTTAGTTACCTCTACAACAAAGAGTATATCAGGTTGCTAAGATACATATTATACATATCATAGGATTATGAGACACATCATAGACGAGAACGCAAGCATGATATATACATCGTCAACTAATGCATTTACAAAATGAGATATATAAATACAGAAAACCATATAGAAATCTCTAGGAAATAAACATAAACAAATACATAAACAAATACATAAACACACACACAAACAGCTGTCATACAACAAAATTTGCGGATTTGACAAGAAGACTTTGGCCTTGAATTGTTTATTTTTAATGTTAATTTGCTACTTACTTTTTATATCATGTTAGAGCATGTTAGTTGATAGTAGGGCACACATTTTATTGTAGAATGAAGCTATGCTGTTTGCGGTCACCAACATGAGCCTATCTGATACATCATCGTCAATAGACGACATGCAGTCAACCCTGCTTCCAAGAAGTGTCTCCAACAATATATCGTCTTCTTGATTGAATAAGTTAACCCCGTCTCTCACTTCTAAAGAGTCAATCACTCTCTCAAAGAAAACGTTTCGTTCCTCAAGCAGCATTTCGCAGCCTAAAATAAGATGTTTCGCTCTGTCGTCAGTCTCTTTTCCACAGAGTATGCATACCATAACTTTACCAACAGGCATGATATATAGTTTCATTACTTCAGAGACAGGCCATAACATGGATGGAAATTTACGCCCAAGAAACCATATATTACTTGGTTTTAAGTCCAAATGAATGTTTCTGAAGTGAATTAAATCACCCCTTAGTTCCATATTTGCTCTCCAGGTAGTTTCTTCATGGTTTTGAATAATATCAATAATATGTCTATTCCAGATGAGTTTTTTTTCAGTTTGTACTCTTGCTGCATAGTCTAAAAGAACACTTCCCATACCATATTTCTTAGTTATTCTGTCAATATCAGGTATAAATCCCGTCTGTTTTAGTGGGTTGTTCAGGTACTGACATAGGCGCATAATGAAAATCTTTTTCCAGATAAAAGTCCAATCGCCTTTACACAATCGGTTGAAAAAGAGCAATTTCATCCTATCTATGTATGCTTCCACTGACGAGAGTCCTAAGGTACTACTCGTTGCCTCCGTAGGTGAATATTTATCGAAAGCTTGCATACGTCGCGCTGCATATCTCTGGCATAACTCAAGTTCTTCTATATTCGAGTTTGTGATACCTGACCATAGTTCACATCCATATAGGACCGAGGGTAGAATAATTCTTTTCCAAATCTTCAGACTTGTTAGAGGGTTCATTCATTTTACCTGGTCGACGGGCAACCTGGCAGTTTCTCCTATATGTGATTACCAAACTTTACCATTATTAACAAGGCACACTGAAGCAAAGTCAACTTAAAAATCATAAATATAGATACTTACAGAAAGCCTGATTTGCGTTCTCTTTACGTATGTAAATTTCGTAAAAGTATTTAGAGATTCAATAAATTTATTTCAACTTCCATACACAATATAAAGTCAACGGTCAATGTGCCAACTAACCACAAATATGGCGGATGATGACGTCATTCGGGAACTGTCTAATACTTGGTGCAAACGTCACGGAGTGAAGTGTTAGTGAGTTTCCATGATGACATGGTTTACTTTTGGTGAATTCAGGTCGGAGCCGCATGAATGTTCATGAAGTTCAGTAGCTCCTGTTAAAATCTAGTTGTATAAATTTGATGTTGTGACTCCAGGTGAATTATTTACGATTGGAGATTGGTAAATTATACAATAGAATAACCGAAAAGGGACAGTTCCGTCGTCGGCAGGCGCCGTTTTATGTTGCTGTGGTGGTAAATACGATGCAAAGCTGCTGGCGAAATGTGGCTTAAAATCATGATTCGACTGACCTAAGGTGGCGTAGTATATATATATTTCCCTGTATAAGGTGGCTGAGTTGTCTACTTTCACGGCGCGAAATACTGGCGCTACGTTAAGGAAAGTTAATGAAGAGAAATCATGCAGTTGTGCGGTTCACAGACAATTGGGAAGCTTTGAGATTTGTGGTCTTGTATTAATTAGAGTAAAGTTATTTACAGATTGGACACGTTGGACGTTTCAGTTTACAACAGTAGTTGTATAGAGGTCTTTGGAATCGAGGGAAACTTATGACTTGTAGCAGGATTCGCGCCAAGGTTTGACATCCCTCGGTCAAGAAACCCCTTTGGTTGTTACAGTATGTATGTATGTATGTATGTATGTATGTATGTATGTTTGTATGTAATGTAATATATGTAATGCCACCTCGGAACAATAGTGGCTAAATGGTGTCAAATTTAAAAAGCAACTTGAAATGTAACAGTTGAGAATTGCACAAGCACACTATTTTTCAAATTGTAGTTAGAAATATCCAACGATTATGACTAATTGTGGAAAGTATGCCAGACACGTTATCTCTTTTAGCCAAGTTTCCTAGACACCGGTTGCGTATATGGTTGGGCAATTTCATACGTGCGATCACATTTATCATTTATGTGAACATCCATATAAAGTAAAATATTGGTTGTAATGACCTACTTTTCTTGGTCAACTGGCTATGCCAAGGTTTTGGATTATGCACTATATAGATGAAGCAGGCGAGACATATCATTCAACAGAAAATTCTTTTTTCACATTCCAAGCAAAGACCTTCGGAATTGTATCTAATTATAAGCGAGAAAGACGAGAAAAATTTGTTATTTTCTTAAGTTTAATAAATGATTAATATAGTAACAACTGTTTCCTGCAATAGTTTACTTGCGTCCTCTAAATTACCCGTTTTGTTCTTGCTGTAACAGAACTTTGTCTGGGTTACACGCATCATGGAAGGAAGGGCAACAGAGTCGGGTACACCACTGTATTCACATCGTACGTACTGGGTACGTGATTCTGTAATTATCGTATAGCCGTAAACCTTGCTTTACGAAGCCGAGAAAGAGTCCAGCAATGTCGAGCACACCATTTCTGTTTAATTGGGTACGCGTTCCGCAATTAGCGTAAACCTTTCTTTATGAGACAGAGAAAGACAGTCCAGCAAGGAAGTATCTTTATCTTCAACTAATAAAAGATGTCCACAAATACCTGTATCTAAAAAGCTAATATAACCAAGAGGACACCCTAGTGTATCCAAATAATAAAACCTTTCAATACGTGTATGTGTGATTTGGATTTTAAACGTAGCTTTAACAATTTTGCAGTCATATCGCTACGATGTCTGCAGTGTGACAGTTTATAGTGATATCTAGCACTGGGGCATCATGCCGCAGACATGTAGCATGATGTCCCACCCAGTCACATTATCCTGACACCAGGCCGACCAGTCCTAACACTAACTTCTTAATGCTGGGCGCCAAGAGAGGCAGCTGCTAGTACCTTTATTTTTATAACTCTTTGAACAGAATCCTTGTAACATTTACAACAGTCACTGTCTACGACAATTTCTTATCAGTTACTTTCACAGCGGCACACAATAAAATGCCTTTCACCACTTTTCGCTCCAGAAAACTTATTTAAGCACATAAACACCTAAAGTTGGCAATGACTTTTGAATGGGATTCCAGACAATCTAATTAATGAATAACTGTGACAAACCTGTATTTTATGTAATAGCCAGCGATTTTAATGCTTCATTGTCTTTGGAGTATAAATATATTCGTCTTCGGGTGACAGAATTGTTTGAAATCTATACTTCGTAGGCAATACTACTACTACTACCAATAATAATAATAATAATGATAATAACAATAATAATCTTTATTTAACGAGAATAACACATCTGGTAATAAAAGACACGCAGAAAAACATACATATACACAATCCAGTTGCACACGTACTCTCAACGTATATCTGGATAAAACGACCAGATTCTGGAATGGAAGACTTTAGATATATCATTCCAGGTGAACTACATTATTTAACAAAATGTTAAATGAAGTAAGAGAAATGGAATTATGCATCAACAAATGTAGGTAATTCGGAAAGGCAGCGCCACACAACACAAGTGGGGATGGAGTTGAGATGGGGTGGGGATAATGTAATTACAATGCCACAAGAAAATTATTCGAAACTACTGAAATTGAAAACTGTAATAAAAGTTTACATACTTACCATGTAAATAGAATGTTATAACCGACCAGTAACAAAATCCATATTTGTAAAATCACGATGACAGAGCGGCACATACATATTTTTGTGCAAGATAATGTATTCGAATGACGATTCTATTCCTACTAAACTCTATCGTCCATCTTATAAACGTGATCAACAGAAATAAATTCTTTTAAACTGTGAACTGTCTATATTAACGACATAATCCTACTATTCACTACAATATTTTAGTGAGGACTACTCCGTTAGTTTAATTGGTTAAAGCGTCCGCCTCGGATGCGGGAGGTTACGGGTTCGAACCCCAACCAAGTCATAACAAAGACTTATAAAAACGGTACTAACAACTACCTCGCTTGGCGCTCAGCATTAAGATGTTAGTGGTCGGCCTGGTTTCAAGATAACGTGATTCGGTTGGACATCATGCTACATGACTGTCATGATGCTCCAGTGCTAGACATCATTATAAACTGTCACGCTGCAGACATCGTAGCGATGTGACTGAAACATTGTTAAAAATACGTTAAAAATCCAAATCACACATAGATTTTTAAAGTTAGGACGATGTATTAAATAATTTGCAATGTATAATAAAAATCACAATTATTATCCAAGGACAAAAAAAAGTCCACTTCTTTACATAATTTATATAGCAGGATTATGTAATTTATAGCTGTTTGGTTAAATGATAAAGAGTAATTATCCCTAAAAAAAAGTAATTACAGACTTGTACAGTTTGTTTTGAAGTCATGTTTTATATAAAAAAATAACAAGTATTTACAGACTCGTACCATTTGCTATGAAGTCATGCTCGAATCAAATACATAAACTTTATAAAGAAAATTCTAATACCTATTCAGTATGGGATAGCAAAGGCTCTGATGTAAAGCCTTAAATATAACATATCCCTGCTGAAATACAAATATAACATATCACTGCTGAAATACAGATATAACATATCACTGCTGAACTACAAAAATTACATATCACTGCTGAAATACAAATATAACATATCACTGATGAAATACAAATAAAACATATCTGCTGAAATACAAATATAACATATCACTGCTGAAATACAAATATAACATATCACTGCTGAAATACAAATATAACATATCATTGCTGAACTACAAAAATTGCATATCACTGCTAAAATACAAATATAACATATCACTGATGAAATAGACGCAGACTTTACAAATATTGTGAAACTATTACATTTATTTGTGCATAAAACTTAATGTCATAAAACTTAATGTCATCAAGTCATAAATGTAGTTACGTCAGAGAGGCTAACAAAGTTAATAAATTAAAATGCAATTACAATCTCGACAATGCCCTCAGTAGTGAAAGTATTAAAAAGTATTATATAGAAACCTGTTCCATAATAGTTATTTCCCCATTTATTGATGTATTCCACGATGAGAGATATTGAACTAGCGGAACAAAAATGATATCGCCACTGTCGATGCCATTTTTTTCGCCAGTGCGAATTACTTTCTCTTCTTTTCCATTTGTGAGAGATATTTGCTCATAAGTATGTTATTCAAAATCAGCATTTTCATATTCAAGCCTATTTCATTCTTCTTCTTTACCCCACCTCCTCTTTTTCCTCCTCCTCCTCTTCTGCTTCCTCTTCTTAAAAACAATGAACATGCATGCTGATATTAATGTGTCATGACTGCAGATCCTTTAGAATGCATGCTGATATTAATGTGTCATGACTGCAGATCCTTTAGAATGCATGCTGATATTAATGTGTCATGACTGCAGATTATTTGAATTCATTGACTGAATCAGTAAGGAGACATTATAACAAATACTGCATAAAAACGTACCCAAAACAAGAAAAGTATGTATCAAGTATTAACTCATTACAAATAGTTTTCCACAAAGATTCTGCAAATTACTAGTAACTAAAATTACATGACCTGTTGCGATTAGGTCTTGTCAACGTTACAGTGTGACTTTTACTTTCTACAACAAACGTACACATCTAAGAAAAATCTCTTGGTTAAATATAGTAATAAAATTGTTTAAGTGGAGGTTCTGACCCTCAACACAATCACAATCATGTCATAAAACGCTTGATAAATCGGATATTGAAGAGAGTTGATTGCAAACAAAAATTAAGTGACGATCGAAATTTGGATGCAACGTCTGCTAGCCAAAGAGACTGCAAGGTTGCCAAGACCCAAAATTCACGTTTGAATTTAGAAATGAACAAACGAGGAACTAAAATCCATGCAAATAAACTTAGAGTCATTCAAGTCTTTTGTTTAAAGCTCTGAAGCTCTCAAATCTGACGGATGTTACCTCTTTGTATTATGTCTGCGCTAACCTTCCTCCAATTATGTTTACTCTATTATTCCGCGCAATAAATGCGCAAACGAAAATAAATCTTTCTTCATTTCCGTTTGAAAACAGTTATTAAATGACAAAATACACAATTCTGAAGCATTATTTATACAAGATAAATTTGTAGAACTTAGATGTCCTAAAATTATAGTTTTCCGAACTTCTTTTATTGATGTGCTAACGCAGCCATTAATGTCACTGGCAAAGAATGGAGAAAGAAATTACATGATGATCGGTTGGTTTTCTCATCACAAATATTTAAGAAAACAAACTTCCGTGACACATGTCAAATGTGCATAAGACGCATCAGGTGAATACACAGGATTTTTACGTGTAATGACATTAAAATTGAATAATTTCCGTGTCCTCTTCACTCATGATTTGTTACATTTGCATTATGTAAAAAAGGTTTTCGAAGACTGTTTATCTTTCTTCTAACAGTTCACATCAAAACAGAGACCGGTCTATTTGCATAGATCTCTGGATTGATTCAACCGACTTAATAATAGCAACCCGTGCGTGCAAAGGCAAGTGTAAAATGCACGTGAGACTTAGGCGTGTTACATGCTGACATTTCCGACCCCATCTTACCTTGTCAAAGCAGAGAGAGTGTTAAATCTTAAACTAATTATCTGAAAATGAAATACATGCCGAAGCAAAAAATAAATTGCAGTGTTACCGAACTATGTGTACGGCAAAATTGTTTATGTCCAGAATTCGATACACTGTCAATATCCGTATTAATTCCATATTTGTGCGCTGATTCCTTGCAGTTCTTATTAATCAAATGTTCGTTTTGGATATTTTTTCTCAAAACAAAGTCATCTTTATTTAGATAAAAATCCGAATCAGCATTCCACCTGTGTTTTTTGGCTGAAAATACTATAAACGTTGTTCCTGTTAACGTATAATGGCACAGGCCAAACGCGTTGATTTTTAACTTGACAAATCTTTCTTTGGGCAAGAGCTGAGACCCCTCGGGCATCATTATTTCACTCACGGTTGCACTGAACATTCGGTAACGACTGTCTTGGGCGATCGTTTCTCTGAAAGAAATGTGTTAGCCTGCAAAATAAAATTCTAACAATATGAAGTTTCAGAAAACGACTCTGAATATTGTCAATAAAGGAAGAAATATTTCATTCTTATTATTGTTTACAGTACAGTTGATTCAAAATATATATCTGAATTTATGGAAATTACTTCTTGGACTCATATACACAGAAATGTGATTTAATTTCAGGCCTGTGAGAATTTAGACAGAAAATAATGTTGTTTCAGGTTTTATTCCAAAGAGAGAAAATGCAAACATAAAAATCTATATATTTCAATCAGTTGATTAAAAGAACGATTGATATGGTGGCAAATTATGATGCATATATTATATTCCTTAAATACATGTAAGAAGAAGCGAAACTAGGTAGATAGATAGATAGATAGGTAGGTAGGTGGGGGTAGATAGATAGATATATAGATAGATAGAGAGATGATTTTAAAGGTCATGATTTACATTGATTAATATAGTATCGACACGGTGGTATGCAATAATTAAGTGTAGTGTTGTAACTTAGGTTTACAAGTTATCATACACTCGCTTACAGATTGAATCCACGTGCAAAAAAACAACAACATTTTTATGAGATTAATCAGTTGAACTGAACTAAAATAAATGCATACCATGTTTGTATTTCTTAGCACATGCATTCCTTTTGTCCAAGTGTTTATCGTCAGTGCAAAACTTGGAGTATGTCTCAACTGACGGACATCTGTAATAATAATAATAATAATAATGCTTGTTGTCGCTAGCATCAGTACTGTGGTGGAGCAAGTTGAGATAAACAACATTATCATTCTATTTCTCTCTTACACACACACACAGACTCACATAGTTAATACAACATTCTACGTACACTATTCGCCCTTTGTAGATTCCATCTGGGCAGCATATTTCTCTCGATGGATCAAAACAGGTCCTTGTATGAATGCAATGTTTGTGATGAAATGTCTGGCATCCTTCGTTCTCAATGTTTGCTGGTACCTGTAGTAAAGACAAACAGTTGACAAAAAGATGTTTGGGGTATACAATAAATGCATGAAATGTTTATTACAACTGCACAAAATATGTATATTGTTCTCGTAGACATGTAAGCATTATGACACACAATGCATCATGTCATTCCATGCATCAAACACTCTATGCATCATGTCATTCCATGCATCATCCACTCAATGCATCATGTCATTCCATGCATCAACCTCTCAGTGCATCATGTCATTCCATACATCAAACACTCCATGCATCATGCTTCTCAATGCATGATGTCATTATGTACATCATCCACTCTATGCATCATGTCATTCCATGCAAGTCATTCCCTGCAACATGCCACTCCATTCATCATGTCATTCCATGCATCATGCCACTCCATGCATAATGTCATTCAATAAATCATGCCACTCCATGCATCATGCCACTCCATTCATCGGCATTTTATATACATCATGCCACTCAATGTATCTTGTCATTCCATGCATCATGCCACTCAGTGCATCATCACTCCATGCACCATGTCACTCCATGCATTAGCAACTCCATGCATTATACCCTGATCAAATCATAAACTGCGTCACGCCAAGATCGTTACCTACTTGAATATACTGAAGCTATCATAAAAAGTAAAAGGTCGTCCGTGCATGATGTGTCATTTTCTCCGATTGTTGCGACTTTCCTTACTTGCACGAGATAACTCAAAAAAAGGAAGGACAAAGGTTTTGGAGTGTATCAGATACGTCATGTGAGGATTAGAGAGTATCCTATCACATTACACGTGGCTTGGAAAGCATCATAATATATGACGTAAGGCTTCGAGAGTATCATATGACATGAAGGGGGGCTTGAAGGTTATTATATTTCATGTTGTGAGACTTTGAGAGTCTCTTATTATATGCTCATTTCTTCTTTTAACATAACATGATCAGAATTTTCCCCCTCTACTGCACTGCTTTACACTGCGCAACATGTGAGTCTAAAAATAGCATCGTCTATTAGGAACTACTTTTGATTGTTAAGCTCATGTAGCAGACGGAAGAGCTTTAGATTTATTCGGTTTCTCTGTAGATAAGCTAAATAAGCCGTCTGATCAGTTTGAAAGTTGATGATATGGATGAGTTCGCTGAGTCACAAAAGAAACATTCATGGATGCAAACGAATGAACGTGATATGTGTAATGTCCAAAACAAACGTGAAACACGCAGTATTGAAAGCATGATTCTGATCCTTTAAAGATTTTTGGGAGAAATGGTCATCACTATTCACAGTACAGGTCAGTACTATTCACAGTACAGGTCAGTACTATTCACAATACAGGTCAGTACTATTCACAGTACAGGTCAGTACTATTCACAATACAGGTCAGTACTATTCACAATACAGGTCAGTACTATTCAAGTATAGGTCAGTACTATTCACAGTACAGGTCAGTACTATTCACAGTATAGGTCAGTACTATTCACAATACAGGTCAGTACTATTCACAGTATAGGTCAGTGCTATTCACAATACAGGTCAGTACTATTCACAGTATAGGTCAGTGCTATTCACAGTATAGGTCAGTACTATTCACAATACAGGTCAGTACTATTCACAATACAGGTCAGTACTATTCACAGTATAGGTCAGTACTATTCACAATACAGGTCAGTACTATTCAAGTATAGGTCAGTACTATTCACAGTACAGGTCAGTACTATTCACAGTATAGGTCAGTACTATTCACAGTATAGGTCAGTACTATTCACAGTACAGGTCAGTACTATTCACAGTATAGGTCAGTACTATTCACAGTATAGGTCAGTACTATTCACAATACAGGTCAGTACTATTCACAGTACAGGTCAGTACTATTCACAGTATAGGTCAGTACTATTCACAATACAGGTCAGTACTATTCAAGTATAGGTCAGTACTATTCACAGTACAGGTCAGTACTATTCACAGTATAGGTCAGTACTATTCACAGTATAGGTCAGTACTATTCACAATACAGGTCAGTACTATTCAAGTATAGGTCAGTACTATTCACAGTACAGGTCAGTACTATTCACAGTATAGGTCAGTACTATTCACAATACAGGTCAGTACTATTCACAGTATAGGTCAGTACTATTCACAGTACAGGTCAGTACAAACACTGAATTCGTAAATAAAAATACAATGATGAAGGAGGGTTTTGGTAGAAAACCAAGAGCCAGTAACTTGAGTAAGTCAAGACCATGAAAAAGTCTTATTCCCGCTGGCGAAATGGGCTGTCACGCCGCAGCTGCTTCGCAGTCTTCCCCATTTTACGTTTTTGAGAACTGTGCATTTTAAAAAAAACAAATACGGTCTGCACCAGTCATGATGATGTGTATATTTAAAAGCAAATGCAACCTGTACCAGTCGTTATAATCAGGGCCGACAAGGGGGTGGGGGGGTGGAGGGAGGGCAATCAGGGATGTAATTTTATGAAAGAAAAGTTTTCTTTGAACAAGAACTAGAAGCCCGGGTGTTTTTACCCCAGGGCCTGTGATCGCTCTCTACGGCCCTGGTTATGATGTATATTTTTAAAGGCGAATACAACCAGTACCTGTCAAAATCATGTGCATTTTTAAAAGCGAATACAGCCTTGACCAGTCATGATGATGTGTATTTTTGAAAGCGAATATAGCATTGACCAGTCATGATGATGTGTACTTTCAAAAACGACTACAACCTGTACCAGTCATAATGATGTGAAGTAAAAATGACCAACGGAGCATGCAGTGTTTTGATAGGTGCGGGTCTAGCGTAAGGCCACGCTGTATACTCTATATGCCAAAATATACCCATCAGTCAAACGCCAAAATATACCCATCAGTCAAACACCAAATATAAAAGGAATTAAAGATTCTTTTAGTAATACCTAAGATATACAATGTCATTTTTAAATAGCCACCATAACAAATGAGAAAACCCTGGGAAATTCCTTTTCTTTAATTCCTTTTCTTTATAGTGTTAGAAAAGAATAAAACATTTTACCCTTTGACTTTTGACATTCATTAACTTGAAATGTTACATCCCTTTTCAAATAGTAAACTTTATAAGTTACATAGCATGAATAATTGCGGCAAGTTTCATATTCCTGTCTTTCAGCATGGCATTGGTTGCTACATTGAGAAAATGCAATGTTAATTTCTAAAATAGCCCACTTTTCATCGGGGGCTGGGCGGGGGGGGGTGGGTGGTGGCTCGGTTTGTGTGGGACTTTGCTACTAATAAAAAATGTTATGTGGTTTGTGGTGGAAAATTTTAGAATCATTCAGCAAGGACTCTTTCGATGCTTGCGACATAAATATTTTAGCTACACAGTCAATATTAAATCATACGATAACAATATCTTTGTGGTCTTGGGGGGGGGGGCGCTATCCAAAAAGTATGTTCTTCTGAGAAAGTGTGATGTGTATGGTGATGTAGTTTGCATTTGGAACATACACAGCAAAGAGAATGTTGTCCTACACCTATGTTATTTTCATGTACTGCGGTTGAAATTTCCTTGGATATTGTACTTAAGGAAATTGTAAATGATCTAAGCACACAGCTAGCCATAATGTCTGATCCCATATACTCAAAATGTCAGCCTGAATTACTCTAAAATACACTATCCTCAGCGGTTTCTGATTGTGTCATGAATGAACCAACTTTATACTCTAGAACCCAAAATACACACATCAATCAATCACCGAAATAAAGGGAATTTAAAGTTCTTTAAACAATACAACAATTATATAATGTCAGTATCTATCTATCTATGATAGATCAAATTTTCAGTGCTTTGTACTAGCGACATCTATTGGATTTAAGTAGTTGCTTCCCTTCACAGATCAGATAATACCAACTAACCAATAGCGTGTAACAGCGGTGCATTGAACATCGGCAGAAAATGGTGGTTACAATTGACTTCAGAAGGATACTTTGTAAGTTTAACATCGATAGTCTGACAACGTACTAGAGGGAAGCCGTTACGCGCGTGTTTGAGGGAAATGATGCACTTATGCAAACTACAGACCGGCAGTAGAAAACTGCTTATTTATGAGTCGATTCCAGTTGTGTTGATCATAAACAAACGGTGTCTAAATTTTCAACAATTTGGTTTTGACTAAATGCAGTACTGCGTCTTATAAAATTCACTGACCATTAGCAATGAAATATCTGATTGATCCAGCAACTTGTAGATATGTTAACATTAACATTTTGAAACTTTGGCTAGCTATGATGTAGTGCCTGCCACTGCTGTGATTTTATCCCTTTTCAAGAGAACGCACAAAAAATATGTAAGTAAAGACACAGTGTAAAAATGTCTTACACGGCGATGAAAATGAACGTGATATCGATCAGTGACTTTGCTTGGAAGATAACATTTGGATTGGCTCATTCAAACAGCGTGAAATGTCATGTCGAGTCTAAATTGTGAGAAAAATGTGTTCGTGCTCTCAATGATTAGTTCAGCGGATTTATGCAGATTAATGAGAGGCAAGGAAATCTCGGCACAGGCGTGTACTGGTGATAATGGGGAGAGTGGATTTATCTCCCATGGCTTGCGGCTATGAAAGCTGCCATCATGATTATGACCATGACCAACGTTCCCTCTAAGCTGCGCGCGTGCGGCCGCGCTGCTGCTCAGACATCCCCGCGCAGCTGAATTGTTCTCCGCGCAGCAGATCAGAATAACCAAATATTCAATCCAACATTAATGGTAAAATAACGTAATGCTTGCACAATTCAACGCGCACATCTACCAGTCACTTAGAGGGAACGTTGACCATGACCATCATCGACCTCTTCGTTACTCTCATTCTTATTTGTTCTGTTGCTGTTGTTGTTAATAATAATGATATTTTTGTAACAGGAGAAGTGATAACTTCTTAGTGTGAAGTAGCTCATAACTGAATGATACAACAAATTCTAAACCATTAATATAAAGAATATAAAGTTTAGCTCGAGATGTTACCACTCATAACATACCTTGGGTGAATTTGAAGACGTTTCTGTGATATCTTGTTGACCTGGTTTGCTGACGGTCACCAAACAAAGGTCAAGAGAGAAACCTTAAAGGAATATAAAATGAGATAAATATATGTAATTGATTGACATGGCTCTCAGACGGTCACCAAACATGGAACAAGAGGGGAATCCTAAATGCATATAAAATGAGAGACATATAAGTAACTGATCAATCTGGCTCGCTGACAGTCACCAAACGTGGGTCAAGAAGGAATCTTAAAGGCATATTAAATGAGAGAGTCGTGTCAGTCGTAGGAATTACCGTTTGTCTTGGTGAAAATTATTCCATTCAAAACCATAACCTACAAGTACGAAATACCAAATTATTATATTCCATACCTCTAGGATTTTACATTTCTCATTCATTTAATATTGTTCTGCACGTTAACACAGTTTATTTAGTGCCGAGGCAATTGGAGTTCATGCCCAATGGCACACCACCGTAGCCGATCCTGGCTGACGCAAGGTAGGATTTGAACCAGCACCCTTTAGGTTGCGAGTCCAGCATGATAACCATTGAATCACAGCGCCCGTTGCTAACGTTTGAAGCCAATGAATCACGGAACGGCCCTAATGTGTCTTATTTTTATTTTTCTAACAACAAACAATAATTATTTTAAAATATACACTTCTTTGTCATAATGTAAAGAATATTTACCGAAGATATATTGTATCCCACAGTAAGATATATTGTATCCCACAGTAAGATATATCGTATCCCACCACAGTAAGATATATTGTATCCCACAGTAAGATATAATGTATCCCACAGTAAGATATACTGTATCCCACAGTAAGATATATTGTATCCCACAGTAAGATATTTTTTACCACAGCACATCGCTACTTTCTTTGCTTCCTGGTAGAGATACCACTTTCACGAGTAAAAACGGTTAGTCTATTTCTGACACTTTGATGTACAGCGGTTCAGTGCATTTCTAACTCGTATGGTTAGTGCTAAATATTTACCTATATATATATATAAATATTCTTTAATTCGCATGCTTTCTGACTGAGACATATTTTACCCATACGATTGAGAAATATTTCTTTTCTTGTTTTCTTCTTAAAGCAATGTTTAAATCCCTATGTATATTCCACTTTGTGCGAAACAGATTTCAAATAGTTTCTCAGATGCTCTTCTCGTTTTTATGTTGATCTCGGTACTTGTTATACTAAAATAAATTGTATACCACATCATAAAATATATAGTTTATTATAGCAGAAAAATATATCGTCAGACGATTCTTTTTCCCAGGACATTATTTGAAAGATGAAATATGATGAGCACGTGTGCGTAAGTCTATCTTCGAGTTCATGTTTTAGTCGGTATCAGCCTGCCTTTAATTTATCAGAAGGTTCAGTAAGTATCTATCTGTCTTTGGTTTTACGGCAAGTACCACTCTGCCAACGTATCGTCATGTATACATTGTGTAATTGGGACGCATGAGAAATTGGCATTGGAACATTGTGGGCTAATGGTTACATTCATTTAGTATGTACGCAAAAATCTGGCAAAGCTTGATCCCTCCCCCCTCCCTGTACACATGCGTACTTTTTTACACCACCTCACCTGCGTACGTACGCTTGACACACACCCCCTCCCCCTTCTATAGAACGGCCTATATTTAATCCACGCAGAAACCTTCAAGGATTAATAATATTAAAGTGTTTAATAAAACAGATAGTCCACCGACATTGAATGTGTGGCTGCATCACCTAAATAAGCCGCGTAACTTTAAAAGGTTTGTCTTGTGTCCGCTAAAATTCAAACGTCGACTGAACCCAGCCGAACAGGTTACGTATTAGACAAATTATTGTCGATGTTTCAACACCCTACCCCCGTTTCCTGTGTTATCAGTAGACCCCACCCTCCGCAGACGCAAGCATATGCTTATGGGTTATCTTACCTGAATCTAATGATTCCAGTTGACTGTTTGTGTTGCATGCACACGTGTCTCGGTAGAAAAGATGTTTGCCTATAAAGAGACACGAGAAAAATTGTATGTTATAGCATATTTATTTATAATTGAACAACAAAACCATTTCAAGGAATTAGTTCAATTGTACTGCTTTCTTATAACCCTAGTAGTGAATGGGGTCACTTTAGCCTCAGTGGGAATTAGCATTAAAAACACACCTAGGTCACTTTAGCCTCAATGGGAAATTTAACATTACGAAAACACCTGGGTCACTTTAGCCTCAAGGGGAATTTAACATGGGAAAAAAAATTGGGTCTGTTGAGCCTCAAGGGGAATTTAACATGGGAAAAATGTTTGGGTCTGTTGAGCCTCAAGGGGAATTGAACATGGAAAATAATCTTGGGTCTGTCGAGCCTCAAGGGGAATTGAACATAGGGAATAAATAGTGGGACTGTCTAGGGACAAGGGGAATTGAACGGGGGATTTTTTTTATAAAAAAATTTTAAAAAAATAAAAAAGGGGTAGGCAATTGAAAGTCTATCTCTTTTCGAGAGATGTGGGTGGCCCTGAAAAGGGCCTTTGGGTTTATATATGCCCTTAACATAAAGGGCATCTGTGACTTCTTCTTGTCCTTAGGCTTCGTCTCACTGTAGGACCGTAAATCAGGACTCTTTTGAGGCATCCTTGACTCTCCACGTAAATCCTACGTATCCATAGGTTGCTGGCGGTCCTATGGACAACTGTCCATTCGGATCGGACATACATAGGTATGTCCGTCCTGAACATCATTGTTGACACAAGGGTGGAAGATTCAACGTCAGTCCACATACTGAGGCGACGAGAACAGGTAAATCAATGCAGTGAACTGCGCTTATTTATAGGTAGAGGAAGGATTGAAACGGATTGAGTTCATTGACCAATCCAAACACGCGTTACAAAATTCAGTCAGCTCGCATCCAATCCGAAGAGAACAGTCTGTGACGTCACGCGATCTATATAGATTCGCTAGCGCCTGTGCGCTGTCAATCCGTGCGACAGTTATTCAACATGGCGGAAACTCAGAAAACGATCAATTGGGGTGCACCAGCAGTGGAGACTACACAAGGGAACCCGGACTTAATTTCAGAAGAGGTGAATTGGGATTTTGTGGATTTTCTTACCTCGCAAGAATTTGTTCCGGAACCTTCGTTACCTTCATTACCACACGTGGAGAATTTTAGACAGAGACAGAAAGAAGAATTGGAGAAATTTATACAACGACAAAAGCAAGCGGAACAAGCTTTTCTTTTACAGCAACAACAGCAAAAAGAGGTAAGAAAAAAAACAAGAAGAAGAAGAAGCAACAGCAAAGAAACAAGAGGGTGAAAATCAAACGGTCACGGTACTGTTATACATTTTAGCGGAGTTAAGAAGTCTGAAACAAATGTATCAGACTTCTTTATCACGACCGAAGAGAATACGACCTTCCCGAGCTAAACACGCTAACCCTGTGACTAAGCCTACCGTACCACCCTTAGTGATTTCAACCAAATCATCATCATCATCAGAAGTAGGCCTCGGCCGTGGCAAAGGCTTAAGGCAGTTAAAGTTGATTGCTTAAACTCAGCCCTACACCAAAAACCAAGGCCCTTTTCAGGGCCACCCACTTCTCTCGAAAAGAGATACACTTTCAATTGCCAATAACTCAAAAAAAAAAAAAAAAAAACATTTTACCCCTATAGTACGTGTGTATGAGTGCGTGAGTGTAGCTTCTTATTTAAAATCAAAACTCAAAGACACTTACCTTTTTATACCTAAATTATTCTTTTATAAATAGTTACAATCCAATCCACAATTCACAACAGAGCACTTTAAAAAGTACATTCACTTCTTCTGTCTCACTGTTTAGTCTCTCTGTTTTTTAAATTTCTTCACCGTCACAGTCTTTTCCTCCTCTTCCTCCTCACTTTCTTTCCTTCTTCTTTTCTTCTCCTGTTTCTTTTTCTTCACCTGTCTGCTATCTTCCTCCTCTTCTTCTTCCTCTGAAGAATCCCTCTCTTCTTCTGACTCCTCTTGTTTCTTTTTTGGGCAATCTGGAAACCAATGTCCTTTTTCTTGACAATGATAACAGGTATCTTGACTTTTATCTCTTTTTTGACGGTCTGGACACTCTGAAGACCAATGCCCTTTCTTCTGACATATATAGCAAGTATCTTGACTTTTATCTCGAAAAGAAGGAAAGTAGTCCGAAGGCTGGTCTGAAGAAAAATTTCTAATGACCCCTCGCAAAGCTCTGATGAAACGTTCGATTTGGCTAGTCTCTTCCATCGTTGTGCTCGGTTAGAGAGTGAAATGAATAGTGAAAGGACAAGACAGAGACCCTTTTATATACGCTGGTCTGCCATGACTATAAATTAGTCCATGCTGTTTAAATTTTAGTCATTTGACGTTTTTCACTCAAGATGAAACGATCCAATTAATTTGAGAAGAAAGAAGAAAGCAAGAGGCAGAAACGTGATCTATCGCCTCGTACCAGAGCTGAAGTCTTGGCACAAATTCATGCCAGTGATTTTGAAGAGGACATGAGTGAACCAGAATCCGAACCCTCTAAACAAAGTTCACCACCCTTAGTTAACCCTGAAAAGTAATATTCCATTCGAGAGACCGAAAAGCGCTCCTCGAGAAAATTTACAACCACGGCTTACAAATACACGGTGAAGTTTAAAGATTTCAAGGCCGAAGTACCGTTAGAGAAAGCAGAAGGGTTCATCACTGGGGTGTGGGATTCTTTACTCACCACACTCAAGCGACAATGTCAACCCAAAGAAGACGATCGCTTGAGACTTTCCATACAACACGACTGTTTGAAATCCCCTGTTTGGATCGAGTTTAGCAGCCCTGCAGAATTGACCGCTTCCAAAGTCATGGACAAGATTCAACACGTGCAACAATCCAATGACCAGTTTGACATCACCGATGGAAAAGCCACATTGGACATGACCCACGTCTCTCCTCCTCAAGGGACTGGCCGCAGAAAGATCTTATTGGTGAACGACCTTCGCAGCACCAAAAAGAGTCTCGTCCGAATTAACAACCCTCAAGAAGAGATGTGTTTAGCCAGGTCTATCGTGGTGGGACGAACCTATGCTAACAAGAATGACACGGCAGAATGGAAAAGAGCCTGGAAAACTATTCAACAATCGGACCGAGCCAAACAACGAAGTGAAGCAGAACTCCTGTTGCAACAAGCCGGCCTGTCCAAAGACACATCCTGTGGCATTCCTGAAATGCAAACATTGCAAGATGTCCTAGCTCCACGCTACACCTTGAAAGTGCACCCTCAAGAAATGTGTGGGCCTCTGTTGTTTCGAGGGAAAGACTTTAAGGATGGAAAATACATTTATGTCTATTATCACGATGACCATTTCGATACCATTGCCAGTATCACCGGATTCCTGGGATATGTTTATTACTGTGACAAATGTGACCATGGCTATAACAATCAAGAACAACACAAACGTTGTGGATCGAAATGCTCAGGATGTTTGGCCTCTCCACCCTGTCTGAACGAAGGGCAAGAACCAGTGCATTGTTCTGCTTGTCTGCGCACGTTTGTCAGCCCTGCCTGTTACCAACAACATCTGAAGACGCAAGGTTCACAGCAGAAATGTACTTGTCAACTCCTGAGATTGTGTCGTACGTGTGGACAAGGCATACGTACCAACAGTGCCAAGGCACACGTATGTTCAGGAAAGAAAAAATGTCACATTTGCCACCACATCGTGGACTTGGAACACCAATGCTACGTGCAAAAATACCAACCCCAACAAGAGAAAGAGGATGGTCACAAGAAGAAGAAGAAAGGCAATTTCATCTTTTTCGATTTCGAATGCATGCAAGAGACTGGCATTCACATTCCTAATTTCTCCGTGGCTCATCGAGCGTGCGAGAAGTGCATTCAAGAACCTATCTTCAGTCATTGCCCTCACTGCAGCAAGATTCCTGGAGGACGTGAAAAAATCTTTCGGGGACCGAACACGTTAGCCGATTTCGTTCGATGGGTCTTAGACCCCATCGACAAGACGTGGAGCCAAGAGGACATCGAACGTTACGGAGATTGTCATCGTCATGCCACGGTGATGGCTCACAATTTCCCCGGATACGATGGACAGTTTCTTTTGAGATACTATACGGAACAAGGCACCGAGCGTCCTAAAGTGACTTTGAACGGAGCCAAAATCATTTTCGTGCAAGTGGGACAAGTACAGTTTAAAGATTCAATGAGTTACTTGGCCATGCCTTTGAGCCGAATGCCTAAAACATTTGGAATGACAGAAATGGCTAAAGGGTACTTTCCACACTTTTTCAATACGGAAGCCAATCGACACGCCGTTCTACCCCATTTACCTGAGGCTCACTATTACGACCCTGACAACATGCGTACCGAACAACGAGAAGCTTTCTACGCTTGGTACCAGGTTCACGCCTCGGACCCTTTCGACTTTCAGGAAGAAATGTTAAAGTATTGTCGTTCCGACGTGGACATTTTACGACGTTGCTGTGGAAAATTTCGAGAACTGTTCATGGAACACGGAGGGGTCGATCCTTTGAAAGAAGCTTGCACCATTGCCAAAGCGTGTTCCTTAGTGTACCGACAACGATTCATGCCTGAAAACACTGTGGCTGTCATCAGTCCTCAAACGACCCACTATGTCAAACGTCAATACTCGGTCAAAGCCCTACGCTGGTTACATTACTTGTGCGACAAGGAAGACAAATGGATTCAGCATGCCCGCAACGGAGGGGGTGAAAAGACCATCGGAACGTATTCGGTCGATGGCTGGGACTTAGAAAACCCCAAGATCGTGTACGAGTTTAACAGTTGCTTATTTCACGGATGTCCCGTCTGTTACCCTGACCGTGGCACTAAAAATCAGTTTTTACAACGAACCATGGAAGACTTGTACCAGGCCACTTGTCAGCGACGCCTAAAGTTAGAACAGTAAGGACACCAAGTGGTGGAAATGTGGGAACACGAATACGATGACCGTTTGAAAACTGATTCCGAATTTAAACGCCTCGTGGAAAGTTACCAGTTCGTGGACCTCCTGAACCCAAGGGATAGTTTGTACGGAGGAAGGACCAATGCCACCTGTTTGCTGTACCAAGCCGACGAAGAGAAAGGAGAAGAAATCAAATACTTGGACGTGTCTTCGCTGTATCACTACGTACGCAAATATTGTCGCTTTCCTGCAGGGCACCCACAATTGTTCACGGAACACATCGACCTGAGAAACATTCGACAATACGAAGGCTTGCTCAAGTGCAAAGTGTTGCCTCCCAAGGACTTGTACCATCCCGTCTTACCTCACCATTGCCAAGGCAAACTGATATTTCCTTTGTGCCGTACTTGTGCCGAAACGTGCAACCAAGATCAGCCTTGTCAGCACACCCAGGAAGAACGGGCTTTGACGGGAACCTGGATCAGCGTAGAATTGTTCAAAGCTCTGGACATGGGATATCAACTGTTAGAAATTTGTCACTTTCCCAGGACACAACAATACCACAAGGGTGACCCCACGCAGAAAGGCATTTTCGTCGACTACGTGGATGCCTTTTTGAAACTGAAACAAGAAGCCAGTGGCTATCCTTCCTGGTGTCACACTCCCGAAGACCAAAAGACATTCAAAGAGAAATACTGGGCACAAGAAGGCATTACTTTAGATCACATCGAGAAAAACGAAGGCAGGCGATCGTTTGCCAAAGTGATGTTAAATTGCTTGTGGGGTAAAATTGCACAACGTCCGTGTTTACCCAAGACGGAGTATTTGACAGAACCTTCCCGCTACTTTCAGATGATTCACGACACAACCAAATTCATGAAACACGTGGACGTCGTTCGCGAGGATTTTGATCTTGGTCAATTACGAAGAAGATCTGGACTTTGTACAAGACGACCCTTTTGGAAATGTCATCATTGCGGCTTACGTGACAGCTCATGCTCGCTTAAAATTGTACGAAGCTTTAGAACTGTTAGGGGAACGCGTCCTGTACTTTGACACGGACAGTTGCATTTACATCCATCACCCGAGTCAACATCACCCTGACATCGAAGGAGACCGTTTAGGAGCCTGAACAGACGAGCATCCCGACGACAAGATTCTAAGTTTCGTCAGTGGCGGTCCAAAAAATTACGGCTACGAATACCGGGACCCACAAGGAGAAGTGCACACGAAGTGTAAAGTGAAAGGATTGACTCTGAATGATCGTACCAGTCGAGTGGTCAACTTTGGGGTATTGAAAGAAGCCTTGCAATTTGGAGAGGATGAACACTTTAAAGTGACCACCTATCAACCCAACAAGATTGTACGTTTACCCACTCACCACATCGTCAGTCGATCAAATCGTGTACCAGAAGCGAGTGCGACTTCCCAATCATTTCACCTTGCCGTATGGACACGCTGGTATTGGTCTGTATATAAAAAGGAACCCTAGGCAAGATCGATAGTTAATTGTGACTACCAAGATCAAGTGAACAAGATGAATACTTTCAGAGACACACAAAACAAGTTCAGACAGGCACAATTCAAGTTTGGGGCTTCTGAAGTGGAATGCGATTGTGAGCCTTGCGATGGGAACGATGCTGTACGCTGTGACCTTAGCGATGCCGTAAAGCATCATGGGAACTTTTTCTCACTACCCCTATCACGGAAAGTGATGCTGTGCGTGTCAAACCTGAGGGATGCGAAAGCGATGCCGCTCGTCCTCTTGGACACTTTAGTGGATTTCGTTTTAAAGGGGAATGTTCACCTTCACGTTTACCCGCCTACGGATGTCATCCAGCCCTGAGCAAACTCCTGTCCATGTCACCCAACCCTCATCGAAACGAACCTGTGAAAGACGAATATTCGTTCCCTGTACGTTTGTCGGAATACTGCGACTTTGAAAATCGTCTTCAATCGTTCAAAGGAAAATGGCCTAAGTATCTGGGAGGACCGACCCCCGAAGAATTAGCCAGAGCGGGATTGTTCTACTTGGGCGAAGTGGATAAAGTCAAGTGCTTCAGTTGCGGTTTGTCACTTCACCACTGGGAACCGCAAGATTCGGCCTACCTAGAACATGCTCGATGGTCACCGAATTGTCATTACTTACCCTTAGTGGGACCGAGACATTGAAGTAACTTACCATGTCGTTGACGAAGATGAAGAAACCAGATTGGTTAGGAGTCAAATGTTGGACATCACCGAGACCAGTATTTAAACTTCATTTCAAAAACGATATTGAATCATTACCTAAAGTACTGCAATAGAAGATTTACAAGGAAGTTTGGCAGGGGTTTGCCAGAGTGAAATCTCAATGGGTGACTGTTGAACATTTTTGCCGAGAAATTCACAAGAGGAAAGTGAAAAAAGTCAACCAGTGTGTTAGATTTCTCTGGGTCAAGTGTGCATTCGTCCTATTATATTACTCTAGACCGTTTACATCAAAAGAGTTCAATGAGATTCTTGGACGTTACCCTTAATGGCAGTGGCCAGAAATTACTCACTATGTGGATTACTTTTGCTCTAGGAGAAGATTGTGAATTGTACGGACTGACCTATTCATGGATACTTTGCAAGAGAACAGTCGTGCTTTGCCTGTGGAGTTGAGAGAACGCATTTACCGAGAGCTGGTCAAAATACAAGTCAAACGTAAAGAACAATTGCATCCGTTACGTCACCAGATCTTTAACCACTGGTACTATTGCTTCCGAAATAAAGAGACTATAAAATCAGGAATCCATGCCACGGCTTATGTCACAAGTGATTGAACAGATTCCGTGGAAGGAACTCAATGACCATATTCAAACCGTGGATCATTACCATCAATTATTACAAGAACTGTATCCATTCAATTTGGGTCGACAAGTGGTGTGTGTCTTAGTGACTTGTTTTCTGGGATTTCGTTTACCAGCCGATTCCTTGTGGACTCTTTACGATCAGTACTTACCACCCCAATGGCCTTAAATGGTCACGAAAGACTCCTTTTGCTCAAAGCCTTGCGTTTTCATCTGGATACTTCTCGACCTCAACAGGAAAAAAAGATTCGTCAACTTTTAGCTACCGAAGACGTGTATGACGATGTGTGTGTACCTTGTGACTTACACCACCATTGGACAGATGTCCGTGACTGGAAAAAAAGGGGGTTTTGAGGCTTGGACCCAAGAAGTGGCCCAGTATGCACGAGAGTTGTTCAAGGAAAAAAGATACTTTTCAACCCGTGTTAGTGACAGTGCCAGAAGAACCCGTCACCCAGGACAGGACTGTCGTGGACATGCCTGAAAGACCCCTTCGGGAGGACACTTGTGTGACCTTACCCCCTATAGAACTGGTCAGAACATTACCCAAAACATGTTGTACAGACACTGGTGTTTATTCCACGTTGATGGTTATCATGTGCCTTTTATCGTTGTACTTAAGACTTTGGCTTTTATGTATTTTTGTCTTTCGTGTTCATGTTTAAAATATTCAATAAACGTGTCCTGAAAAAAGTATATAAACTCTCGTCTTGTTTGTTTTCGTGTCACAAGTGACATTCCTGACACTATGGCTACCTCTGGTGTCTCTGCTCCCTGTTCCTCCACTGTCAAAGTCATCGACAAACACTTAGATCGTGCCAGTTGGGAGGCTTTGTATCTTCGCCATCCCTTTAACATGCTCATTGCTGGACCTAGCGGTTCAGGCAAAACCGAATTCGTCAAACGTTTGATCGAACCTAAACATCATTTGATCGATCGACCACCTCAACGCATCGTGTGGTGTTACAAAGAGTGGTAATCGGCGTACAGCCTCTTGCGAGAAAGTCAAGGCGATTATATCGTGTTTGTGGAAGGCATTCCTAAAGAAGACGACGGCATCGTCTCTGACTCCTGTCAAACCCATTTGGTCATTTTTGATGACATGTTAGGAGAAGACGAAGAAGAAATTAAACTGTGGTTCACGCGCAAAGGGCATCACCGTAATGCCAGTGTCGTTTACATCACCCAAAATTTGTTCCAACAAAGTAAAGTCCATCGCACCATCAGCCTCAATGCACATTACGTGGTCTTGTTTAAAAGCCCTCGAGATAAATCGCAAGTGCAAGTCTTAGCCAAACAGTTAGGAACGCCTTGGCTGACTCAGGCGTACGACGATGCCACTCAAACTCCACACGCCTATTTACTCGTCGATTTGAAACCTACGACCCCCGAGGATTTGCGATTTCGTACCCACTTGTTTCACCACTGGTGCCAAGACGGAGGGCCTGTCCTGTACACGTCTCCGTCCTCGACTTAATTTCATTCCACAAAAAAATGTATAAAAACCTCAGACACTTTTCGTCTCTCTCACACAGTTTGAACATGACGTCCCTTCTGTCGCATCTTCCCGTCAAATTGATTCGTGCCTTGTATGGCATCAGTCGAGAAAAAAATCTACAAACACGAGCTCGTGTCTTAGAAGCTAGTCTCAAAGAAGTCTTACGATGGTTCACGGTGACGGCACGTCAATTACTACAAGGGATCATTCAGATTCCTCATCAAACCAAACGCTTTTTTGATCGAAACAAAGTCGCTTTGACCCAACTGGCCGATCTCCGCATCGACACTCAAACCAAAAAACAAATCATTTTGAAACCTGGAGGGAGCGGTACTCTAGGAGGGGTCATCATTCGCTCTCTCTTAAGATGGGATCCTAATGCCCCCAAAGTTCTCCCCAAGAAAAAAGTTAAACTAAGCTAAAAGAAGAAGAAAAAGACCAGGTCCCCAAGGAGACCCGTGTCTCCAAGAACTTCTCCAGTGGCGGGACCCTCCTCTTACCAGACACCACCCCGGAAAAAGAAAAGAAGCTCCCAGAAAAAGAAACAGAGAAAAAGCCCCAAGAAAAAGAAAAGTCCACAGAAGAAAACTAGTCGCAAGAGAGGCACTTCGGCCAGGACGCAACCTTACACTCGCAAAGCACGACCTGCCCCGGCGGTGACCACGTCTCCGGTCGCCTCAGGTTCATTCACTTCTCCGTTGATGTCACCAAGAACTGAAGAATACTTGGAGACGTTGATCACACCAAGAACTTCTCCGTTGATAACCCCAAGAACTTCTCCAGTGGCAAGACCCTCCAATTTATTGGCAGTGGCCGCTGCTCACAAAGTACCTTCTCCCAAAATCAAAGTCCAAGAAAGATCGGGCATGTTACAAAGTTTACTGGATTTGTCCAAGCAAGAACTGGCTCGATTTAGTACGTTACGTACCCCTGCACGACGTGTCATGCCTGTCCTGAAGTTAATACGACCTAAAGACAATCAGTGGCGATGCGTTCCAGTATAATAAAGGTGTATGACCGAGTAAGTGTATCAGTGTGTTGGTGCTCCTGAAGATGTCACCCTCGAGAAAACATCCCTCTTCTAAACAACCCCAAGGAAAGAAACATGTCAAACATGGGGACATGTTATCTGTCCTTTCCAAAGCTTCTCCACCCCTACGAGAAAAACTCATTCAATCAGCTTCCAAGGAGGTCATCGATACCGTGTGCGAATGTTGTATGAACGTCTTGAAAGGCACGATCCCTTTGTCCAAACACCAGAAACAATGCTTAGGCAAACATCGTCACGTTCTTCGCCAATGGTTCAAAAAAAAATTCCCATTCGTCAAAAGAAGAAGATGTTGGTCCAACGTGGAGGCATTTTACCCCTCTTGCTAGGCCCATTGCTGAAAGGAGTCTTGGGAACCATGTTGGGAGGTCTGGTGGGAGCAAGATAAAAAGGCCCTCTGAAGTCCCAAGATCTCAGAATCGACCCTTGACAACCCCATGGAAGGACGAAAACTAGCTTTAGTGCCTTACAAACGATGGATGGAATACCATCGTTGGCAAGAACAACGCACCCCACATTTATCTCCTAATCCCCATTTGAGCTAAATGTCCCAGTTACAACACGAATTGCAGTCCTTGATGGATCGCCAAGATTTATCCGAAACAGAAAAATCGCAAAAGTACGGTCAACTCTTGCAACGACTGCAACTCTTTCACCAGAAAGCCTCAGACGAAACAGCTCGTCCCACTCTGAAAGATTTTAAGACCTTGATGAAAAGTCCAGCACCATCATCAGTACCATTACCACCACTACCAGTGACCAAGACAGAAAAAGGAGAAGATGAAGAAGGGTTTCAAACTCCACCAGAAAAAGTACGCAAGTTAACAACACCACCTACGTCCAGAATTGGATGGATTAAAAAGATGATGACCACCCCTTCTTTATCACAAGAGAAAAAGAAAGTGAAGACAGAAGTGAAGACAGAAGTGAAACAAGAACCGATATCCCCTGTTCCGACATCCTCCTCTGCGACACCTATTGCTGGTCGCACACGCAAAGCATTACAATCCAAGAAAGTACCCCAAGAGAAAAAGAGTAGCATCTTCCAAGAGTGGGTGCCTTATTAACAAACAAACCAACAAATGGAAAAAGTGTTAGCCAGCATTTACTACGATCCCTCCCATCCTGCAGGCTACGCAGGAGTTCAAAAATTGTGTCGTGCTGCCAAAACTCGACTGAAAAGTCTCCGTTTACCTCAAGTGCAACGACGGTTACAAGAACAAGCTACCTACACTTTACACAAACCCATTCGACGCAAGTTTTCCAGAAGTCGCACCCAAGTGGAAGGCATCGATCATCAATGGCAAACCGATTTAGCCGATGTCTCTCATTTGGCCAGCTACAATCGCGGCTACAAATATTTGTTTTGTGTCATCGACGTCTTTTCCAAATTTGCCTGGGTCGTACCCTTGACTTCCAAATCGAGCAGCGAGTTAGTTCGAGCCCTGCAACGAGTGTTGAAACAAAGTGGTCGTCACCCTCTTCGATGGCAAACGGACAAAGGCATCGAATTTCTGAACCAAGCTTTCCAAAAAGAATTAAAGAAACGTGACATTCATTTTTTTACCACCGAGAATCCTGAAACCAAAGCCAGCATCGTGGAACGTTTTCAACACACTTTGAAACAACGCATGTGGAAATATTTTACGCATCACCACACTCTGAAGTACATCGACATCTTACCGCACCTGGTGCAAGCGTACAACCAATCTTACCATCGAAGCATTGGACGTGCCCGGCAAGAAGTGACTCCCGACAACGAAGTGCTGGTGTTTGAGCGCCTGTTTGGTACGTCCCCGACGAGGGCTGTCCCCAAGAAAAGTGGAGTGTTGGCCGTAGGAGATTGGGTACGCACTGGCAAAACCAAACGCACTTTCGACAAAGGTTCCTTACCTAACTGGACCACCGAATTGTTTCGTGTCACTGGACGAGTGCATTGCCGTCACCCTGCCGTCTATAAATTAGAAGACATGAACGGAGAAGTGCTCAAAGGAACGTTTTATTTGCCCGAGTTACAACGTGTCACCAAAAAAGAAGACGATGTGTACGACATCGAAAGTATTCTCGAACGCAGAACCCGTAAAGTGGGTAAACGACGTGTCAAAGAAGTCAAAGTACGTTGGAAAGGATATCCACCCAGTTTTGATCCTTGGATCGACGCTTCGCAAGTCATCGACTATAAAAAGAAGTGACCATCATGCCCTTTCACACAGACGCAGCTACGTCGACCACTCCTTCACCCAGTTCTTCTCTGCAAGATTTACAGAAACAACCCTTGTGGGTGTGGTGTGGAGAACGTGTGCCTAAAACGCAAATCGTCTTTTTCTGCCAAATCTTCGTGGTGTATTGTGTCATCGGTGCAGCCATCGCCAATTTAAGTTTGCAACAAGGAGACAAACAATTGTGGACCATTTTATTCAGCAGCTGCATCGGTTACCTTCTTCCCAATCCCTCCCTGAAATTCTCCTCGAACGGGAACCACGGGAACCTTGTGTCCAGTGCCAGTGCCAGTCACCACTCCAATAACAACAACAGCAACCCTATTTTGGGCGGAGACACACCTCTGACGTCCAGTAACCCCTCGGACAGCCACAGAACTCTGGAATTATGAACAATAACAACAAATTTTACTTAACCTTACCCAATGACAGTTCCATGGAGGTGTTTCCCAAGAACACGTTGTGCTGTTACACGGCCAAATTACCTCAGACCATCCCATTAGATCACGAAGCCCATTGGGAAGTGGCTTTAGTAGAAATCATTCACCCGACCCAAGTCCTCAATGTCCTTCCCAATCAAAATAAATTTGATGTGGAAGTTCATGACGAACAATTGCAACAGTACTTGGATACCTATGGCAAATATGACAAAAAACCCCTGGCACAAAAAATCAAAAGTACACTATCTATCACTTGTTCGTTCCCCCAGGCTATTATTTTAGTGGTCAACATTTGGTGAGCACCATAACCTCCAGGTAAAATGTCGTGTTTCTGAAAGCTTTGGAAAGTGTCAAAGAAAGTGTCACCATGGAATACCACAAAGCAGCTCGTCGCTTCTTGATGAAATTTGACGGGAGTAAAATCGTGTCCATTTTATTTTGTCCTGAATTGTTTGACATGTTGGGCGGAGACATGGACATGAGAATGGCCATGCTCAAGAAAAACGAATTACCAATCATTTACGACGACGAGTCTTTTAGCAAGTTATTTCGTGCCCCGGTAGAACTGAACCAAGGACTGAATTTGATGTTTGTGTACTCCGATGTGGTGGAGTATAACGTGGTGGGAAACACCTCCGTACCGTTACTGCGTGTCATTCCTTCAAAGTGGATTCTGCCACGGTCCCTGACGAGGAAGGTGGAAACACTTACCACGTTCACCGCGAATTTGTACATCCTCACTATTTGCCTGTCAGTAAGTCGTATTTGGACACGGTCAACATTGCTATAAAAGGAGATCTGGGACAAAATATTCCATTCACCAAAGGAAAAGTCACGGTGAAACTCCATTTTCGAAAACGGTTCTCTCACGATTCGTAAGTCATGTATCCAGTGTACCGAGGGGTTGCTCGACAGCGAGGACACGGTTTAGGAGATATGTTAAAATCTGCCTTTCGTTCGGTGGCTCCGGTGTTGAAACCGATGGTGACACGCGGATTGCACGCCTTGAAAGATGCGGCATTGACACAAGGCAAAGAATTTCTCCAAAATGTCATCATCGACAAACAAAATCCTAAAGAAGCCTTCATGAGGGCATGCAAAAATGTCTTGCTGCAAACGGGTAAAGACCTTTTGGGCCGACAAGACACACCTATAAATGCCCTGCACGCTACCGAGTCAGGCATTCAGCAAGGACAAGGCAGAAAGAGACGACGAAGAAAACACCCTTTCACCAGACTTCACACTTCTAAAGCTAGAAAGGCAAAGAAAAGAAGAACCATTCGAGACTTAGACGTTTTCGATTATTGAGAAAGAGAAAAAAATGATGCACCGAGAGTCTTGCGCTTGTTCCAAGTCGGAACTGGATCTGTTTGCCATGAGATAGAGAATGTGAGAATGTTAAAAGTCACTGAAGACCTGATAGAAGAGCTCTTCAGAGAAGAAGTGAACAGGGAGAAAGAAGAATGGACAGAGAAGTACAGACTTCACAAACAGCAGAGAGAGCAGCAACAGCAGCAGCAAGCTGAACCTGACAGAGGCTTTGTCGATTGTCGTATCGGCACCAAAGAGTTCTTCTTCTCTTTCCGAAGAAGCAGACCTATCGTCAGAAAGTCTATCGTCAGAGGACATCGCATTCTTAGAAACTAAAAGATTGCCATAGCAAACAAAAAAAAACCAGCCTTTTCAGGGCTATCCAATACTCTAGAATGGAAATAACAATTGATTTGTCAATGTGTGTATGTAGAGTAGTGTGAATATAAACACTGACTCTTTTCTATAGTGTGAGTGTATGTGTTTGTGTATATGATTGTGTGTTTGTAAGTGATCACGTAAGTTTGTGTGGATAGTAGATCATGATCATGTTGTTGTTTTTTTTGTTTTTTTTTGCTGTTTGACGTGTGGGGAGAGTAGATTTGGGGTTTGATTGGATTGCTTTGCGTATGTGAATAGTATATTATTGGTTTAATAAAATTTTTTAGAATAGTGATGGGTAGTATAAAAAAGTGAGTGTTTCTTTTAGGTCCGCGTGTTGTTCGGTTGTGATCTAGGTAAGATCAATTTTGTTATGCGTATGTTTTCCATCACGTCCGCGCTCTTAGTATAAATTGAAACTTACTTGGCAGTCCAGCTACTCTTGTTGATTGATCAACACCAGAATGAGCAGAAGGCTAGCGAAACTGTTGGAACTTCATGTGCACCTGGAATATGCCAGACTCATTTTAAATGAACTGGCCGCGGGGGCCCTCGTAGAAGAGGGAAGGATAAAAGAGGAGGAGAGAAGGAAGAAAGAAGAGGAGGAGAGAAGAAAGAAAGAAGAGGAGGAGAGAAGAGAAAAAGAAGAGGAGGAAAAGGAGAGAAGGATGGCTGTACCAAACCCACAAGAAGGAAATTTCAGAATCCCAGAGACAGAAGATTGGGATTCTGAAGCCACTTATCCCACCTCTGCTCTCCCACCAAAAAGAGTGAAAAGAGACTGGGGAAGAAGATGTGTGTGTGGTGCCAGGCCTGGAAGGTGCCATCATTAACCAGGTGCCATGGAGTTCAAAAACAAACAGCCCTTTTCAGGGCTACCCAAACCTTTAGAAAAGAAATAGTAATCGATTTGCCAATGTGTGTGTATGTAGAGTAGTGTGAATATAAACACTGACTCTTTTTTATAGTGTGAGTGTATGTGTTTGTGTATATGATTGTGTGTTTGTAAGTGATCACGTAAGTTTGTGTGGATAGTAGCTCATGATCATGTTGTTGTTTTTTTGCTGTTTGACGTGTGGGGAGAGTAGATTTGGGGTTTGATTTGATTGCTTTGCGTATGTGAATAGTATATTATTGGTTTAATAAAATTTTTTAGAATAGTGATGGGTAGTATAAAAAAGTGAGTGTTTCTTTTAGGTCCGCGTGTTGTTCGGTTGTGATCTAGGTAAGATCAATTTTGTTATAGGGGATGTTTTCCATCACGTCCGCGCTCTTAGTATAAATTGAAACTCACTTGGCAGTCCAGCTACCCTTGTTGATTGATCAACACCAGAATGAGCAGAAGGCTAGCGAAACTGTTGGAACTTCATGTGCACCTGGAATATGCCAGACTCATTTTAAATGAACAGGCCGCGGAGGCCCTCGTAGAAGAGGGAAGGATAAAAGAGGAGGAGAGAAGGAAGAAAGAAGAGGAGGAGAGAAGAAAGAAAGAAGAGGAGGAGAGAAGAAAAAAAGAAGAGGAGGAAAAGGAGAGAGGAATGGCGGTACCAAACCCACAAGAAGGAAATTTCAGAATCCCAGAGACAGAAGATTGGGATTCTGAAGCCACTTATCCCACCTCTGCTCTCCCACCAAAAAGAGTGAAAAGAGACTGGGGAAGAAGATGTGTGTGTGGTGCCAGGCCTGGAAGGTGCCATCATTAACCAGGTGCCATGGAGTTCAAAAACAAACAGCCCTTTTCAGGGCTACCCAAACCTTTAGAAAAGAAATAGTAATCGATTTGCCAGTGTGTGTGTATGTAGAGTAGTGTGAATATAAACACTGACTCCTTTTTATTTGTGTGTGTGTGTGTGTGTGTGTGTGTGTGTGTGTAAGCGATCATTTACGTTTGCGTGGATAGTAGATTATTGGGTTATGTAAGTGCTTAAGTTGGTTTGTGTGATAGTAGATTAGGATTTCATTTTAATGCTTTGCGTGTGTGGATAGTAGATTTGGGGTTAGTTTATTGCTGTTTCACGTATGTGAATAGTATATAATATAAGATGAGAAATATAGACAACCTCCAAGCAGAAATTGCAAATCACTATGACAAAGAACCATGGATAAATATCAACCCCTCAGTTAACACCCTCATTACGAAATATGGCAATAAAAACGAACAGGAACTCAGACTAAACACAATCTGTACAGAAGAAATCAACTCAAAATATTGCAACTACATTAAGATTTACACTGATGGATCCAAAATTACAGAACCACCCAGAACAGCAGCAGCTTACGTAATCCCCGAACTTAACATTAAAGTAGGACGAAGACTACCTAACCTCTGCTCTATGTACACAGCTGAATTCTGGGCCATACTTGAAGCACTCAAATGGATCAAAGAGAACAAAATACCCCAAGCGGTAATAATAAGTGACTCGCTAAGCGTCATAAACTCAATACTTAATAACAACACCAAATCAAGAGAAAACTGTCTTAGGCAAACCAATTTATTGTTAAAAATACTGAACAATAATAACTTACAAGTAAAATTTATGTGGATACCATCCCATATTAACATACCAGGTAACGATATGGCAGATATAACAGCTAAACAAAAACTAAACGAAACCACTCACATCAACCTAGATTATAGCATATGCGAACTCAATAGCATATCTAAAACCCTCATTGATGATAAATGGCAGGAATTATGGAACACAAGCACTCAAGGCAGGAAACTAAAAACCATCATTAAAGAAGTATGTAGAAATAGGAAACCACCCAAAACAAAAGGCAGTGAACAAAAATTCATAAATAGAATACTCACGGGCAAAACCAAGCTGGCTAACAGCTTCGGACAGTACATAGGACCACAACCACATAACCCTAACTGCTACCACTGCAGGGTCCCAGAAGACATAGAGCATATTTTTAACAACTGCCATACACTTGAAAAAGAAAGGGCTAAGTTTGAAGTTAAACAGCATAATATTGGATCCCCTGCAACATACCCAGAATTCTTGATGAACACAAACCCCAATATTAATCTAACATTCAAAAATATCATAAGTTTTATACACGAATCCAATCTAATCAAAAAAATCTAAGAAAGTAAATCAAAAACCAGTTAAAAATATTACAAATCACTGTTTGGGAATTATGACGGCCGGCTCGGTCTCGTGGGTTCACAGATTGACACAGCCGTTCATAGCCCGAATAATAAAAACCAGTTAAGGACGAATATTACAAAATCACTGTTTGGGAATTATGACGGCCGGCTCGGTCTCGTGGGTTCACAGATTGACACAGCCGTTCATAGCCCGAATAATAAAAACCAATTAAGGCCACAAAAAATTAAAATAGGAAAATAGGAATTAATTAAAACAGGACTCCATAATAACATGCAAACAACCAAAAAACAAGTTTTCATTCCAAACCAATAAGATAAGGAATCAAAATAAATATGGAATTCATGAAGAAAAAAAAAAGAAAAAAAAAAAAAAAATACTCCTAACCGTCTCCTTGTCTCTAAAACAACATCTGGCTGAACTTTTAAATCAAGCTTCCACAGCTATTTCTACTAACATACTTAGCCAAATCCAGGCAATGTTGGCAGACGTCCCTGAAGAATTTGAAACTTCCACGCTGGCAGCGGCCCTGTAAGTATCATCATCCAGCGGAGATGAAGCTGATGAACCTGCACCACCTAAACAGAGTGGAAAAAAGGAAGGCTCTGTCTACCGGAATATGGGACTGGGAAAGGCAATTGATGATATCAAAAAAGCGGGTCACTTCGTCAATGCCACAAGACCAGGTGTCCTAATGTGACGTCATCGCTGCCGACCAATCGTAGCGGGAGTCACATGCTGCTTGGTTTGACACCTGGGGCATTTCAATCCAACTAAGAAACACGAGTGTGTGGTGTGACTATTCCCGCTCATGTTTGTTAGCCTTTGAGTCAGGTTGTTAAGGACTAGTTAGTCCTACACCTGAGTGGCTAAATTAAAAAGTACTCTTTGAGTACATAAAAGCCTGGGGGATGAGGCTCCTTTTCCTTCCTGAGGAGTAATTAAAAATCACGCAGTGCGTGAATAAACAAGTGGTACATGTTCAAAAGAACGAAAACCACTATAATCCAACTAACTAACTAACTCGTTCGCACCATTCTAAGGAATAAACAAAGAAGATGGAGGTGACAAGTTTATTTAACGATTTGAGACATAGCTATTTTTGGATAATGGATGGGACTTATGTAGTAGAAAGATTGAATAAGGAAGGAAGATTTGAAGGTAGCCTGAACAATGTGAAGAGTCTTGGAGTAGCAAAAGATCAAATAAGTGGAATGATTGAGGAAGAAGTAGAAAGAATCAGAGGATTCATTGACCCACCTTACGTGAGAGTAGGTACTTTAAAGGAAGCCTTGGATCATGTCATAGAAGTCAGGAGCTTCCTAGAAAATAGCTTTTATTGGACTGACTGGTGGTACGTAAAGTGGTGTTTTAACCAGTTGATAAAAGCAGAAGAACTAATTAGAGAAATAATGAAAGTAGAAGTGATGAAGATAAAAGAAAAATGGAGCAAAGAGAGAAAGGAAGAAGAGGATAAGAAGAAGAAATTAGAGTTTGAAAGATTGAATAACAACTGGATGAAGATCCAACAGAAATTCAGAGATATGGGTCATCCTGACTGGATAACAGAAACTGAAAAGAGGAAGAAGAAAGGAATAATGGAAAAAGTGAGGACTTGGTGGAAGAAGTGCAGGAGTTAGAAGAAGAAGAAACCCAAAGGCCCTTTTCAGGGCAACTCACATCTCTCGAAAAGAGATAGACTTTCAATTGCCTACCCGTGTTTTTATTTATTTTTTTTATTTTTTAAAAAAAATCCCCTGTTCAATTCCCCTTGTCCCTAGACAGTCCCACGATTTATTCCCTATGCTCAATTCCCCTTGAGGCTCAACAGACCCAAGATTATTTTCCATGTTCAATTCCCCTTGAGGCTCAACAGACCCAATTTTTATTCCCATGTTAAATTCCCCTTGAGGCTAAGGTGACCCAGGTGTTTTCGTAATGTTAAATTTCCCATTGAGGCTAAAGTGACCCAGGGGTGTTTTTAATGCTAATTCCCATTGAGGCTAAAGTGACCCCATTCACTACTAACCCTATACACAGAATAGAAAATATTTGGCTCTGGTTTCCAAAAATAAACATGCAGAACAAACTGAAACGTAGACTTACAATGCATCACTTTAGCTCGACTTATTATTATTAAACTACGCGTTCCCGTTGATACAACCTCCATGAAAAAATAAACACATTTCATCTTATTTTTAAGTTATGCCTTCCTCATTTAAAGACCCTAACCCCACCTCCACTTTTTTATCACCTGTTAAGAGTATATTGTGCACTTCTTCGAGGATATGAACATTAATATTTTGAACTATAAAATAAGCATATATATTTGTTCATTTTGTACTTAGAACGGCCTACCACGATGGACCTAACAGTAATAATTTATTTGTAATATGACCTTTGCAATCAGTATAAAGTGTGCACGATTATTCTTTCATGCAATGTACAAAACAATCTAGAACTCTCTAATGATGCCCTTTATTGGAGAAGAAAACAAATTCATTTGTTTTAATTTATTTTGGGGAATACTTACATGTCACAGCACCGAAAGACACCATTTTTTTAGTTATCTTTAGTTTACAGTCGCCAATGCTTATTAGATAAAATATTTATGAAAAAAATTAAATATATTAAAAATGAAGAAATGACGTAGATGAATTAAACATACGTATATATGGACGTACTTAGGTGCGTGCGTGTATACAAATATATTTACACGCTTTCTTAAGACGGAGAAAATAAATCTAAACATACCACAGCAGTCTCTCTCCCTGCCTTGACTATCATTTTTTCTGTGAAGTGTGTTGTTGCAGCAAACTTGTTCCTTTCCGTATTCCACGAGACTAAAGATGTTTTCAGGATCTCCGCAAATATATGCTGTTCAAAAGGACTTTTTTTATTATTAGGACATGCAATTTAGTCGAATTTGTAATACGTAGGAGAATGAAAGACGTTGAAGTAATACTGTTATGAAGCATCAATATCCATCTTTGTCGGCGTACAAGCCAAGTATGTAAAAGGTCAGTAGTGGACGCAAAAATATTTCAGTTTGAGCTTCTTTTCATAGATGTAAATATTTGTACTCGACATAATGAAATTGTCGTCATTATCTTTTATCGTATGTTCTTGCTGATATTTGTTTCAATGTGTGTACCTTTGAATCCTAAGTGTATCTGTTAGAAATAGTTGGTTAATGAAAAGTATTTCAGAATATTAAAATCTAATCAGTATTTTACAAACTATTATATAGGTTATAACACTGTCTTTATTACAAATGACTGTTAAATACTAAAAAAAATCTGGGTTTCTATTTTATTGGGGGGGGGGTCTTATCTTAAGTAGCTATTCAAAGCTGATATATTGATGAAAACACAAAAGGACAAAACGGCATATTCAGTGTTTACACCTAATCACACACTCATTTACACGAAAGGACAGAAATACAGATTTAGTGTTTATACCCTATAACACTAACTTACGCGATACGACATAATTGCAGATTTAGTGTTTACATCTAATCACACACTCATTTACACTAACGGACAAAATGGCAGATTCAGTGTTTACCGCTAATCACACACTCATTTACACGAAAGGACAGAATGGAAGATTTAGTGTTTATGTTTTATAACACACTTATTTTCACGAAAGAACAGAATGGCAGATGTAGTGTTTACACCTAATCACAAACTCATTTACACGAAATGACAGAATGGCAGATTCAGAATTTACGCCTAATCACCATCTCATTTACACGAACGGAGAGAATGGCAGATTTATTGGTTACCCCTAAACACACACTCATTTACACGAAATGACAGAATGGCAGATTCAGTGTTTACCCCTAATCACACACTAATTTACACGAAAGGACAGATAAGCAGATTTAGTGTTTATACTTTATAACACACTCATTTATACGAAATGACAGAATGTCAGATTCAGTGTTTATTCCTAATCACACGCTCATGTACACGAAAGGACATAATGGCTGATTCAGTGTTTATCCCTTATAACACAATCATTTACACCATGTGACATAATGGCAGATTCAGTGTTATAACTCAGTCATTTTCTGGATTATAACACTCATTGCTTGTTTAATATTTACTGAGAAAATGTAACATAAATATTAAAAATGTGGATAACTGCATTGAAAAACTTAAACATATTGACTGATAACATTGACAACACATTTACAACGTGACCTGTGTTCCACCTGTATTCTAACAATAGGACTTGTATTCTACAGGAGGAGTGTTGCATTTTGCAACAGGAAGTGTATTCGATCTGTACCCTACAACAGTATTTATATTCTTCAGCAGGACTTGTATTCTACCACTGTGCTTATATTCAACAACAGGGTTTATATTCCACAAATTTCAAGGACCTGTATTCGACAACAGTGCTTATAATCTACAACAGAGTTTATATTCTATAACAGGGCTTGTTTTCTACAACACAGCTTATATACTCCAAGAGGGTTTGTATTCTACAAAAGTGCGTACATTCTACAACAGGGTTTATTTTCTATTGTATTCTACAACGGTGATTATATTCCACAAAAGGGTTTATAACAGTATGTATGTTCTACAACAGTTTATATTCTTCAATGTGGTTTATATTCTACAAAGTAGTTATATCTTACAGTAGGGTTTAAATTCTACAATAGTGCTAATATTCTTCAACAGGGCTTACATTCTTCAACGTAGCTTATATTCCATAACAGGAGCTATACTTACAACACGGTTTATATTCTTCAACAGGGTGTATATCCTAGAGTTTATATCCTATAACGGTACATTTAATCCTCCAACAGGGTGTATATCCTAGAGCTTATATTCTATAACGGTACATTGAATCCTACAACAGGGTATATATCCTAGAGCGTATATCCTATAACGGTACATTTAATCCTACAACATGTTGTATATCCTAGAGCTTATATTCAATAACGATACATTGAATCCTACAACATGTTGTGTATCCTAGAGCTTATATTCTATAACGGTAAATTGAATCCTACAACAGGGTATATATCCTAGAGCTTATATCCTATAACGGTACATTTAATCCTACAACAGGGTATATATCCTAGAGATTATATCCTATAACGGTACATTTAATCCTACAACATGTTGTGCATCCTAGAGCTTATATTCTATAACGGTACATTGAATTCTACAACAGGGTATATATCCTAGAGCTTATATTCTATAACGGTGCATTTAATCCTACAACAGGGTATATATCCTAGAGCTTATATCCTATAACGGTATACTTAATCCTACAACAGGTTGTATATCCTAGAGTTTATATCCTATAACGGTACATTTAATCCTACAACAGGGTATATATCGTAGAGCTTATATCCTATAACGGTACATTTAATCCTACAACAGGTTCTATATATCCTAGAGCTTATATCCTATAACGGTACATTTAATCCTACAACAGGGTATATATCCTAGAGCTTATATCCTATAACGGTACATTTAATCCTACAACAGGTTGTATATATCCTAGAGCTTATATCCTATAACGGTATATTTAATCCTACAACATGTTGTATATCGAAGAGCTTATATCCTATAACGGTACATTTAATCCTACAACAGGGTATATCTCCTACAGCTTATATCCTATAACGGTACATTTGATCCTACAAAAGGGTGTATATCCAAGAGCTTATATCCTATAACGGTACATTTAATCCTACAACAGGTAGTATATATCCTAGAGCTTATATCCTATAACGGTACATTTAATCCTACAACAGGGTATATATCCTAGAGCTTATATTCTATAACGGTACATTTAATCCTACAACATGTTGTGTATCCTAGAGCTTATATTCTATAACGGTACATTTAATCCTACAACAGGGTATATATTCTAGAGCTTATATCCTATAACGGTACATTTAGTCCTACAACATGTTGTGTATCCTAGAGCTTATATTCTATAACGGTACATTTAATCCTACAACAGGGTATATATCCTACAGCTTATATTCTATAACGGTACATTTAATCCTACAACAGGGTGTATATCCTAGAGCTTATATCCTATAACGGTACATTTAATTTTACAACATGTTGTGTATCCTTGAGCATATATTCTATAACGGTACATTTAATCCTACAACAGGGTATATATCCTAGAGCTTATATTCTATAACGGTACATTTAATCCTACAACAGGGTGTATATCATAGAGCTTATATCCTATAACGGTACATTTAATCCTACAACAGGGTGTATATCCTACAGCTTATATCCTATAACGGTACATTTAATCCTACAACAGGGTATATATCCCAGAGCTTATATCCTATAACGGTACATTTAATCCTACAACATGTTGTATATCCTAGAGCTTATATTCCATAACGGTACATTTAATCCTACAACAGGGTATATATCCTAGAGCTTATATTCTATAACGGTATATTTAATCCTACAACAGGGTATATATCCTAGAGCTTATATCCTATAACGGTACATTTAATCCTACAACAGTGTGTATATCCTAGAGCTTCTATCCTATAATGGTACATTTAATCCTACAACAGGGTATATATCCTAGAGCTTATATCCTATAACGGTACATTTAATCCTACAACATGTTGTATATCCTAGAGCTTATATTCTATAACGGTACATTTAATCCTACAACAGGGTATATATCCTAGAGCTTATATTCTATAACGGGATATTTAATCCTACAACAGGGTATATATCCTAGACCTTATATCCTATAACGGTACATTTAATCCTACAACAGGGTGTATATCCTAGAGCTTATATCCTATAACGATATATTTAATCCTACAACAGGGTATATATCCTAGAGCTTATATTCTATAACGGTACATTTAATCCTACAACAGGGTATATATCCTAGAGCTTATATTCTATAACGGTATACTTAATCCTACAACAGGGTATATATCCTAGAGCTTATATCATATAACGGTACATTTAATCCTACAACAGGGTATATATCCTAGAGCTTATATCGTATAACGGTACATTTAATCCTACAACAGGGTATATATCCTAGAGCTTATATCATATAACGGTACATTTAATCCTACAACATGTTGTGTATCCTAGAGCTTATATTCTATAACGGTACATTTAATCCTACAACAGGGTATATATCCTAGAGCTTATATCCTATAACGGTACATTTAATCCTACAACAGGGTATATATCCTAGAGCTTATATCCTATAACGGTACATTTAATCCTACAACATGTTGTATATCCTAGAGCTTATATCCTATAACGGTACATTTAATCCTACAACAGGGTATATATCCTACAGCTTATATTCTATAACGGTACATTTAATCCTACAACAGGGTGTATATCCTAGAGCTTATATCCTATAACGGTACATTTAATCCTACAACATGCTGTATATCCTAGAGCTTATATCCTACAACGGTAAATTTTTTAATCCTACAACAGGTTGCATATATCCTAGAGCTTATATCCTATAACGGTACATTTAATCCTACAACAGGGTATATATCCTAGAGCTTATATCCTATAACGGTACATTGAATCCTACAACAGGGTGTATATCCTAGAGCTTATATCCTATAACGGTACATTTAATCCTACAACAGGGTGTATATCCTACAGCTTATATCCTATAACGGTACATTTAATCCTACAACAGGGTGTATATCCTAGAGCTTATATCCTATAACGGTACATTTAATCCTACAACAGGGTATATATCCTAGAGCTTATATCCTATAACGGTACATTTAATCCTACAACAGGGTGTATATCCTACAGCTTATATTCTATAACGGTACATTGAATCCTACAACAGGGTGTGTATCCTAGAGCTTATATCCTATAACGGTATATTTAATCCTACAACAGGGTGTATATCCTACAGCTTATATCCTATAACGGTACATTTAATCCTGCAACAGGGTATATATCCTAGAGCTTATATCCTATAACGGTAAATTGAATCCTACAACAGGGTATATATCCTAGAACTTATATCCTATAACGGTACATTGAATCCTACAACATGTTGTATATCCTAGAGCTTATATTCTATAACGGTATATTGAATCCTACAACATGTTTTATATCCTAGAGCTTATATCCTCTAACGGTACATTTAATCCTACAACAGGGTATATATCCTAGAACTTATATCCTATAACGGTACATTTAATCCTACAACATGTTGTATATCCTAGAGCTTATATCCTATAACGGTACATTTAATCCTACAACAGGGTATATATCCTAGGGCTTATATTCTATAACGGTACATTTAATCCTACAACAGGGTGTATATCCTAGAGCTTATATCCTATAACGGTGCATTGAATCCTACAACATGTTGTGTATCCTAGAGCTTATATTCTATAACGGTACATTTAATTCTACAACAGGGTATATATCCTAGAGCTTATATTCTATAACGGTACATTTAATCCTACAACAGGGTGTATATCCTAGAGCTTATATTCCATAACGGTACATTTAATCCTACAACAGGGTGTATATCCTAGAGTTTATATTCCATAACGGTACATTTAATCCTACAACAGGGTGTATATCCTAGAGGTTATATCCTATAACAGTACATTTAATCCTACAACAGGGTATATATCCTAGAGTTTAATCCTACAACATGTTGTGCATCCTAGAGCTTATATTCCATAACGGTACATTTAATCCTACAACAGGGTGTATATCCTAGAGCTTATATCCTATAACGGTACATTTAATCCTACAACATGTTGTATATCCTAGAGCTTATATTCTATAACGGTACATTTAATCCTACAACAGGGTGTATATCCTAGAGCTTATATCCTATAACGGTACATTTAATCCTACAACAGGTTGTATATATCCTAGAGCTTATATCCTATAACGGTACATTTAATCCTACAACAGGGTATATATCCTAGAGCTTGTATTCTATAACGGTATATTTAATCCTACAACAGGGTGTATATCCTAGAGTTTATATCCTATAACGGTACATTTAATCCTACAACAGGGTATATATCCTAGAGCTTATATCCTATAACGGTACATTTAATCCTACAACAGGTTGTATATATCCTAGAGCTTATATCCTATAACGGTATATTTAATCCTACAACAGGGTGTATATCCTAGAGCTTATATCCTATAACGGTATATTTGATCCTACAGCAGGGTGTATATCCTACAGCTTATATCCTATAACGGTACATTTAATCCTACAACAGAGTATATATCCTAGAGCTTATATCCTATAACGGTACATTGAATCCTACAACATGTTGTATATCCTAGAGGTTATATCCTATAACGGTACATTTAATCCTACAACAGGGTATATATCCTAGAGCTTATATCCTATAACGGTACATTGAATCCTACAACATGTTGTATATCCTAGAGCTTATATCCTATAACGGTACATTTAATCCTACAACAGGGTATATATCCTAGAGCTTATATTCTATAACGGTACATTTAATCCTACAACAGGGTGTATATCCTAGAGCTTATATCCTATAACGGTGCATTGAATCCTACAACATGTTGTGTATCCTAGAGCTTATATTCTATAACGGCACATTTAATTCTACAACAGGGTATATATCCTAGAGCTTATATTCTATAACGGTACATTTAATCCTACAACAGGGTGTATATCCTAGAGCTTATATTCCATAACGGTACATTTAATCCTACAACAGGGTTTATATCCTAGAGCTTATATTCCATAACGGTACATTTAATCCTACAACAGGGTGTATATCCTAGAGCTTATATCCTATAACGGTACATTTAATCCTACAACAGGGTATATATCCTAGAGTTTAATCCTGCAACATGTTGTGTATCCTAGAGCTTATATTCCATAACGGTACATTTAATCCTACAACAGGGTGTATATCCTAGAGGTTATATCCTATAACGGTACATTTAATCCTACAACATGTTGTGTATCCTAGAGCTTATATCCTATAACAGTACATTTAATCCTACAACAGGGTATATATCCTAGAGCTTATATCCTATAACGGTACATTGAATCCTACAACATGTTGTGTATCCTAGACCTTATATCCTATAACGGTACATTTAATCCTACAACAGGGTGTATATCCTAGAGCTTATATCCTATAACGGTACATTTAATCCTACAACAGGGTATATATCCTAGAGTTTAATCCTACAACATGTTGTGTATCCTAGAGCTTATATTCTATAACGGTATATTTAATCCTACAACAGGGTATATATTCGAAAACAGGACAGGATCATTATTGCAACTTTCAGACAACGAAACTCTGAGGGCTGTGAATTTTAACGCTCTGTAACTTGATTTTACTTTTACATTTCAGGTTCTTTAGAATGATGGACCATGAGCGACAGTCAAAATTTCTTCGACCAGGATTACCAACAGAGAATATTTACCGACGTTTCCGTGTAAAACACTCATATAAACGATAACAAGATAGTCTGACCTGCCGTGCCATTATGCCCTGGTAAATATTGATCTTGCTGTTCGTTCTGTTATTTGGAATCTACGCGAAGAGCTTTGACGCAGATATACCAACTGAATGTAACGGTATATCTGGGTTTTTGCAGTTTGCAGTTGTATGAGCGATATACACAAATAAGTGCAACATATCTAATCAGACTGATTGACATACACGAATAAATACGACACACCTAGTCGGATTGAACGACGTACAGATTCAAATCCGTCAGACGGATAGAAGTGATGAGCTCATGTTTGAATTTTAAGTACGAAACTTCAAGAAGTTTATGCAAAACATAGAAGAGAGAGAGAGAGAGAGAGAGAGAGAGAGAGAGAGAGTGTGCGTGTGTGTGTGTGCATGTGTGTGTGTTTGTGTGTTGTAACATGATCGCCAAACACCACTCATCAGATGTGTTTACTAAGTAACGCACTTAAATAGAAGGACTATAAATATCCCCATGTCCCCATTGAATTTGGAAAATGAGCATACAAAGAGAATTTGAAATAAATACCATCTAGGTTCATAAATAAATAACATATTTATATTTATGAAACATATTTTAATTCTCTTCTAGCAATGGTTCATTTAACTCCATTTATATATATATATATATATATATATATATATATATATATATATATATATATATATATATATATATATTTGCGGATAGACGCTTGTAATATAGACACCTACAACTCTTTCAAACAATGCTTTCATCCCTTCTCTGGTATTTGGGTTTAGATGACCTTGCTTCACTCTTAACGTGATTGACACTAATTTATTTCAAGCAGTATATACTGTTATGGAAATGCATATAAAGTTAATTTTACCAGGAAGAAGAACGTAATACGTGAGGAATAAAAGACGATAGGCAAACGATTAAGTTTCAATTACATGGACAAAAACGTTTATGATAACATGAGATATAACTAGATTATTTTCATGTGTGTGTGCGCGTGTGTGTGAGAGAGAGAGAGAGAGAGAGAGAGAGTTGCCTGTTGTAAATCTACACTCAGTGAAATTATACGAAATTATAATCCGGTTGACAAGAAATATTTATGGCGCACTGCCAATGGACGAGTTGATAATGCAGATAAAATCTTGTATGCTTGATTTATGGTGGCAGGGTCTAGTTTCGTAAATTGGCCCCTGGCAAATTTCTTAACTTAAGGCTATGGTGTGACTTTTTCAGCTATTATTGTTTAGTATTTATAGATATGGATATATTTGTGAACTAGGTGTTTTGGGCTTGTGTTGTTCTTGAACCTGATGTCAGGCATGTACACCTTCCAAAGTTGCTGTATGTTGATAGTGAAATACCAATAGTTGGCTAGGAAGAAGAGCTAGCCTCCCATAGCAGTAAACACGTGGGTTCTAGGCAACTAGAGTATCTCAAAAACGGCTTGGATGACAACTATTCTGAATTGTATCAAACTATTTAGTAGACAATGTTTTTCAAAATTTTCATCCAGGGAAAGGGCTTGCGTTTGCACTGTGAGCACCACATGCTGTCAAAATTGGCATTTGGATGTAAAAAATGCAGGTATAAAATAGGGGTTGGGGTGCATGAACCTCTTCTGTTGTGAACTGCCATTGACTTCTCTGGTCAAGTGAATACTATTCTTATGCTTTGTTTTAATATAGGTATCTAAAAATATGGACCTTTTTGACCTCACTTGTGTATTGATTTTTTATGATTTTTTATACTAGGTCGCTGATTGCGGCATTAAATTTGTACATAAAAACAGGACCCTGCCCCCTATAGGTTACACCTCATTGTGGTGTGTCTGTTTTCACACCCTGGGATTTTACACATATTAGTCATATACTCATGCTTAAATTCGAGAAATGAATTACTTTCTATAAATAGATCTTGAGCAGAGCACACACACGCACACAAAAAAAAACGTTTTCTCCTTTCCTTTTCCTAACTGTTGTAGGTTTTTTTGCAGTTGTCGTCGTCATGTTAGTCGCCATGCAGAGAGAGAGAGAGAGAGAGAGAGAGAGATTTACCATCTGATCCGCCGCATACTATCCAAATCAAATACAAGTTTCGTTTGAACAGAATCCTTGTAACATTTACAACAGTCATTGTCTACGACAATTTCTTATCAGTTACTTTCACAGCGGCACACAATAAAATGCCCTCCAGCACTTTTCGCTCTGGAAAACGTGTTTAAGCACATGAATGATAAAGACCTAAAGTTGGCTATGACTTTTGAATGGGATTCCAGACAATCCCATTAATTAATAACTGTGCATGGGAAAACCCTATATTATATTTAGTAGCCAGCGATTGTAATGCTTCATAGTCTTTCGAGTATAAATATATTCGTCTTCGGGCGACAGAATTGTTTGAAATTTATACTTTGTAGGTAATACTACTACTACTACTACTACTACTACTACCAATAATAATAATAATAATAACAATAATAATAACTTTAGTCTTTATTTAACGAGAATAACACAGCTGGAAATAAATGACACGCACAAAAAAAATACACATATACACAATCCAGCTGCACACGTACACTCAACGTGTATCTGGATACAAAGACCAGATTATGGAATGGAAGACTTTAGATATATCATTCCAGGTGAACTAAATTATTTAATGAAATGTTAAATGAAGCAAGAGAAATGGAATTATGTATCAACAAATGTAGGTAATTCGGAAAGGCAGCGCCACAAAACACAAGTGGGGGTGGAGTTTGGATGGGGTAGGGATAATGCAATTACAATGCCACAAGAAAATTATTCGAAACTACTGAAATTGGAAACTGTACTAAAAGTTTACATACTTACCATGTAAATAGAATGTTATAACCGACCAGCAACAAAATCCATATTTGTAAAATCACGATGACAGAGCGGCACATACATATTTTTGTGCAAGATAATGTATTCGAATGACGATTCTATTCCTACTAAACTCTATCGTCCATATCAACAGAAATACATTATTTTATACTGTGAACTGTCTATATCAACGACATAATCCTACTAAGCTCTACAATAATTTATTAAGAACAACTCCCGTTGGTCTAATTAGTTAGAGCGCCCGCCTCTGATGCGGGTGGTCATGGGTTCGAACCCCAACCGAGTCATGACAAAGATTTATAAAAACGGTACTAGCATCTGCCTCGCTTGGCGCTCAGCATTAAGAGGTTAGTGTTAAGAGTGGTCGGGCTGGTGTCAGGATCATATGACTGGGTATGGCATGATGATATATGTCTGCGGCATGATGCTTCAGAGACAGACATCACTATAAACTGCCACACTGCAGACATCGTGGCTATATGACCGAAAAATTGTTAAAGATACGTTAAAAATCCAAATCACACATAGATGTTTTAAGTTAGGCCGATGTATTAAACAATTTGCAATGCATAAGAGAAATCACAACTTTTATCCAAGATTCTACCATTGAACAAAAAAAAAATCCACTTCGTTACATAATTTATATAGCAGGATTATGTAATTTAGTAGCTGTTTGGTCAAATGATAAAGAGTAATTATCCCTAAAAATGTAATTACAGACTTTGTCAAATTTGTTTTTAAGTCATGCTTTACATAAAAAATGACAAGTAATTACAGACTTGTACAACTTGTTTTGAAGTCATACTTTATATAAAAAATGACAAGTAATTACAGACTCGTACCATTTGTTATGAAGTCATGAAACAAATACATAAACTTTATAAAGAAAATTCTAATACCTATTAAGTATGGGATAGCAAATCCTCTGATGTAAATGCCTTAAATAAAAATATCACTGCTGAAATACAAATATAACACTTCATTGCTGAAATACAAATATAACATATCACTGCTGAAATACAAATATAACATATCACTGCTGAAATACAAATATAACATATCACTGATGAAATACAAATATAACATATCACTGCTGGAATACAAATATAACATACCACTGCTGAAATACGTGCAGATTTGACAAAAATAGTGAAACTATAAAATTTATTTGTGCATAAAACTTAATGTCATCAAGACATAATGAGGGTGACAAAGATAATAAATTAAAACGCATTTAAAATGTCGACAATGCCCTCAGTAGTGAAACTATTAAAAAGTATTATATAGAAACCTGTTCCATAATATTTATTTCCACATTTATTGATGCATTCCACGATAAGATATTTAAGTACCGAACAAAAATGATATCGCCACTTTCGATGCCATTTTTTCGCCGGTGCGAATTACTTTCTCTTCTTTTCCATTTGTGAGAGATATTTGCTCATAAGTATGTTATTCAAAATCAGCATTTTCATATTTAAGCCTATTTCATTCTTCTTCTTTACCCCACCTCCTCTTTTTCCTCCTCCTCCTCTTCTGCTTCCTCTTCTTAAAAACAATGAACATGCTTGCTGATAGTAATGTGTCATGACTGCAGATCATTTGGAATGCATGCTGATAGTAATGTGTCATGACTGCAGATCCTTTAGAATGCATGCTGATATTAATGTGTCATGACTGCAGATCCTTTAGAATGCATTTACTGAATCAGTAAGGAGACATTATAACAAATACTGCATAAAAACGTACCCAAAACAAGAAAAGTATGTATCAAGTATTAACTCATTACAAATAGTTTTCCACAAAAATTCTGCAAATTACTAGTGACTAAAATTACATGAACTGTTGCGATTAGGTCTTGTCAACGTTACAGTGTGACTTTTACTTTCTACAACAAACGTACACATTTCTTTAAGAAAAATCTCTTGGTTAAATATAGTAATAAAATTGTTTAAGTGGAGGTTCTGACCCTCAACACAATCATAATCATGTCTGAAAACGCTTGATAAATCGGATATTGAAGAGAGTTGATTGCAAACAAAACTTAAGTGACAATCGAAATTTGGATGCAACGTCTGCTAGCCAACTAGTACTAATATTAGTACCCTTACTCGTACATCGTAGACAGGGTACTAACATGAGCATATATGTGTTAATGGAGCAAGCCGGGTGTGAATCACACCCGGCGCTCTTTTAGCCTAAAAATAACACTTTAAACACATTCCTTGCATAGAATCCCATAAATTGAGTAGTCCTCTTATTTAATACCGGAAATATCGAAAATCATTGTAGAAATAGTTGTAAAATCTCGTTTACCTTTTTTAGCCGATATTTTCGTTTAGTTTGTCCGCCATATTTTTTCAAATAATGATTACTTCCGTTCTCAGCCTTGTTTGTTTGAGTGCCATATAAGGACATTGACGCCTTATTTGGAAATGTAAACAAATCGTAGTAAAAATATGGCGCCGATTGCGTCAGATATTCTGAGCATTAAAAGTAAATACGGTTTATCGGCAACTTTGAAATTCCACCAAGAAGCGATTATTCGCACTTGATTGATAATAATATAGCGTAGAATGTCCAAAATACGGTCTGGCAAGCCTTACGTAGAAAAGGGGTCACGGCGAGAGTCTCGCGTTATCTGTCATGGTGGACAGGATAAGGTTTGAGTAACCATGCCAATTTATTTTATCGTGTAAGGGCTTAATAAATTCAAAATAAGCCAAACTTCTTTCACAACATGATTATACTTATGTAGTAGATTTCTACAGTTTGTTTTTCTGACTTTAGTGATGCTGTTTTTTCGCTCCATTACATGATATGGGATCAGTTCGTAGCCTCAACCACAACAAATCAAGCTGAGGCTACGAACTCGTAGCTACTAGCCAACGAGAGTGCAAGGTTGCCAAGACCCAAAATTCACGTTTGAATTTAGAAATGAACAAACGAGGAACCAAAATCTATGCAAATAAACTTAGAATCATTCAAGTCTTTTATTTAAAACTCTTAGCTCTAAAATCAGACGAAGTTACCTCTCCGTGATATGTCTGCGCTAACCTTCCTCCGATTATGTTTACTCTATTATTCCGCGCAATAAATGCTCTAACGAAAATAAATCTTTCTTCATTTCCGTTTGAAAACAGTTATTAATTGACAAAATAAATAATTCTGAAGCATTATTTATACAAGATAAATTTGTAGAACTTAGATGTCCTAAAATTATTGTTTTCCGAACTTCCTTTTACTGATGTGGTAACGCAGCCACCAATGTCAGACGCATCAGGTGAATACACAGGATTTCTACGTGTAATGACATTAAAATTGAATAATTTCCGTGTCCTCTTCACTCATGATTTGTTATATTTGCATTATGTAAAAAAGGTTTTCGAAGACTGTTTATCTTTCTTCTAACAGTTCACATCAAAACAGAGACCGGTCTATTTGCATAGATCTCTGGATTGATTCAACCGACTTAATAATAGCAACCCGTGCCTTCAGAGGCAAGTGTAAAAATGTATGTGAGACTTATGCGTGTTAAATGCTGACATTTCCTACCCCATATTACCTTGTCAAAGCAGAGAGAGAGTGTTAAATCTTAAACTAATTATCTGAAAATGAAATACATGCCGAAGCAAAAAATAAATTTTAGTGTTACCGAACTATGTGTACGGCAAAATTGTTTATGTCCAGAATTCGATACACTGTCAATACCTGTATTAATTCCATATTTTTGCGTTGATTCCTTGCAGTTCTTATTAATATGAATCAAATGTTCGTTTTGGGTATTTTTTTCTGAAAACAAAGTCATCTTTATCCAGGTAAAAATCCGAATCAGCATTCCACTTGTGTTTTTTGGCTGAAAATACTATAAACGTTGTTCCTATTAACGTATAATGGCACAGGCCAAACGCGTCGATTTTTAAGTTGACAAATCTTTCCTCGGGCAAGAGCTGAGACCCCTCGGGCATGATTATTATTTCACTCACGGTTGCACTGAACATTCGGTAACCATTGTCTTGGGCGATCATTTCTCTGAAAGAAATGTGGTAGCCTGCAAAACAAAATCCTAACAATATGAAGTTTCAGAAAACTAATCTGAATATTGTAGATAAAGGTAGAAACCTTTCATTTTTATTATTGTTTATAGTACAGTTGATGAAAAATATATTTCTGAGCTTATGGAAATTACTTCTTGGGCTCTATACACAGAAGTGTGATTTAATTTCAGGCCTGTGATAATTTAAACAGACAATGTCGTTTCAGATTTCATTCCGAAGAGAGAAAATACAAACATATAAATCTATATATTTCAATCGGTTGATTAAAAGAACGATTGATATGGTGGCAAATTATGACGCATATAATATATTCTTGAAATAAATGTATGGTGTGAAAGAAGAAGCGAAACTAAATGTCAGTTTAAATCATAGATAGATAGATAGATAGATAGATTGATCAACGTATGGGTATAATATCTTAAATTAGATTTATGATTTTATAGATGATGATATACATTGCTTTTATTCTTTTATGTTCATACGCTGTCACGATATTTAAAAAGTATACCGCCATTCCAGGTTTATTCTCCATTTGACCGAGAGAAAACGTCAACGTATAAACGTATTGATATGATATTCTAAATTAAATTTCTGATTTAAAAAAACAAAGAAACTTTCATTCTTGTTTCTGCATGTACATGTGCACCTGCATTGAGTTATGACTACGTGAGGTTAATATAGTATCGACATGGTGGTATGCAGTAAGTAAGTGTAGCGTCACATGATGCTCAGGCATATCTGGGTCTATGCAGTTTGTTCGGAGTGGAATAAACAACATAGACCATGGTATGTCAACTTACTTTGCAACAGAGTTCAGGATATATGTTGCCTGCGGTCGTCTCAACTTACATATACAGAATTTGTAGCCTAATGCCGTGATTTTAAAGATGAATGTCATTTTCTTTTTGCCTGTCTAGTGAGTACTAAAATATGTGTAAGATTAACTCAAAAGTATTTCTGGAACAAATCATCTGTATATAAGTGCACTGAATTGTTTATTTCTAGTAACAAGAAAACAAGATGCACATTTGAAACAGTGTGTGTGTGTGTGTGTGTGTGTGTGTGTGTGATTTGGATTTTTAACGTAGCGTTAATAATTTTTCAATTATATCGCTTTAATATCTGCAGTGGGGCAGTTTACAGTGATCAGCACTGGGGCATCATGCCACAGACATGTAGAATGATATCCCACCAGTCACATTATCCTGACACCAGGCCGACCAGTCCTAACACTAACCTCTTAATGCTCAGCGCCAAGCGAGGCAGCTGTTAGTACCATTGTTCTAAGTCTCTGGTATGACTCATCCGGGCTTCGAACCCACGACCTCCCGCATCCGAGGCGAACGCTCTAACCACTAGACCACCGGAGCGGGACCAATAGAGATAGATCATTATTTGTACGGTAGTATGATATGAATATTATTCATATATGTCGTCCTCTAGTTCCCAGCGTTTTTATTACCCTCCATACACATCTTTTTAAAGTCATAGCATGTGATAACAACGCAATATTTGTTGCATGTACTCTTTGAGCAAGTACAATGTACTTTATGAATATGGACTCTAGGACCATGCACTCTATGAGCAAGTACAATGTACTTTATGAGTATGAACTCTAGGACCATGTACTCTATGAGCAAGTACAATGTGCTTTATGAGTATGGACTCTAGGACCATGTACTCTATGAGCATTTACTCTATGATCATGTATTCTTTGAGCATGAACTCTATTAGCATGGACATTTTTATGAGATTAAACAGTTGAACTGAACTAAAATAAATGCGTACCATACTTGTATTTTTTAGCACATGCGTTCCTTTTGTCCAAGAGTTCATTGTCAGTGCAGAACTTGGAGTTTGTCTCAAGTGACGGACATCTGTAATAATAATAATAATAATAATAACAATTGTTGTCGCTAGCAAAAGCATTGTGGTGGAGCAAGTTGAGATAAACAACATTATCATTCTCTTTCTCTTTTTCACACACACACAGACTCACATAGTTAATACAACATTCTACGTACACTATTCGCCCTTCGTAGACTCCTTCTGGGCAGCACATTTGTCTCGATTGATCAAAACAGGTCCTTGTATGTATGCAATGCTTGTGATGAAAAGTCTGACATCCTTCGTTCAAAATGTTTGCTGGTTCCTGTAGTTAAGATAAACAGTTGACAAAAAGATGGGTGGAGGTAAACAATAAATGCATGAAATGTTTATTACAACTGCACAAAATATGTATATCGTTCTTATAGACATGGAAGCATTATGCCACACAATGCATTATGTCATTCCATGCATCAAACACTCTATGCATCATGTCATTCCATGGATCATGATATGTATCCTGTCATTCCAGGCAGCAAGCCCTCAGTGCATAATGTCATTCCATGCATCAAACACTCTATGCATCATGACACTCAATGTATTATGTCATTTCATGCATCATCCACTCCACGCATCATGTCATTCCCTGCATCATGTCATTCCATGCATAAACCTCTCAGTGCATCATGGCATTCCCTGCATCAACCTCTCCATGCATCATGCCACTCATTCCAGAAATCATGCCACTCCATGCATAATGTAATTCAATGCATCATGCCACTCAATGCATCATGACATTCCATGCATCATCCACTCCATGCATCATGTCATTCCTTGCATCATGACACTTAATGCATCATGTCATTCCACGCATCATGCCACTCCATTTATAATCCCACTCCATGCATAAGGTAATTCAATGCATCATGCCACTCCATTAATCATGTCATTTTATACATCATGCCACTCCATGCATCTTGTCATTCCATGCATCATGCCACTCAATGCATCATCACTCCATGCATCATGCTACTCCATGCATAATGTCATTCAATGCATCATGCCACTCAATGCATCATCACTCTATGCATCATGCCACTCCATTCATCGGCATTCTATATACATCATTCCACTCCATGTATCCTGTCATTCCATGCATAATGTCATTCAATGCATCATGCTACTCCATGTATCATGCCACTCCATTCATCGGCATTCTATATACATCATGCCACTCCATGTATCCTGTCATTCCATGCATCATGCCACTCAATGCATCATCACTTCATGCACCATGTCACCCCATGCAAGTAAGAGATAGTCCATGCATGATGTGTCATTTTCTCCGACTGTTGCGGCTTTCCTTACTTGCGCGAGATAACTCAAAAACGGAAGGAAAAACGGTTTGGAGTGTATCAATTACGTGATGTGAGGATTAGAAAGTATCCTATCACATTACACGGGGCTTTGAGATCATCATATTACATTACGTAGGTCTTGGAGAGTATCATAATATATGACGTAAAGCTTCGAGAGTAACATGTGACATGAAGGGGGGCTTGAAGAATATTATATTTCATGATGTGAGTCTTATTCCCGCTGGCAAAATGGGTTGTCACACCGCATCTGCTTTGCAGTCTTCCCCATTTTACGTTTTACGTTTTTGAGAATTGTGCATTTTAAAAAATAAATACGGCCTGTACCAGTCATGATGATGTATATTTTTAAAAGCAAATGCAACCTGTACCAGTCGTTATAATCAGGGCCGCCAAGGAGAGGAGCCGAAAAAAAACCTTTTTAATTTTATAAAAGAAAAGTTTTCTTTGAACATGAACTAGAAGCACAAGTGTTTTTACCCCAGGGTCCGTGATCGCTCTCTACGGCCCTGGTTATAATGTATATTTTTAAAGGTGAATACAACCAGTACCTGCCATAATCATGTGCATTTTTACAAGCGAATACAGCCTTGAATAGTCACTATGATGTGTATTTTTGAAAGCGAATATAGCATTGACCACGACTACAACCTGTACCAGTCATAATGATGTGAAGTGAAAATGGCCAACGGAGCATGCAGTGTTTTGATAGGTGCGCATCTAGAGTAAGGCCACGCTGTATAATATATACGCCAAAATATACCCATCAGTCAAACACCAAAAAATATACCAATCAGTCAAACACCAAAATATACCAATCAGTCAAACACCAAAATAAAGGGAATTAAAAGCTCTTTTAACAATACCTAAGATATACAATGTCATGTTTAAATGGCCATAACCAGTTTGAAAAACCTGGGAAATTCCTTTTCTTTAATTCCTTTTCTTTATAGTGTAAGAAAAAAAAGCAAACATTTTACCCTTTGACTTTTGACATCCATCAACATGAAATGTTACATCCCTTTTCAAATAGCAAAATTTATTAGTTACATAGCATGAATAATTGTGGCAAGTTTCATGTTTCTGTCTTTCAGCATGGCATTGGTTGCTACATTGAGAAAATACAATGTTAATTTCTAAAATAGCCCACTTTTAATGGGGGGGGGGGGCTTGGTTTGTGTGGGACTTTGCTACTAATAAAAATGCTCTGTGGTTTGTGGTGAAAATTTTTAGAATCATTCAGCAAGGACTCTTTCGATGCTTGCGACTTAAATATTTCAGCTACACAATCAAAATTGAATCATACAATAACAATATCTTTGTTGTGGGGGGGGGTGTTGGGGGCGGGGCGCTATCCAAATATTATGTTCTTCTGAGAAAGTGTGAGGTGTAAGGTGATGTAGTTTGTATTTGCAACATACACAGTGAAGAGAATCTTGTCCTACCCCTATGTTATTTTCATGTTCTGTGGTTGAAATTTCCTTGGATATTGTACTTTAAGGAAATTGTAAATGATCTAAGGACACAGCTAACCATAATGTCTGATCCCATATGTCCACAATATAAGCCTGAATTAGTCCAAAATACACTATCCTCAGCGGTTATTAAACAGGAAGAATTAATTTGCTAGAATAGACACTACCAGTTTCTGAAAATGTCATGAATGAACCACCAATGATATAAAGTGTAAAGAAAAACGTCATCGGTTCTTTGTTTTACAATTTGCCTCTGGTCCAGGAATAGAAAATGATAGATGTACATCTCAAGTAAGGCCAAACTTTCTACTCTATAATCCAAAATGCACACATCAATATTGCACCTAAATAAAGGGAATTTAAAGTTCTTTAAACAATACAACAGTTATATAATGTTGTTGCTGATGGTGTTGTGGGGTTTAACGCCATTTTTCAGCACACTATAGGCTATGCATGGTGGCCAGTATTAATGGTGGAGGAAGAACCCGGTAAAACCCCGAGAAAATAACCGACCAACCAGAAGCTACTGGCAAGCTTTGTCACATACCCACAGTGGCCGAATCCTAGACACGAACCCACGCAAACAGAGGTGAAATGGCATTGATCCGGAACAGACAGCGCTTTAGAGCGACACTCGAGCGCCAAGATATAATGTCAGTGTATATATATATATATATATATATATATATATATATATATATATATATATATATATATATATATATATATATATATATGATCGCCAGAGGCTTCTGTCTTGTGTCATCCCCTCAAGCTGACTCCAGGTGTGACCCATCTTAGTGATGTCCGCCTGAAGGTCACGTCGCCAGGTGTTTCTTGGTCGTCCCTTTCTCCGCCTGCCTTGAGGGTTCTATTTCAATGCCTGTCTGATAATGATGGTTGGCGGCTTACGTATGGTGTGTCCTATCCAACCCCACCTTCTCTTCTTGATCTCGACCTCTACCGGAAGCTGGGCGGTTCTTTGCCACAGGTTGGTGTTGCTGATGGTGTATGGGCAGCGGATCTGTAGAATTCTTCTTAGGCAGCTGTTGATGAAGGTCCGAACTCTCTTTACGGTCGACTGGGTGGTTCTCTAGGTCTCTGCTCCATACAGTAGGAGTGACTTCATGTTAGAGTTGAACATTCTGATCTTGGTACCTAAGGAAAGTTCTTTGGAGCTCCGGATGTTCTTCAGCTGTATGAAAGCTGCTCTCGCCTTTCCGATCCTTGCCTTGACATATGCGTCTGTGGCACCCTGCTGGTTGATAATGCTGCCCATTTACGTGAAGGACTCCACTTCTTCCAATGGACTTCCTTGCAGTGTGACTGGGTTGTTACTGGCATAATTGATCTTGAGGATCTTGGTCTTGTCTTCGTGAATGTTGAGGCCAACCTGTGCTGATGTGGCTGCCAGTACGTCGGTCTTGTCCTGCATTTGCTGCTGACTATGAGACAAGAGTGCTAGGTCATCGGCAAAGTCCAGGTCCTCAGGTTGACTCCACAATATCCACTCGATCCCCTTTCTCCGTCCATTGGTGGACGTCTTCATAATACAGTCGATGGCGAGAAGGAAGAGAAACAGCGACTGCAAACAGCCTTGTCTCACGCCAGTCTGCACTAGGAAGCTGTCTGTGTGCTTTCCTGCATGAATGACTGCAGGACATTCCGTTGTAAGTGTTCTTGATCATGTTCACCAGCTTGGTTGGGATGCCATAGTGGCGAAGCAGTTTCCAGAGTGTCTCTCGGTCCACGCTGTCGAATGCCTTCTCATAATCGACAAAGCTGATGTAGAGTGAAGAATTCCACTTCAAAGATTGCTCGACTATGATGCGAAGAGTATCTGTTTGGTCCGTAAATGATCTGTTCTGCCGGAAGCCCGCTTGCTTATCTCATAACTGTGGGTCAACTGCCTCCTTTATCCTCTCCAAGAGGACCCGGTTGAAGACTTTCCCTGGTACTGATAAGAGTGTGATTCCTCTGTAGTTGGAGCAATTGCTGAGGTCGCCTTTTCTGGAGATCTTGACGAGGTATCCCTCCTTCCAGTCAGTCGGTATTTCTTCTTCCTCCCAGACCTTCTCAAATAGGTGGTATAGCATTTCCACTGAAGCATCTAAGTCTGCTCTGAGGGCTTCTGCTGGGATGCCATCAGGTCTAGCTGCCTTGCCGTTCTTCAGCTGGGTGATGGCTTTCCTGATCTCGTCTGTGGTATTGTCACAGCTTATGGGGAGATCTACGTTGGCTGGGTGGATTTCTGGGGGATTTAGTGGGGCTGGCCTGTTCAACAGTTCTTCAAAATGTTCTGCCCATCTATTAATCTGGTGTTCTGTACTTGCTATGGTCTTTCCCTACTTGTCCTTTACGGATCTCTCTGTTTTGCTGTACTTGCCGGACAGCTTCTTGGTGATGTCATACAGCTTCTTCATGTTTCCACTTCTGGTCGCTTCTTCGCTGCGATTCCTTCATCATAGTTTCTCTTGTCTATCTTGATGCTTATTTTCTACAACTACAATCTATCCCTACTGGGCTTTAGTGAGACAAGATGGACTAAGTATGGACAAAGAAGACTGATGACAGGAGAGATGCTACTGTATGCAGGAAATGAGGAAGATAACGTGCCTCATACACAGGGTGTGGGGCTCTTGCTGTCAAAGCAAGCATATAATGCACTGATAGGATGGGAACAACATGGGCCCAGAATCCTCACGGCAACTTTTAGGACCACGAAGGACTTTATCTATCTATCTATCTATCTATCTATCTATCTATCTATATATATATATATATATATATATATATATATATATATATATATATATATATATATATATATATATATATATATATATCGAGTATAACTACTGAGGAAGACTAGGGAAAATTTTCTCTTTAAAGAAATTAACCCCATGCAAAATACGAAACTGTTGAGCGCACCATTCATTACCTGTGGCCATCTTCGCTAGCCAATATTCCAACATGTTCACCTATCCAAACCTCTGCTGATAGATCTAATATTCAGTGCTTTGTACTAACGACATATTTTGATTTAACTAGTAGCTTCCCTTCACGGATAATACCAACTAACTAATAGCTTGTTACAGTGGTACATTGTACATCGGTCGAAAATGGAGGAGACAATTGACTTCAGATGGATACTTTGTAAGTTTAAAGTCTGAAAACGTTATTGAGGGAAGCCATTACACGCGTGTTTGAGGGAAATAATATACTTGTGCAAACTACGGACCGGCAGTAGAAAACTGCTTTTTTATGAGTCGATTCCAGTTGTGTTGATCATAAACGAACGGTGTCTAAATTTTGAACAATTTGGTTTTGACTAAATGCAATACTGCGTCTTATAAAATTCACTGACCATAAGCAATGAAATATCTGATTGATCCAGCAACTTGTAGATACGTTAACTTTAACATTTCGAAACTTTGGCAAGCGAAGATGTTGTACCTGCCTCTGCTGTGATTTTATCCCTTTTCAAGAGAACGCACAAAAATATGTAAGTAAAGACACAGTGTAAAAATGTCTTACACAGCGATGAAAATGAACGTTTTATCGATCAGTGACTTTGATTGGAAGATAACATTTTGATTGGCTCATTAAAACAGCGTGAAATGTCATGTCGAGGCTAAATTGCGAGAAAAATATGTTCGTGCTCTCAATGATTAGTTCAGCGGATTTATGCATATTAATGAGAGGCAAGGAAATCTCGGCACAGGCGTCTACTGGTGATAAAAGAGAGAGTGGATTTATCTCCCATGAAATCCGCCATCATAATCATGACCAAATGTTCCCTCACACATCCACGCGCAGCTGAATTGTTCTCCGCGCAGCAGATCAAAATTACCAAATATTCAATCCAACATTAATGGTAAAATCACCGTAATGCTTGCACAATGCAGCGCGCATAGCACGTACATATACCATTCACTTAGAGAGAACGTTGATCATGACCTTGGTCTTATTCTTCGTTATTCTCGTTATCATTTGTACTGTTGCTGTTGTTGTTAATAATAATGATATTATTGTAATACAAGAAGTGATACCTTCTTAGTGTGAAGTAGCTCATAACTGAATGATATAACAAATTCTAAACCATTAATATAAAGAATATAAAGTTTAGCTCGAGATGTTACCACTCATAACATACCTTGGGTGAATTTGAAGACGTCTCTGTGATATCTTGTTGACCTGGTTTGCTGACGGTCACCAAACAAAGGTCAAGAGAGAAACCTTAAAGGAATATAAAATGAGATAAATATATGTAATTGTTCGACCTGGCTCTCAGACGGTCACCAAACATGGGTCAAGAGGAGAATCCTAAATGCATTTAAAATGATATAAATATAAGTAACTGATCAATCTGGCTCGCTGATAGTCACCAAACATGGGTCAAGAAAGAAACTTAAAGGCATATTAAATGAGAGAGTCGTGTCAGTCGTAGGAATTACCGTTTGTCTTGGTGAAAATTATTCCATTCAAAGCCATAACCTACAAGCACAAAATACCAAATTATTATATTCCATACCTCTAGGATTTTACGTTTCTCACCCATTTAATATTATTCTGCACGTTAACACAGGTTATTTAGTGTCGAGGCAATTGGAGTTCATGCCCAATGGCACACCACCGTAGCCGATCCTGGCTGATGCAAGGTAGGATTCGAACCAGCACCCTTTAGGTTGCGAGTCCAGCACGCTAACCACTGAATCACAGCGCCCGTTGCTAACGTTTGAGGCAGAGGAAACACGGAACAGCCCAAATGTGTTTTATTTTTATTTTTCTAACAGCAAAGCATCATTTTTAAAAATATACACTTCTTTGTTATAATGTAAAGAATATTTACCGAAGATATATTGAATCCCACACTAAGATGTTTTTTTTACCACAGAACATCTCTAATTTTTTTGCTCCCTTTTAGCGATACCGCTTTCACGAGTAAAAACGGTTAGTATATATCTACCAATTTGATGTACAGCGGTTCAGTGCCTTTCTACCTCGTATGGTTTGTACTGAATATTTAGGCTATACAGCGTGAGGGTTGGCAACCAAGACAGCTCGTAAGAGCATTGAAATATGGAATGTTAAAACTACAATTTTCAAACATACAGAATCGAAATTTGTTAATATAGGACCATAAACAAGAAATTACACAGATATACAAGAGGAGAAAATATAGAGTGAACACTATTCGCGCAAAAGGAAAAAAACGAGAAAACATGGCGGAGGCTCACAATGCATTAAGGAAACTAGAACTGTTCTTCAAAACAAGAAGAATTGAGACTGAAGAAGGATCCTTTATTGAATGCAAATATCAGGAAGGTACTCAGGAATTAGACATTAGACATATACCGAGGGAAAGAGTTCCGAATACATCTACAGTAATAATAGCCCTCAAAATCACGAACCAGGACATTCTAGAAAAAATCTACTCCATCAACAGAAAAGGATACGAGGGATAAATAATACGCCCAAGAGGGAAATCGCCGGCTTTACAGTTTGGAGAAATAAGTATTTCTGGAGAAACTGTAATAGTTAAAGAACCAACACCCATTTTAAAAAAGATCAAGAAACAGACTTGAGAACTATATCTATCGGATATTCCTATGGAAATACCCCTAGAAGAAACGGTTGACCGATTCGAGGAAAAATTCGGTATACGAGTAGAGAAATCAAGGCTGGCGACAGTTCCAGGTTTCAATATACACAACGGTATCAGAATATTGGAAATTGAAAAAACAAAGCTAAGAGAGATCAAAAGGGCCTTCTACCTACATGGCTTTCTGACAAAAGCTTGGTATAAGGGTTGTATATACCATAGAAAGTGCAACAGATGTGGAGAGACAGGACACACTCCACATAGATGCCCTAAAAACCCAGGAAACCAATCAACGAACACAGAACAAGTCTACACATCTACATTGGAAATCGTCCCAACTTTGAGGCAACAAGGAAACAAACAACAACAACAACAAGGGAAAACACAACAACAACAACAACAAGGGGATCAGGAACGACAGCATCAAACAGAACAAGGAAAAATAACATCACAATCACGACAACAACAAGAACCAAAACAACAAAAAGGGAAAATACAACAACAATGGCAACAACAAATACAACAAAGACAACAAAATGGACAAAATGGACAAAATAAACTCCAACAACAGCAACAAAAACTAGAGCTACAACGCACAAATCATCACGAAAAGCAAGAAAATAAGAGCTTGAAATAACAACACCAATTAGCACAAAAACAAACCCATCAACAACAACAGAAAGCACAACAAGTAACAGGAAAACCAGTAGAAGAAACATCCAAAGAACCCAACCCAACAACATCGCTAGAACAGGAAATAAACAGTGACAGATGCAAAAGGAGGGCATTTAAGAGACAAAAAAGGGAAGAAGAAGCAAAACTGAATCAAACCTACCTTCTGAAAGATGACGAATAGAATATTCACCTTCTGCTCAAAAAAAAAATAATAATTTAAAAAAAATAATAATAATAATAATAAAAAAATTTAAACAATACTTTACAAAAATGTATACAGTTATATATGAAAAATCATATAAAGATAAAAAAAAACTATAAATAAAGAAAAAAATATAGCACATACAACCACAAGTAGGGCAGAAGGGCCTCCCAAAATGGCCTGCGAAGATCAACCAGGGAGAGCACCCTCCAAAAAACAAAAAAAAGAATATTTACGCCGTTACCGTGAGCATATATCATGAACTATCTAGCCAATTAAATACGAAAGACGTGCAGATGTGTATATATGTAGAGGAATATTCTTTATTTCGCCTGCTTTCTGACTGGGACATAGTTTACCCATACGATTGGGAAATATTTCTTTTCTTATTTGTTTTCTTCTTAAAAACAATGTTTAAATCCATATGTATATTCCAATTTCTGCGAAAAAAAAATCAGATAGTTTCTCAGATGCTGTTCTAGCTTTCATTTTGACCTTAGTATTTGTTATACAAAATAGTTTTATACCACATCATAAAATATGTAATTTATTATAGCGGAAGAACATATCGTCAGACGATTCTTTTTCCCAAGACATTATTTCATAGATGAAATATTGTGAGCACGTTTGCGTAAGTCTATCTTCGAGTTCATGTTTTAGTCGGTATCAGTCTGCCTTTAGTTTATCAGAAGGTTCAGTAAGTAACCGTCTGTCTTTGGTTTTGTGGTAAGTACCAGTCTGCCAACGTATGGTCATGTATACATTGTATAATTGGGACGCATGAGAAATTGGCATTGGAACAATGTTGGCTTATTGTTGAGGTTTCACACCCACCCACCCGTTTCCTATGCGTACGTACATTATCAGTAGACCCCCTCCCCATAGGCAAGCGTATGCATTTTGGGTTATGGATGGCCCCGAACCGGGTTTGCGCGCACGTGATTCTGTTAAGGTGAGAATGATATTTTACCTAATGATTCCAGTTGACTGTTTGTGTTGCATGCACACGAGTCTCGGTAGAAAAGCTGTTTGCCTATAACGAGACACGAGAGTAATTGTTTATTATAGCATATTTAGTTATATTTGGAATAACAAAACCATTTCACGTAATTAGTTACAATTGTACTTCTTTCTTACAATCCTATACAAAGATTAGAAAATATTTAGCTCTGGTTTCAACAACAAAAACTGCAGAACAAACTGAAACGTAGACTTATAATGCGTCACTGTAGCCCGACTTATTATTCTTAAACTACGTGTTTCCATTTATACAACCTCCATGAAAAAAATAAACACATTTCTTCTTATTTGTAGGCCATGCCTTCCTCACTTAAAGACTCCCACCCCAGTAGTTAAGTGGGATACTATACGTACAATGGGAATTAGCATTACGGAGACCCCTGGGACAATATACGTACAATGGAAATTTAACATGGCGAAAAATCGTGGGTCAATATACGTACAAGGGGATTTAACATGGAGAAAAATCGTGGGACAATATACATACAATGGAAATTTAACATGGAGAAAAACGCTGGGCCACTTTAGGGACAATGGGAATTTAACATAGAGTTTGGGTTTGTCTAGGGACAAGGGAAATTAACATGGGGAATAGAGTTTGGGCTTTTGGGATTTTTTTTTTTTTTTTTTTAAAAGTTTTTTTAAATTTAAATTTAAAAAAAAAGGGGTAGGCAATGGAAAGGCTATCTCTTTTCGAGAAATATGGCTGGCCCTGAAAAGGGCCTTTGGGTTTATGTTAATGTATTCATTAACATAAATGGTACCGCATTGGTCTTCTTCTTGTCCTTAGGCTACGTCTCACTGTTGGTCCGTAAATCAGCACTCTTTTCAGGCATCCTTGTCTTTCTACGTAGATCCTACGTATCCACAGGCTGGTGTTTGTCCTGTGGACAACGGTCCACTTGGATCGGACATACATGGGTATGTCCGTCCGGAACATCATGGAAGACACAAGCGTAGAAGATTGCACATCGGTCCACATCTTGAAGCGACGAGAACAGGTGAATCAATGCACTGAACTGCGCTTATTTATAGGTAGAGGCAGGATTGAAACGGATTGAGTTCATTCACCAATCCAAACACGCGTTACAAAATTCAGTCAGCCCGCATCCAATCCGAAGAGAGTAGTCTGTGACGTCAGTTGGTCTATATAGATTCGCTAGCGCTTGTGTACAGTCAATCTATGCGACAGTGATTCAACATGACGGAAACTCAGAAAACGATCCATTGGGGTGCACCAGCAGGGGAGACTGCCCAAGGGAACCCGGACTTACTTTCAGAAGAGGTACATTGGGATTTTGTGGATTTTCTTACCTCGCAAGAATTTGTTCCGGAACCTTCGTTACCTTCTTCATTACCGCAAGTGGAGAATTTTAGACAGAGACAGAAAGAACAATTGGAGAAATTTATGCAACGACAAAAGGAAGCGGAACAAGCTTTTCTCCTACAGCAACAGCAACAGCAACAAGAAGAGGTAAGAAAAAAACAACAGCAACAACAGCAAGAAGAAGTAGCAGCAAAGAAACAAGAGGGTGAAAATCAAACGGCTACGGTACTGTTGGACATTTTAGCGGAGTTAAGAAGTCTGAAACAAATGTATCAGACTTCTTTATCACGACCGAAGAGAATACGACCTTCCCGAGCTAAACACGCCAACCCTGTGACTAAGCCTGTCGTACCACCCTTAGTGATTTCAACCCAATCATCAGAAGTAGGCCTTGGCCGTGGCAAAGGCTTAAGGCAGTTAAAGTTGATTGGTTAAACTCACTCCTACACCATAAAGAAAAAAGGCCCTTTTCAGGGCCACCCACATTTCTCGAAAAGAAATACAATTTCAATTTGCCAATAACTCAAAAATAAACCCACCCATTTTACCCTTATAGTACGTGTCTGTGTATGAGTGCGTGAGTGTAGCTTCTTATTTTAAAATCAAAACTCAAAGACACTTACCTTATATCATTCATGTATTCTTTTATCCATTTTTTTACAATCCAATTCACAATTCACCACAGAACACTTTAAAAAGTTCGTACACTTCTTCTTTTTCATTATTTAGTCTCTCTGTTTTTTGAATTTCTTCCCCGTTTTTTCCTCATTTTCTTCCCTTCTTCTTTTCTTCTCCTGTTTCTTTGCCTCTTTTAAATAGAATTGTCTTCTTTCTTCCTCTTCTTCCTCTGAAGAATCCCTCTCTTCTTCCGAAGAATCCCTCTCTTCTTTTAAAGAATCCTTCTTTTCTTCTGACTCCTCTTGTTTCTTTTTTGGGCAATCTGGAGACCAATGTCCTTTTTCTTTACAATAATAACAGGTATCTTGACTTTTGTCTTTTTTAGCCCCTGTTTTTGTTCTTTTTTGACGGTCTGGACACTCTGAAGACCAATGCCCTTTCTTCTGACAGATATAGCAAGTATCTTGACTTTTATCTCGAAAGGAAGGAGAGTAGTCTGTCGGCTGGTCTGAAGAGAATTTTCTATGACCCCTCGCAAAGCTCTGACGAAACGTTCCATCTGCGTAGTCTCTTCCATCGTTGTGCTCAGCTTGAGAGTGAAATGAATAGTGAAAGGACAAGACACACACCCTTTTTATATACGCTGGTTTGCCAAGACTATAAATTAGTCTATGGTGTTTAAACTCGGGTCATTTGACGTTTTGCACTCAAGATGAAACGATCCCATTCATTCGAGAAGAAAGAAGAAGAAGAAAGTAAGAGGCAGAAACGTGATCTATCGCCTCGTACCAGGGCTGAAATCCTGGCACAGATTCATGCCAGTGATTTTGAAGAGGACATGAGTGAACCAGAATTTGAAACCTCTAAACCAAGTTCGTCACCCTTAGTCAACCCTGAAAAATACTATTCCATTCGAGAGACGGAAAAGCGCTCCTCTAGAAAATTTAGAACCACGGCTTACACCTACACGGTGAAGTTTAAAGATTTCAAGGCCGACGTACCCTTGGAGAAAGCAGAAGGGTTCATCACCGAGATGTGGGATTCTTTGCTCACCGCACTCAAGCGACAATGTCAACCCAAAGATGACGATCGCTAGTAGTTAAGTGGGATACCCTAGGGACAATGGGACTTAGCATTAAAAAGACCCCTGGGACACTCTAGGGACAATGGAAATTTAACATGGAGAAAAATCGTGGGTCACTCTAGGGACAATGAGAATTTAACATAGAGTTTGGGACTGTCTAGGGACAATGGGAATTTAACATGGGAATAGAGTTTGGACTTGTCTAGGGACAAGGGGAATTGAACATGGGGGAATAAAGTGTGGGTCTATCTAGGGACTAGGGAAATTTAACATATGGAAATTGAACATAGTGGGTCTGTATAGCGTCAAGGGGAATTGAACATGGTGGGATTGTCTAGGGACAATGATGGTAGAGGGTCAAACACAACAGAGACAGAAACATACATACACTAGTACAAGCGTGAGATTTATATATAAAGCATTACCAAGACCTGAAATCTTGCTGGGGTGTTCAAAAATTTGCATAATTGTAATGATGCTATAAATAGCTATAATCAAGGAAATGCTCAACGACAAAATGGATGTGACTAAAAGTAACGCTAAAATGACGAAATTGTCCCAGAATTTAAAGGAAAATAAACATATCCCTGAAAATTAAGTTACAATGGTTTAGACTAAAATGGATAAAATTAGTAACTACTTACAATATCAACTTCTGTGACGATCGTGGATAAATACCTATGTATCGATAATCAGCTGAAATTCCTATGAAATCCCACTATCTATTTATAGCTCCAACTTGTGGGTTTTTCCTTTGGAAAATCCCACTATCCTTTTATAGCCTCAGCCTGAGTGACGTTCCTGTTTATGAATTCTAGTATATATGTATAGCTACAAAATGTGGAAATCCCCAAGTCGATATTTATAGTCTCAAAATTTCCAGCGTCAGTGACGTCACTGTACTGAACACTAGGGGATAAATGGCAACAGTGTTGCAAGTGGCTGACCTGAATACGCGCTACTGTAGGTAGGTAGGTAGAGTGTATCTGATAGGGATAAAGTGAGTTTTATAGGGACAAACAGAGACCAATACACAAACACACACACACACACACAACATACGCGCGCAGACTCACACAAACACACACACACACACACACACACACACAGAGGGAAGAGGAAAAAACAAACCCCAAATATACTATCCACACTCGGGAGGAAGAAAAAAAACAACCAAATATACGATCTACACAACGTACGCGAACACACACACATACACACACACACACACACACACACACACAGATGGAAGAGGAAAAAACAAACCCCAAATATACTATCAACACAGAAGGGAGATAATACAAACCCCAAATAAACTATCCACACAAACGTACGCGAACGCATACAAACCCCAAATATACTATCAACACAGAAGGAGATAATACAAACCCCAAATAAACTATCCACACAAACGTACGCGAACGCATACAAACCCAAAATATACTATCCACACAACGTCGCTAACGCATACAAACTCCAAATATGCTATCCACACTCGGGAGGAAGAAGAAAAAACAACCAAATATACGATCTACACAACGTACGCGAACACACACACACACACACACACACACACACAGAGGGAAGAGGAAAAAACAAACCCCAAATATACTATCAACACAGAAGGGAGATAATACAAACCCCAAATAAACTATCCACACAAACGTACGCGAACGCATACAAACCCCAAATACACTATCAACACAGAAGGGAGATAATACAAACCCCAAATAAACTATCCACACAAACGTACGCGAACGCATACAAACCCCAAATACACTATCAACACAGAAGGGAGATAATACAAACCCCAAATAAACTATCCACACAAACGTACGCGAACGCATACAAACCCCAAATACACTATCAACACAGAAGGGAGATAATACAAACCCCAAATAAACTATCCACACAAACGTACGCGAACGCATACAAACCCCAAATATACTATCCACACAACGTCGCTAACGCATACAAACCGCAAATATACTATCCACACTCGGGAGGAAGAAGAAGAAAAACAACCAAATATGCGATCTACACAACGTACGCGAACACACACACACACACACACACACACGCACACCACAGAGGGAAGAAGAAGAAAACCATTATACACTATCCACACACAGTGAAGAAATAACCCTTTATATATACTATCAACAGAGAGTGAAGAAATTCAAAATTGTTGTGTTGTGTTGTGTCTCCAGTCTGTCCATCCATTGTCGACTCATCTTCCTACGAAGATGTGCTCAAGATAAGCCAAGTTGAACGAAGCCTATGTGAATTTGCATAGGGTCATGACAAGTCTGATACCGAGACCTGAAGAGATAGACAATATCATAATGTTGAAAGTCACTGAAGACCTGAAAGAAGAGCTCTTCAAGGAGGAATTCAAGAAGGAGAAAGAAGAATGGACGGAGAAGTACAGACTTCATAAACAGCAGAGAGAGCAGCAACAGCAGCAGCAGCATGAACCTGGCAGAGGCTTTGTTAACAGTTTTATCGACACCAAAGAGTTCTTCTTCTCTTTCCGAAGAAGCAGACCTTATCCTGTGAGAAAGCCTGTCGTCACAGGAGGCCGTCATCTTATAACCTAAGCGATCGCCATAGCTTCAACTTCCCAAAAAAAATTTCAGGGCTACCCCATACTCTCGAAAAGAAATCACATTCCATTGCCTATGATACGTTAGTCAGTTAGAAGAAAAAATACAGAAGTGAGTCTATCAGCACATGATTTCTTTATCTTGGTTAGAAAGTGTGACTCTAAGTTGTTCGTTTCCGTCGCTTATCAAAATTTTAAAAATAGTAATGTTCTGTAAAAAGTGAATGAGTGTTTCTTTTAGGTCTGTGCGTTTTGTTTTCTTTTGTTGGTGATAATATGGATAATGTAAGTTCGGGTACAACGAAATTTAAAGAATTAGGTCCAGAACTCGGTGTGGAGGGAAGAAATATACGCAACAGCAGCGGGAGCAAGAAATGCAGACCTAGCCAGTTAGCACTCCACCTACCTCGAGAACACAAATAACAGCTAGTCAACAGCCGACTATACCTAACAAACAACCCGTCCCGGAAAGAGTGGTGGCAAAACAAAGGTCCAATTATGTTACACAAACGGTATGGCAAACTCAAATGTAATTATCGGAGGCACTACGTTCTTTTCTCACTCCGATACTACAGGCAATCTCAGCTGAAAGAACAACCACAACAACAATAACAGCGACAGACACCATAGCAGCGGATTTGAAACTATCTACCTCAACTGAAGAATTAGTATCAGAACCAGAAGAGGAAATTGAGGCGGTTGAGGAGGAGGGGGACGCTGACCCTCGTTGAGAAGTACACCGAAATGGGGCTAGATCAAGCATTGTATGACGTCAACATAGCAGGGCAGTTTATTACAGCCATACAATACGTTGCCTACAAATCTCTAGACACCTTTAAACCAAGACCTTCTCAATGGGGATTAGGGGTCAGAGTTCTTCCCCAATTCTACAGACAAGCCTACACTGGATACCCCCTCAGTCAACTGGTAGAAACCGCTGCTTACATTACCGCCCATCATGGCTACGCATTTCCTGATAGCAAGAATCATGAGACTAGGAGTGCGGGAAAGAACGTGAAAGCAAAAGAGAGACGTGTTACCTTCTAACAGAAAAAACAGACTTTTTTTTTAGGGCTCCAAAAGATTGCTTTTATTAAATAGGGAGCCATATTTGGCTTGGTATCCCTCCTTGACTAAACTATTCTCGAAACAAACTTGACCCATTGGAACACCACAACAAACTTAATTTTTTAAACCTAACAGTGACCAAACTGGTATATGTCGCTTAGACATAATAATTTAAAATAAGATCAGTATGGCTATTTTTATGTACACTAAGTACTAATATTAGACAGATATGTTAGGAAGTAGGAAATTTAACAGACTCGTTAGATTTGAACTAATTGCACAGGTGGTTAACACATTATTGGTACCTTTTATTGTCCATTAGCAAAAACGGGACTTGATTTGAAATAAGTACGGGCTAGCGTTTTGGTGAGTACTTAACATCCATGGCTGTCTTGCTGAGCACCTTTTTCCTCCTTTACCTCGCTCGGACAGAAAAATGAGTGTGTGGTGAGACAATTCCCACTCATGTTTAAAGTCTTTCAGTCAGGTTGTTAAGGACTAGTTAGTCCTACACCTGAGTGGCTAAATTTAAAAATAGTCTGTGAGTACATAAAAGCCTGGGGGATGAGGCTCTCTTTCCTTCCCCAGGAGTAATTAAAAATCACGCGGTGCGTTATTAAACCAGTGATACATGCTCCATTAGAGCGAAAATCGCTTTAATTCAAGTAAGCAGGCAAGCAAGTTCGGGTACCGTCTCTAGCACTCTTGATGACACCAACTGTCTGGGTTATTTTCTTTCTTGCAAGCCCCTATGTTCCACTTCTGTTTGTGATAATAACTTGTGATACTTCACATTTTCTAAAGTAGAAATCTTTACAAGCCGTACAAAATACAAAACTTATATGACTTTGGCTTTTGACACTTACACAGACTCTTCACTTTATAAGTGTCATGAGAAAATTGTATATCCAATTTTTACCATTTTCAAAAACACGCACACACTTGCAGCTTGACCAGAAATATGTATATCTTGTTTTGTGGATAAGTCACAGACAAGTCCAAGCATATATAGGTGGTTATGAACGTTAGGAATATCCCCTCCTTTTTTCAGAAATATCAAAGCTTGTATGTGCATTTTCCCTTTTCCACTCTATATTAGTGCTTAGATTTGTTCCAAGAAACAAAAAAAAAAAAAAAAAAAGAAACGAAATAATTTTGAAGAAAAAGAAACAACTGAATTTTGAATTCAGGTTTCTCTCTGTTTATAATTTTTTTCAAGTTGACGGTGCATGACAGAGTACATTCGCCTACCTTTCCAAAGTGAGAGGCATTTCTTCACATGTTATTGCCTTTGTTAAATTCGGTTTCATTGGTTAGTTATCGTTAATCTTTAATTTTTTTCATGCATTTCTTTTTGATAGAAGATTTAAGGCTTTCTATTGTTGTAACGGTATTTATGTTGTTTGGTCTGTTGATGAAATTATCTATAGCAAAGTGCTTAAGATTTTTCAGTTTTTTTATTATTTCAAGCCCTACAAAAGCAAACCAAGTTTGTCTTCAAAGACGATTGAAACTCTAAATTACACGGGCGTGAAGGAAAACATCGTTGTGTTTAATCTAATCATGCTTGCCGTATCTCTGTGTTTTAGAGGTCATATTTCTTCTTAAGTAAATACACGCATCAATAGACAGACAGATTGGGTCATCATCCTTGAGTTTCACTGTACTTTCGGTTCTTTACTTCTTACAAACCCCAAATTTATTAGTTTGAAAAAGAAAAGATAACATACCCCTCAATACTGTAACACGTCTGTTCTGACTCTACCGATGTGAGTGTTTATGTCGAAATATTTAAGTGAGATATAAAAAAATGGTCAGCTTGAAAACGCGAACCAATACTGTGACGCTCAGTATTTTGATGTGGTAAGAGGAAATGGTACAACACACACAAAGAGGGCTTGTAAGTTCACATTTGAGTCTGTCTGCACTGTAATGGTAACAACGCAAGAACATAGGGATTATTATGCCACACAGCCCTAGAACAAAACAATGCATCACCCGTTGTAAGCCATTTCATTGGCTATACTTATTTTCTTACCGCGTTCGCTTCGAATTGACTTAAGTATGGCCACGCTTTACTGGGTCTATCCTATAGGCGATTTATATAAAAAAATATTTTTAAAAATTAAACTAATGCACGAACAATCGTACCATGGGCGATCCCATGGAAATTGTGTCCGTCTTATTGCAAAATACATCAACATTTAATTTAACCGTGCAGATCGCTAGAACAAACCTCTGATAATATACATTTGGAAAAGTGTTGTGTGACACGGATCGCCATTGTCGCTTGGTGTCTGCTTTCTTGTTCGAAAAGAGATCGTTTCGTCTTGACTATAAAAATTTAATTTGACTAAGTTTTACGCACTACTTGAACTCATACATTTACGTTGTAGGTGTAAGCCGTCTTTCTCAGTTTTGGAGGGAAGAAATATACGAAATATTTCTCAGATATGATACTATTTTGTATGGACCGAACGAAATTTCTTTTGGCGTGAATCAGGACTCGTGGTTTTGTGTCATAATTGGAGAGCATTGATTAAAGCTCAGTTATGTCGTCTTCGAAATCGCTGACACCGATTTGAACTAAAACTTCAGGTTTTGTGTGAGGCGATACGGTACATCATTGCTTTTTACTTCCTCAATGAAATCGTTTCATCTTATTGCAAAATTACATTTGACTAGGTTTCATACGCAGCGGGTCCATGTATATAAGGAGAGTATCTTAGCGTCAGAGTATTCATTCCGCTCTCAAACGATCAAGAAGATGGAAGAGTCAGCACAGATCGACCTGCTGGTCAAATATTTGCTAAAAGTCATACGAAAGCATAATTCACATGCGAAAGTGGCAACAAAACTTACTCTTTTGGTCGTTGATTTGATGAGAGTCATACGAAAGTGTGTAAGTGCTAATGAAGTTTGCTATATCTGCAAAGGTAAATGGGTATTTGTCTCCAGAATACCTGCTTCGTCTAAGAAAGAGAGACAAAAGTCAAGATACCTAATATCGTTGTCAGGAGTAAGGACACTGGAATTCAGAGTGCCCTACGAGAAAAGAGAAGAAACAAAAACAAGACGAAACAGAGAAGAGGGATTCAGAAGAAGAAGAAATTGAAGATGATGAAGAACTTGTGCCAGTAAAAACATGGAAATGGAAAAATTGACAATGTGAGCCGATGCGTTGGCCCTGATGTGAAATTTCATACTACCTTCTAAAAGAGAATAGACCAGAAAGAAAACGTAAGTGTCTCTTGGTCTTGACATTGTATAATAAGGATGGCGTGTTTTGTTTTTACTCACACTTTATGAAATTGTGCTCTTTCACCTCTCTCTATCCCTCTGGATCATGTTTTAGTTAGAATTGAAATGGAAGGATGTTTTCCTTCACGCACGCTCTTTAGGCATGCAAGTCCGTAAACAATAGTCAGTCTATTCGTCCATCATTTTGTGTCTTGATGTTTCCTAAATCACACACTGATGCCATAAAATAACGGGTTAAATGGGTTTTGTAGTGTTGGGAGTGGGGGTGGGTGGGGTGTAGGTGTTTGGCAGAGTTGGTCATTGCAGGTGAGGGTTTAGGTGCTTTCAAAAAACTGTTTCTTCTTCACTCTGTGTTGATGGAATATAATGGGTTATTTTCTTCACTCTCTGTTGATAGTATATATAAAGGGTTATTTCTTCACTGTGTGTGGATAGTGTATAATGGTTTTCTTCTTCTTCCCTCTGTGGTGTGCGTGTGTGTGTGTGTGTGTGTGTGTGTGTGTGTGTGTGTGTGTGTGTGTTCGCGTACGTTGTGTAGATCGCATATTTGGTTGTTTTTCTTCTTCTTCCTCCCGAGTGTGGATAGTATATTTGCGGTTTGTATGCGTTAGCGACGTTGTGTGGATAGTATATTTGGGGTTTGTATGCGTTCGCGTACGTTTGTGTGGATAGTTTATTTGGGGTTTGTATTATCTCCCTTCTGTGTTGATAGTGTATTTGGGGTTTGTATGCGTTCGCGTACGTTTGTGTGGATAGTTTATTTGGGGTTTGTATTATCTCCCTTCTGTGTTGATAGTGTATTTGGGGTTTGTATGCGTTCGCGTACGTTTGTGTGGATAGTTTATTTGGGGTTTGTATTATCTCCCTTCTGTGTTGATAGTATATTTGGGGTTTGTTTTTTCCTCTTCCCTCTGTGTGTGTGTGTGTGTGTGTGTGTGTGTGTGTGTGTGTGTGGGTGTGTGTGTGTTCGCGTACGTTGTGTAGATCGTATATTTGGTTGTTTTTTCTTCTTCCTCCCGAGTGTGGATAGCATATTTGGAGTTTGTATGCGTTAGCGACGTTGTGTGGATAGTATATTTTGGGTTTGCATGCGTTCGCGTACGTTTGTGTGGATAGTTTATTTGGGGTTTGTATTATCTCCTTCTGTGTTGATAGTATATTTGGGGTTTGTATGCGTTCGCGTACGTTTGTGTGGATAGTTTATTTGGGGTTTGTATTATCTCCCTTCTGTGTTGATAGTATATTTGGGGTTTGTTTTTTCCTCTTCCATCTGTGTGTGTGTGTGTGTGTGTATGTGTGTGTGTTCGCGTACGTTGTGTAGATCGTATATTTGGTTGTTTTTTTTCTTCCTCCCGAGTGTGGATAGTATATTTGGGGTTTGTTTTTTCCTCTTCCCTCTGTGTGTGTGTGTGTGTGTGTGTGTGTGTGTGTGTGTGTGTTTGTGTGAGTCTGCGCGCGTATGTTGTGTGTGTGTGTGTGTGTTTGTGTATTGGTCTCTGTTTGTCCCTATAAAACTCACTTTATCCCTATCAGATACACTCTACCTACCTACCTACAGTAGCGCGTATTCAGGTCAGCCACTTGCAACACTGTTGCCATTTATCCCCTAGTGTTCAGTACAGTGACGTCACTGACGCTGGAAATTTTGAGACTATAAATATCGACTTGGGGATTTCCACATTTTGTAGCTATACATATATACTAGAATTCATAAACAGGAACGTCACTCAGGCTGAGGCTATAAAAGGATAGTGGGATTTTCCAAAGGAAAAACCCACAAGTTGGAGCTATAAATAGATAGTGGGATTTCATAGGAATTTCAGCTGATTATCGATACATAGGTATTTATCCACGATCGTCACAGAAGTTGATATTGTAAGTAGTTACTAATTTTATCCATTTTAGTCTAAACCATTGTAACTTAATTTTCAGGGATATGTTTATTTTCCTTTAAATTCTGGGACAATTTCGTCATTTTAGCGTTACTTTTAGTCACATCCATTTTGTCGTTGAGCATTTCCTTGATTATAGCTATTTATAGCATCATTACAATTATGCAAATTTTTGAACACCCCAGCAAGATTTCAGGTCTTGGTAATGCTTTATATATAAATCTCACGCTTGTACTAGTGTATGTATGTTTCTGTCTCTGTTGTGTTTGACCCTCTACCATCATTGTCCCTAGACAATCCCACCATGTTCAATTCCCCTTGACGCTATACAGACCCACTATGTTCAATTTCCATATGTTAAATTTCCCTAGTCCCTAGATAGACCCACACTTTATTCCCCCATGTTCAATTCCCCTTGTCCCTAGACAAGTCCAAACTCTATTCCCATGTTAAATTCCCATTGTCCCTAGACAGTCCCAAACTCTATGTTAAATTCTCATTGTCCCTAGAGTGACCCACGATTTTTCTCCATGTTAAATTTCCATTGTCCCTAGAGTGTCCCAGGGGTCTTTTTAATGCTAAGTCCCATTGTCCCTAGGGTATCCCACTTAACTACTATCGCTTGACACTATCCATAGATCACGACGGTTTGAAATCCCCTGTTTGGATCGAGTTTAGCAGACCTGCAGAACTAACCCCTTCCAAAACCATGGACAAGATTCAACACGTACAACAATCTAATGACCAGTTTGACATCACCGATGGTAAAGCCACACTGAAAATGGCCCACGTCTCTCTTCCTCAAGGGACAGGACGCAAAAAGATGTTATTGGTGAACGAGCTTCCCAGCATTAAGCGTAGTCTTGTCCAAATTCACAATCCTCATGACCAGATGTGTTTAGCCCGTGCCATCGTGGTGGGACGAACCTATGCCAACAAGAACGACACGACAGAATGGAAAAGAACCTGGAACACTATTCAACGATCCGATCGAGCCAAACAACGAAACGAAGCAGAACTCCTGTTGCAACAAGCTGGCCTGTCCAAAGACACACCCTGTGGCATTCCTGAGATGCAAAAATTGCAAGATGCCCTAGCTCCACGCTACACCTTGAAAGTGCACCCTCAAGAAATGCGCGGGTCTCTGTTGTTTCGAGGCCAGGATTTTCAGGACGGAAAATACATTCATGTTTATCATCACGATGACCATTTCGATACCATTACCAGTATCACCTGATTCCTGGGATACGGTTATTATTGTGAGAAATGTGATTATGGTTATAACAATCGAGAGCAACACAAGCATTGTGGATTGAAATGCCCAGGATGTTTGGCCTCTCCACCCTGTCTGAGCGAAGAACCAATGCCTTGTTCGACTTGTCTGCGGACGTTTGTCAGCCCTGCCTGTTACCAGCAACATTTGAAAACACAAGGTTCACAGAAGAAATGTGCTTGTCAACTCCTGAGATTGTGCCCTACGTGTGGACAAGGCATACTTACCAACAATGCCAAGGCACACGTATGTCGAGGAAAGAAAAAATGTCACATTTGTCACCACATCGTGGACTTGGAACACGAATGTTACGTGCATAAATACCAACCCCCACCAGAGAAAGAGGACGGTCACAAGAAGAAAGGCAATTTCATCTTTTTCGATTTCGAATGCATGCAAGAGACTGGCATTCACATCCCTAATTTCTGCGTGGCTCATCGAGCGTGCGAGAAGTGCATTCAAGAACCTATCTTCAGTCATTGCCCTCACTGCAGCAAGATTCCTGGAGGACGTGAAAAAATCTTTCGGGGACCAAACACGTTAGCCGATTTTGCCCAATGGGTCTTAGACCCCATCGACAAGACGTGGAGCCAAGAGGACATCGAACGTTACGGAGATTGTCATCGTCACGCCACGGTGATGGCTCACAATTTCTCCGGATACGATGGACAGTTTCTTTTGAGGTACTATACGGAACATGGCACCGAACGTCCTAAAGTGATTTTGAACGGAGCCAAAACCATTTTCATGCAAGTGGGACAAGTACAGTTTAAAGATTCGATGAGTTACTTGGCCATGCCTTTGAGCCGAATGCCTAAAACGTTTGGAATGACAGAAATGGCTAAAGGGTACTTTCCACACTTTTTCAATACGGAAGCCAATCAACATGCTGTTCTACCCCATTTGCCTGAGGCTCACTATTACGACCTCTACAACATGCGTACCGAACAACGAGAAGCTTTCTACGCTTGGTACCAAGCTCACGCCTCGGACCCTTTCGACTTTCAGGAAGAAATGTTAAAGTATTGTCGTTCCGACGTGGACATTTTACGGCGTTGCTGTGGAAAATTTCGAGAACTGTTCATGGAACACGGAGGGGTCGATCCTTTGAAAGAAGCTTGCACCATTGCCAAAGCGTGTTCTTTAGTGTACCGCCAACGATTCATGCCTGAAAACACCGTGGCTGTCATCAGTCCTCAAACGACCCACTATGTCAAGCATCAATACTCGGTCAAAGCCCTACGTTGGTTACATTACTTGTGCGACAAGGAAGACAAATGGATTCAGCATGCCCGCAACGGAGGAGGCGAAAAGACCATCGGAACGTATTCGGTAGATGGCTGGGACTTAGAAAACCCCAAGATCGTGTACGAGTTTAACGGTTGCTTATTTCACGGATGTCCCGTCTGTTACCCTGACCGTGACACTAAAAATCAGTTTTTGCAACGAACCATGGAGGACTTGTACCAGGACACTTGTCAGCGACGCATAAAGTTAGAACAGCAAGGATACCAAGTGGTGGAAATGTGGGAACACGAGTACGATCACCGTTTGAAAACCGATCCCGAGTTTAAACGCCTCGTGGAAAGTTACCAGTTCATGGACCCGCTGAACCCGAGGGATAGTTTGTACGGAGGAAGGACCAATGCCACCTGTTTGCTGTACCAAGCCGACGAAGAGAAACGAAAAGAAATCAAATACTTGGACGTGTCTTCGCTGTATCCCTACGTGTGCAAATATTGTCGCTTCCTGTAGGGCACCCGCAATTGTTCACGGAACACATCGACCTGAAAAACATTCGACAATACGAAGGCTTGATCAAGTGTAAAGTTTTGCCTCCCACGAACCTATACCATCCCGTCTTACGTCACCATTGTCAAGGCAAACTGATGTTTCCATTGTGCCGTACTTGTGCCGAAACGTGCAACCAGGACCAACCCTGCCATCACAGCCAGGAAGAACGTGCCTTGACGGGAACCTGGGTCAGCGTAGAATTGTTCAAAGCTCTGGACATGGGATACCAACTGTTAGAAGTGTACGAAATTTGCCACTTTCCCAAGACACAACAGTACCACAAGGGTGACCCTACTCAGAAAGGCATTTTCGCCGACTACGTGGATGCCTTTTTGAAACTGAAGCAAGAAGCCAGCGGCTATCCTTCCTGGTGTCACACTCCCGAAGACCAAATACAATTCAAAGAGAAATACTACGCACAAGAAGGCATCTCTTTAGACCACATCGAAAAAAACGAAGGCAGGCGATCGTTTGCCAAAGTGATGTTAAATTGCTTGTGGGGTAAAATGGCACAACGACCGTGTTTACCCAAGACGGAATATTTGACAGAACCTTCCCGCTACTTCCAGATGATTCACGACAAAACCAAATACATGAAACACGTGGACGTCGTTCGAGAGGATTTGATCTTGGTCAATTACGAAGAAGATCTGGACTTTGTACAAGACGACCCTTTTGGAAATGTCATCATTGCGGCTTACGTGACAGCTCATGCTCGCTTAAAATTGTACGAAGCTTTAGAACTGTTAGAAGAATGCGTCCTGTACTTTGACATGGACAGTTGCATTTACATCCATCATGCGATTCAACAGCACCCTGACATCGAAGGAGACCGTTTAGGAGCCTGGACAGACGAGCATCCCGACGACAAGATTCTAAGTTTCGTCAGTGGTGGTCCCAAAAATTACGGCTACGAATACCGGGACAAACAAGGAGAAGTGCACACGACGTGCAAAGTGAAAGGACTGACTCTGAATCATCGTACCAGTCGAGTGGTCAACTTTGGGGTATTGAAAGAAGCCTTGCAATCGGGAGAGGATGGAAACTTTAAAGTGACCACCTATCAACCGAACAAGATTGTACGTTTACCCACTCACCACATCGTCAGTCGACCCTTGGAAAAAGTCTATCAAATTGTATACCAGAAGCGAGTGCGACTTCCCAATCACTTCACCTTACCGTACGGTCACGTTGGTATTGGTCTCTATATGAAAAGGAACCCTACGCAAGATCGATAGTTCATTGTTCATTGAAGTAACTTACCATGTCGTTGACGAAGAAGAAACCAGATTGGTTAGGAGTCAAATGTTGGACATCACCGAGACCAGGGTTTTGAGGCTTGGACACAAGAGGTGGCCCAGTATGCACGAGAGTTATTCAAGGAAAAAAGTTACTTTTCAACCTGTGTTAGTGACGGTGCCAGAAGAACCCGTCACCCAGGACAGGACTGTCGTGGACAGGCCTGAAAGACCCTTTCGGGAGGACACTTGTGTGACCTTACCCCTACTGTAGAACTGGTTAGAACTTTACCCAAAACATGTTGTACAGACACTTGTGTTTATTCCACGTTCATGGTTATCATGTGCCTTTTATTCTTGTACTTAAGCCTTTGGCTTTTATGCATTTTTGTCTTTCGTATTCATGTTTGAAACATTCAATAAACGTGTTCTGAAAAAGTATATAAACTCTTGTCTTGTTTGTTTTTCGTGTCACAAGTGACATTTCTCACACCATGGCTACCTCTGCTGTCTCTGCTCCCTCTTCCTCTACTGTCAAAGTCATCGACGAACACTTAGATCGTGCCAGTTGGGAGGCTTTGTATCTTCGCCATCCCTTTAACATGCTCATTGCTGGACCTAGCGGTTCAGGCAAAACCGAATTCGTCAAACGTTTGATCGAACATAAACATCATTTGATCGATCGACCCCCTCAACGAATCGTGTGCTGTTACAAAGAGTGGCAATCGGCGTACAGCCTCTTGCGAGAAAGTCAAGGCGATTCCATCGTGTTTGTGGAAGGCATTCCTAAAGAAGACGACGGCATCGTCTCTGACTCCCGTCTAACCCATTTGGTCATTTTCGACGACATGTTAGGAGAAGACGAAGAAGAAATTAAACTGTGGTTCACGCGCAAAGGGCATCACTGTAATGCCAGTGTCGTTTACATCACCCAAAATTTGTTTCAACAAAGTAAAGCCCATCGCACCATCAATCTCAATGCGCATTACGTGGTCTTGTTTAAAAGCCCTCGAGATAAATCGCAAGTGCAAGTCTTAGCCAAACAGTTAGGAACGCCTTGGCTGACTCAGGCGTACGACGATGCCACTCAAACTCCACACGCCTATTTACTCGTCGATTTGAAACCTACGACTCCCGAGGATTTGCGATTTCGTACCCACTTGTTTCACCACTGGTGCCAAGACGGAGGGCCTGTCCTGTACACGTCTCCGTCCTCGACTTCATTTCACTCCCCATAAAAAAATTTATAAAAACCTCAGACCCTTTTTCGTCTGTCTCACTCTCAGTGCGAACATGACGTCCCTTCAGTCGCATCTTCCCGTCAAATTGATTCGTGCCTTGTATGGCATCAGTCGAGAAAAAGATCCACAAACACGAGCTCGTGTCTTAGAAGCTAGTCTCAAAGAAGTCTTACGATGGTTCACGGTGACGGCACGTCAATTATTCCAAGGAATCATTCAGATTCCTCATCAAACCAAACGCTTTTTCGATCGAAACAAAGTCGCTTTGGTCCAACTGGCCGATCCCCGCATCGACACTCAAATCAAAAAACAAATCATTTTGAAACCTGGAGGGAGCGGTACTCTAGGAGGGGTCATCATTCGCTCACTCTTAAGATGGGATCCTAATGCCCCCAAAGTTATACCCAAGACAAAAGTCCAACGAAGCCCCAAGAAGAAAAAGACCAGGTCCCCAAGGAGAACTTCTCCAGTGGCAGGACCCTCCTCTGACCAGACACCACCCCGGAAAAAGAAAAGAAGCCCCCAGAAAAAGAAAAGTCCACAGAAAACTAGTCGCAAGAGAGGCACTTCGGCCAGGACGCAACCTTACACTCGCAAACCACGACCTGCCACAGCGGTGACTGCGTCTCCGGCAGCTTCACGTTTGTCCACTTCTCCGTTAATGACACCCAGAACTGAAGAGTACTTGGAGACGTTGATCACACCAAGAACTTCTCCGTTGATGACCCCCAAAAGAACTTCCCCAGTGGCAGGACCTTCCAATTTAGTGGCAGTGGCTGCTGCTCACAAAGTACCTTCTCCCAAAATCAAAGTTCAAGAAAGATCGGGCATGTTACAAAGTTTACTGGATTTGTCCAAGCAAGAACTGGGTCGATTTAGTCCGTTGCGTACCCCTGCACGACGTGTCATGCCTGTCCTCAAACTGATACGACGTAAAGACAATCAGTGGCGACGCGTTCCAGTATAAAAAAGGCCTGTGACCAAGTCGGGTATCAGTGTTTTTTCGGTGCTCCTGAAGACTCAAAGATGTCACCCTCCAGAAAACCCCAAGGAAAGAAAAGGAAAGGACTGCCACCACGTTTAGCCAAACATGGGGACATGTTATCTGTCCTGTCCAAAGCTTCTCCACCCCTACGAAAAAAACTCATTCAAACGGCCTCCAAAGAGGTCATCGATACCGTGTGCGAATGTTGTTTGAACGTTTTGAAAGGCACGATCCCTTTGTCCAAACACCAGAAACAATGCTTAAGCAAACATCGTCACGTTCTTCGCCAAATGGTTCCAAAGAAAATTCCCATTCGTCAAAAAAAGATGTTAGTGCAACGTGGAGGTATTTTACCTCTCTTGTTAGGCCCCATACTGAAAGGAGTCTTGGGAACCATGTTGGGAGGACTGGTGGGAGCAAGATAAAAAGGCCTTCGGAAGTCCCAAGATCTCAGAATCGACCCCTGACAACCCCATGGAAGGACGAAAACTAGCTTTAGTGCCTTACAAACGATGGATGGAATACCATCGGTGGCGAGAACAACGCACCCCGCATTTACCTCCCATTCCCCATTTGAGCGAGATGTCCCAGTTACAACACGAATTGCAGTCCTTGATGGATCGCCAAGATTTGTCCGAAACAGAAAAATCGCAAAAGTACTGTCAACTCTTGCAACGACTGCAACTCTTTCACCAGAAAGCTTTAGACGAAACAGCTCTACCCACTCTGAAAGATTTTAAGAGCTTGATGAAAAGTCCAGCACCATCACCAGTACCAGTACCAGTACCAGTACCACCAGTACCCCTGACCAAGACAGAAAAAGGAGAAGAAGAGGAAGGGTTTCAAACTCCACCAGAAAAAGTACGCAAGTTAACAGCACCACCTACCTCCAGAATTGGATGGATTAAAAAGATGATGGCCACCCCTTCTTCCTCACAAGAGAAAAAGAAAGTGAAGACAGAAGTGAAGACAGAAGTGAAACAAGAACCGATATCCCCCGCTCAGACATCCTTCTCCTCTTCGACGCCTATTGCTGGCCGCACACGCAAAGCATTGCAATCCAAGAAAATACCCCAAGAGAAAAAGAGTAGCATCCTCCAAGAGTGGGTGTCTTATTAACACACCAACCAACACAAAAAAAATGGAAAAAGTCTTAGCCAGCATTTACTACGATCCCTCGCATCCTGCAGGTTACGCAGGAGTTCAAAAATTGTATCGTGCTGCCAAAACTCGACTGAAAAGTCTCCGTTTACCTCAAGTGCAACGATGGTTACAAGAACAAGCTACCTACACTTTACACAAACCCATTCGACGCAAGTTTGCCAGAAGTCGCACCCGAGTGGAAGGCATCGATCATCAATGGCAAGCCGATTTAGCCGATGTCTCTCATTTGGCCAGCTACAATCGTGGCTACAAATATTTGTTTTGTGTCATCGACGTCTTTTCCAAATTTGCCTGGGTCGTGCCCTTGACTTCCAAATCGAGCAGCGAGTTAGTGCGAGCCCTGCAACGAGTGTTGAAACAAAGCGGTCGTCACCCTCTTCGATGGCAAACGGACAAAGGTACCGAATTTCTGAACCAAGCTTTCCAAAAAGAATTAAAGAAACGTGACATTCATTTTTTTACCACCGAGAATCCCGAAACCAAAGCCAGCATCGTGGAACGTTTTCAACGCACTTTGAAAGAACGCATGTGGAAATATTTTACGCATCACCACACTCTGAAGTACATCGACATCTTACCGCACCTGGTGCAAGCGTACAACCAATCTTACCATCGAAGCATTGGACGTGCCCCGCAAGACGTGACTCCCGACAACGAAATGTTGGTGTTTGAGCGCCTGTTTGGTACGTCCCCGACGAGGGCTGTCCCCAAGAAAAGTGGAGAGTTGACCGTAGGAGATTGGGTGCGCATTGGCAAAACCAAACGCACTTTCCACAAAGGTTACTTACCTAACTGGACGACCGTATTGTTTCGCGTCACTGGACGAGTGCATGGCCGTCATCCTGCCGTCTATAAATTGGAAGACATGAACGGAGAAGTGCTCAAAGGAACGTTTTATTTGCCCGAGTTACAACGTGTGACCAAAAAAGAAGACGATGTGTACGACATCGAAAGCATTCTCGAACGCAGAACCCGTAAAGTGGGCAAACGACGTGTCAAAGAAGTCAAAGTACGCTGGAAAGGATATCCACCCAGTTTCGATTCTTGGATCGACGCTTCGCAAGTCATCGACTATAAAAAGAAGTGACCATCATGCCCTTTCACACAGCAGACGCAGCTACGTCGACCACTCCTCCTTCACCTAGTTCTTCTGTGCAAGATTTACAAAAACAACCCTTGTGGGTGTGGTGTGGAGAACATGTGCCTAAAACGCAAATCGTCTTTTTCTGCCAAATCTTCGTGGTGTATTGTGTCATCGGGGCAGCCATCGCCAATTTGAGTTTGCAACAAGGAGACAAACAATTGTGGACCATTTTATTGAGCAGTTGCATCGGTTACCTGCTTCCTAATCCCTCCCTGAAATTCACCTCGAACGGGAACCCCTGGAACCTTGTGTCCAGTGCCAGTGCCATACACCACTTCAATCACAACCAGAACCCCATTTTAGACGGAGACACGCCTCTGACGTCCAGTAACCCCTCGGACAGCCACAGAACTCTGGAATTATGAGTCACCAAAACCAATTTTACTTAACTTTACCCAGTGACAGTTCCATGGAGGTGTTTCCCAAGAACACGTTGTGCTGTTACACGGCCAAATTACCTCAGGCCATCCAGTTAGATCACGAAGCCCATTGGGAAGTGGCTTTAGTAGAAATGATTCACCCGACCCAAGTCCTCAATGTCCTTCCCAATCAAAATTTTTTTGATGTGGAAGTTCATGACGAGCAAATGCAACAGTGGATGGATAGCAATGTCAAATATGACAAGAAAACCCGTACACAAAAGTACACCACCTATCACTTGTTCATTCCCCCAGGCTATTATTTTAGTGGTCAACATTTGGTCAGCACCATAACCTCCAGGTTTAATGTCGTGTTTCTGAAAGCTTTGGAGCATGTCAACAAAAATGTCACCATGGAGTACCACAAAGCAGCTCGTCGCTTCTTGATGAAATTTGAACGAAGTAAAATCGTGTCCATTTTATTTTGTCCTGAATTGTTTGACATGTTGGGCGGAGACATGGACATGAGAAAGGCCATGCTCAAGAAAAACGAATTACCCATCGTTTACGACAACGAGTCTTTTAGCAAGTTATTTCGTGCCCCGGTAGAACTGAACCAAGGACTGAATTTGATGTTCGTGTATTCCGATGTGGTGGAGTACAACGTGGTGGGACACACCTCCGTACCGTTAATGCGTGTCATTCCTTTCAAAGTGGATTCTGCCACGAACGCTGACGAGGAAGGTGGAAACACTTACCACGTCCACCGCGAATTTGTCCATCCTCACTATTTGCCTGTCAGTAAGTCGTATTTGGACACGGTCAACATTGCTATAAAAGGAGATCTGGGACAAAATATTCCATTCACCAAAGGAAAAGTCACGGTGAAACTCCATTTTCGAAAACGGTTCTCTCACGACTCGTAAGTAAGTCATGTATCCAGTGTACCGAGGGGTTGCTCGACAGCGAGGACACGGCTTAGGAGACATGTTAAAATCGGCCTTTCGTTCGGTGGCCCCTGTGTTGAAACCGATGGTGACACGCGGATTGCACGCCTTGAAAGATGCGGCACTGACGCAAGGCAAAGAATTTCTCCAAAATGTCATCATCGACAAACAAAACCCTAAAGAAGCCTTCATGAGGGCAGGCAAAAATGTCTTGCTGCAAACGGGCAAAGACATTTTAGGCCAACGAGAAACACCTATAAATGCCCTGCACGCTACCGAGTCAGGCATTCAGCAAGGACAAGGCAGAAAGAGACGACGAAGAAAACACCCTTTCACCAGACTTCAAGCGAGAAAGGCCAAGAAAAGAAGAACCGTTCGAGACTTAGACGTTTTCGATTATTGAGAAAAGAGACAAAAAAATGATGCAACGAGAATCTTGCGCTTGTTCCAAGACGGAACTGGATCTGTTTGCCATGCCCCCCACCATGATGACCATGCAAGAATCCCAGTGGGTGGAATTTCACCCCGTCTCCTCACTGACCGATTCCGCTCCCATCGAGTTTGAAATCAAAGGACAGCCCGAAGATTACATCGATCTGAATAGCAGTTACTTGTACCTGAAAGTCAAAATTCTAGATAAGACTGGAGGTGCTATAGACGATGAAGCAGTAGCTCCCGTCAACAATTTCATGCATTCCTTGTTCAGTGGAGTGGACTTGTACTTGAATAACAAACTGGTCAGTAGCAGCATGGATACTTACCCTTATCGTGCCTACCTGGAAAATCTCTTGACGTACGGAATAGATGCCAAGAACACTCATCTCAATGCCTGTGTGGTATGGGAAGCTGACGAACCTACCAAGTTTGAAATATTGGAAACTGATGAAAAGAAAGACAACAATGATGGATTTGTAGAACGAAGAAAGAGAATCACGGGAACCGACACAAGTTTAGAACTGATGGATCGTTTGCATTTGGACATGTGGTTGCAAGAAAAGTATTTGCTGAACGGGGTGGATGTCCGCCTGAGACTGAATCGTAGCAGTGCCGCTTTCCATTTGATGGCTGATAGTGACGGTTACAAAACCAAAATCCTAGAAGCCAGACTCTACGTACGCCGTGTGGAAGTGTTACCTAAAGTGGGAAACGACATCAGTCAGACGTTGAGCAGAACGACCGCCAAGTATCCCATACGACGCGTGGAAGTGAAAACCTTCACCATTCCCAAGGGACAGCGATCCATGATCGAAGATCATCTGTTCCAAGGACAGTTACCCAAACGTTTGATCGTTGGTATCGTCGAGAATACAGCCTTCAACGGAGCTGCCGAAAAAAATCCTTTCTACTTTCAACACTTTGGCGTGTCCAAAATCGAAGTCAGTCGCGATGGCAAGACCTTGTGTACCCGACCTTTCGAACCTGACTTTACCAAGAAGAATTACTTGAGATCGTACTTGTCCCTGTACGAAGCCACCGGACAGTTAGGAACCAATACCAGTCACGGTATTACGTACGAGGATTATGCAGGAGGCTACGCTTTGTGGGCTTTCGATTTCACTCCAGACCAAGGCAGCGACGAGGGACATTTCCACCCTATAAAATCCGGTCAGATTCGTGTGGAAATTCAGTTTAAAGACCGAGACCCTGATGAAACGGTGAACGTCATCCTGTATGCAGAATTCGATAATACCATAGAAATCAACAGTTTGAGAGAAGTCATCCTAGATTACTAGAAACCATGGAAGACTGGTATCCCTCTTTACCTAGTGGAGAAACTTTTAGTGTTGGATTATTGTTAAAAAATGTTAGAGTTCTTGTTGTTTAGTGTTAAGTGATTTTTGAATAAAAAAATGTTGTGTTTTGAAAAAAATTGTTTGATGTTATATTGTTGGATTATTGTTAAAAATGTTAGAGTTGTTGTTTAGTGTTAAGTGATTTTTGAATAAAAAATGTTGTGTTTTGAAAAAAAATGCCTTTGTCTTTTGTTTAGCTATAAGAATGTTGGATTGATGCTCTTTCATTTCTTACTATCCCTCTCATGACACTCACTAAACGTTGCGACTCAAAAACCGTGTGGGGGATGTTTTCCTTCACGTCCGCGCTTTAACTTTAAGAACCGGGTTGTTTCCAGTCTAACCATCCATTGTCGATTCATCCTGCTAAGAAGATGTGCTCCAAACTAGCTAAACTCAACGAAGCCTACGTGAATTTGCATAGGGTCAGACACAGTCTGATACCGAAGCCAGAAGAAATAAAGAATGTGAGAATGTTAAAAATCACTGAAGACCTGATAGAAGAGCTCTTCAGAGAAGAAATGAACAGGGAGAAAGAAGAATGGACAGAGAAGTACAGACTTCAGAGACAGCAGTAACAACAACAACAAGATCAGCAGCAGCAGCAACCTGAACCTGACAGAGGCTTTGTCGATTGCCGTATCGACACCAAAGAGTTCTTTTCTTTCCGAAGAAGCAGACCTATCGCCAGAAAGTCTATCCTCAGAGGACATCGCATTCTTAGAAACTAAAAAAAGAATGCCATAGCAAACAAAAAAAACAACCCTTTTCAGGGCTACCCCAATACTCTAGAAAAGAAATAACGATCGATTTGCCAATGTGTGTAGGTAGAGTAGTGTGAAAATAAACACTAACTCTTTTTTAAAAAATGTGAGGGTATGTGTTTGTGTGTTAGTAAGTGCTTAAGTAAGTTGGTATGAATAGTAGATTAAAATCATGTTTGTTTTGGTGTTTGAGGTGTATATTTGGAGTTAGATTGGATTGCTTTGCGTATGTGGATAGTCTAATGAAGTGATTTATAAAAAATTTTAAAATAGTGATGGGTAGCATAAAAAAGTGAGTGAGTGTTTCTTTTAGGTCCGCGCGTTGTTGTTTTTGGTCATGATGTAGGTAACATCAATTTTATGTTTTTTAGGGGGATGTTTTCCTTCACGTCCGCGCTTTCACTATAAATTGAAACTCGCTGGGCAGTCTAGCTACCCTTGTTGATTGATCAACACCAAAAATGAACACGAGACTGTCTAAACTGTTGAAACTTCATGTGCATCTGGAATATGCCAGGCGCCTGTTGAATGAACTGGCCGCGGAAGCCATTGTGGAGGAGGGAAGGATAAGAGAGGAGGAGGAAAGAAGAAAAAAAGAAGAGGAGGAGAGAAGATATAAAGAAGAAGCAGAAGAGGAAAGAAGATACAAAGAGGAGGAGAGAAGAAACAAAGAAGAGGAGGAGGAGAAGGAAAAGAAGAGAAGAAGAATAAATTTCAGAATCCCAGAGAGCGAAAATTGGGATTCTGAAGCGACATATCCTGCCTCTGCTCTCTCCCCCAAAAAAGTAAAAAGTAACTGGGGGATAAGATGTGTATGTGGCGCCAGGCCTGGAAGGTGCCACCATTAACCAGGTGTCCATGAAGTTCCAAAAAAACAGCCCTTTTCAGGGCTACCCAATACTCTAGAAAAGAAATAACCATCAATTTGCCAATGTGTAGGTAGAGTAGTGTGAATATAAACACTAACTCTTTTCTAAGATAGTGTGAGGGTATGTGTTTGTGTGTTGGTGCTTGTAAGAGCTAAGGTATGTTTGTGTGAATAGTAGATTATGGGTTTCTTTATTGTTTCTTAGCGTATGTGGAGAGTATAGTTAGGGTTTTGTAACCGCTCACGTACGATTGTGTGGATAGTAGATTATGGATTTTGTTTATTGTTTCTTAGCGTATGTGGAGAGTATAGTTTGGGTTTTGTAACCGCTCACGTACGATTGTGTGGATAGTAGATTATGGATTTGTTTATTGTTTCTTAGCGTATGTGTTTGTGTGTTTGTGTTTGTGTGTTTGTGTTTGTACCCGCTCACGTACGATTGTGTGGATAGTAGATTATGGATTTGTTTATTGTTTCTTAACGTATGTGAAGAGTATAGTTTGGGTTTTGTAAGCGCTCACGTACGATTGTGAGGATAGTAGATTATGGATTTTGTTTATTGTTTCTTAGCATATGTGTTTGTGTGTTTGTGTTTGTACCCGCTCACGTACGATTGTGTGGATAGTAGATTATGGATTTGTTTATTGTTTCTTAGCGTATGTGGAGAGTATAGTTTGGGTTTTGTAAGCGCTCACGTACGATTGTGAGGATAGTAGATTATGGATTTTGTTTATTGTTTCTTAGCGTATGTGTTTGTGTGTTTGTGTTTGTACCCGCTCACGTACGATTGTGTGGATAGTAGATGGATTTGTTTATTGTTTCTTAGCGTATGTGGAGAGTATAGTTTGGGTTTTGTAAGCGCTCACGTACGATTGTGAGGATAGTAGATTATGGATTTTGTTTATTGTTTCTTAGCGTATGTGTTTGTGTGTTTGTGTTTGTGTGTTTGTGTTTGTACCCGCTCACGTACGATTGTGTGGATAGTAGATTATGGATTTGTTTATTGTTTCTTAGCGTATGTGGAGAGTATAGTTTGGGTTTTGTAACCGCTCACGTACGATTGTGAGGATAGTAGATTATGGATTTTGTTTATTGTTTCTTAGCGTATGTGTTTGTGTGTTTGTGTTTGTGTGTTTGTGTTTGTACCCGCTCACGTACGATTGTGTGGATAGTAGATTATGGATTTGTTTATTGTTTCTTAGCGTATGTGGAGAGTATAGTTTGGGTTTTATTATATGAAATGAAAAAGTAGGGGATGTTTTCCTTCACGTCCGCGCGTTGTTTGGTCATGATCTAGGTAAGATCAATTTTACGTTTTAGGGGGATGTTTTCCTTCACGTACGCGCTTTAAGTATAAGAACCCACAGTATTCGTCGTTCAAACCATTCTGCAAAGAATAAAAAAAGAAGATGGCTTCTAACCAAATGGACAAAATACAAACATTACAAGACGTTTTAGACAACTTAGGAATGATGGAGCAGATGTTGATAAGACTGGTTGAAGACCATTATTCCTATAGTCCCCATCGTGTAAAGATGGAAATTAATAACTTAAAAAAGGTAAAGGACAAGATTAGTGGTGTCATGAAAGAGATAAAGGAGGAGAAGGAGGATGAAGAGGAAAGAATAAGAATAAGCAAATGGAACGAAAAGATTGAAAAAGAAGAAGAAAATGAGAAGAGGAAGAAAGAAGAGGAGGAAGAGAAGAAGAAAGAAGAGCAGGAGAAAAAAAAGAAAGAAAAGAAGAGAAAGAGTGTTGGAGATAAAATAAGAACTTGGTGGAGAAAAAGAAGAAACTAGAAGCAGAAGAAAACCCAAAGGCCCTTTTCAGGGCCAGCCATATTTCTCGAAAAGAGATAGCCTTTCCATTGCCTACCCTTTTTTTAAATTTAAATTTAAATTTAAATTTAAAAAAAACTTTAAAAAAAAAAAAAAAAAATCCCAAAAGCCCAAACTCTATTCCCTATGTTAATTTCCCTTGTCCCTAGACAGACCCAAACTCTATGTTAAATTCCCATTGTCCCTAAAGTGGCCCAGCGTTTTTCTCCATGTTAAATTTCCATTGTACGTATATTGTCTCACGATTTTTCTCCATGTTAAATCCCCTTGTACGTATATTGACCCACGATTTTTCGCCATGTTAAATTTCCATTGTACGTATATTGTCCCAGGGGTCTCCGTAATGCTAATTCCCATTGTACGTATAGTATCCCACTTAACTACTCACCCCACCTAAACTTTGTTATCACCTGTTAAGAGTAAATTGTGCACTCCTTCGAGGATATGAACATTAATATTTTGAACTATAGAAAAAGGCATATATATTTGTTCATTTTGTACTTTGAACGGCCTACCACGATGGATTTAACAGTAATAATTTATTTGTAATATGGCCTTTGCAATCAGTATAAAGTGTACACGATTGTTCTTTCATCAATGTACAAGACAATCTAGAACTCTCTAATGATGCCCTTTATTGGAGAAGAAAACAAATTCATTTGTTTTAATTTATTTTGGGAAATACTTACATGTCACAGCACCGAAAGACACCATTTTTTTTAGTTATCTTTAGTTTACAGTCGCCAATGCTTATTAGATTAAAAAATTATGAAAAAAATATAAATATATTAAAAATGAAGAAATGATGCAGATGAATTAAACATATGTATGTATGAACGTACTTAGGTGCGTGCGTGTATACAAAATATATTTACAAGCTTTCTTAAGACGGAGAAAGAAATCTAAAACAGACCACAGCAGTCTCTCTCCCTGCCTTGAACGTCAAATTTTCTGTGAAGTGTGTAGTTGCAGCAAACTCGATCCTCTCCATATGCCACGAGACTAGAGACGTTTGCAGGATCTCCGCAAAGAAATGGGAAACTTTAATAGGACGTGCAATTTAATCGAATATTAAATACATTAGCAGAATGAAAGACGTTGAAGTAATACTGTTATGGAACATCAATATCCAAAAAATATTTCAGTTGAGCTTCTTTTCATACATGTAAATATTTGTACTCGACATAATGAAATTGTCGTCATTATCTTTTATCGTATGTTCTCGCTGATATTTGTTTCAATGTGTGCACCTTTGAATCCTCAGTGTATCTGTTAGAAACAGTTGGTTAATGAAAAGTATTTCAGAATATTAAAATCTAATCAGTATTTTACAAACTATTATATAGGTTATGACACTGTCTTTATTAGAGATGACTGTTAAATACTACAATTCTTTTTGGGTTTCTTTTATTTTTGGGAGGGGGGTTGTTTTGTTTGTTTCTTATCTTAATAGCTATTCAAAGCTGATATTGATGAAAACACAAAAGTTCAGAATGGCAGATTCAGTGTTTAACCCTAATCACACAATCATTACACGAAAGGACAGAATGGCAGATTTATTGTTTATATTTTATAACAAACTCATTTACACGATACGACAGAATGACAGATTTAGTGTTTATACTTTATAACACATTTACACGAAAGGACAGAACGACATAGTGAGTGATTACCCCTAATCACACACACATTTACACGAAATGACATAATGGCAGATTTAGTGTGTATACCTTACAACACACTCATTTACACGAAAGGACAGAATGGCAGATTCAGAATTCACGTCTAATTACACACCCATTTACACGAAAGGACAGAGTGACAGATTCAGTGTTTACCCCTAATCACACATCCATTTACACGAAATGACGAAATAGCAGATTCAGTGTTTATACCTAATACCACACACATTTACACGAAAGGACAGAATGGCAGATTCAGTGTTTATACCTTATACCACATACATTTACACCATATGACATAGTGGCAGATTCAGTGTTATAACACAATCATTGTCTGGATTATAACACTTATTACTTGTTTAATATTTACTGAGAGAATGTAACATAAATATTAGAAATGTGGATAACTGTATTCAATAACTTACACAGATTGGCTGATAACATTGACACCACATTTACAACGTGACCTGTGTTCCACCTGTATTCTAACAATATGATTTGTATTATATAGCAGGAGTGCTGCATTTTGCAACCGGAAGTCTATTCCATCCGTATCCTACAACACTATTTATATTCTTCAACAGGACTTGTATATTACAACAGTACTTATATTCAACAACAGGGTTTATATTCTACAAAAGGACCTGTATTCTACAACAGTGCTTATAATCTACAACATTATTTATAATCTACAACAGTGTTTATAATCTATAACAGTGCTTATAATCTACAAGAATTTATATTCTAACAGGGCTTGTGTTCTACAACAGTGTTTATAATCTACAACAGTGTTTATATTCTACGGCAGTGTTTCTAATCTACAACAGAGGTTATATTCTGTAACAGGGCTTGTGTTCTACAACAGTGATTGCATTATGTAACATGGCTTGTGTTCTACAACAGAGTTTATAATCTACAACAGTGTTTATATTCTACAACAGTGTTTATAATCTACAACAGAGTTTATATTCTGTAACAGAGCTTGTGTTCTACAACAGAGTTTATAATCTACAAAAGGGTTTAAATTATACAGTTTTTATGTTCTACAACAGTGTATGTATTCTTCAGTGCGATTTATATTCTACAACATGAGTTATATTCTGCAATAGTGTTTACATTCTACAATAGTATTTATATTCTACAATAGTGTTTACATTCTACAATAGTATTTATATTCTACAATAGTGTCTATATTCTATAACTAGCTTCCATTTCAGCGTAGCTTATATTATAAAACAGGAGTTATTAAGGGCAGCCGCCACCGCCAAAAATTACATTAATCAAATGATGTAGTATAAAATCACATCCTTTAACCCAGCAAATGAAATCAAATATCCAGATTCCAAATGATTTGGTGTAACATGAAATGATTTAACGAATAAAACCGAATGATGAATTTAGGTTTCAAATGACGTGGTATTAAATGAAATGATGTAGTGTGAAATGACATGATCTAACCCAACAAATGTAATGATGAATTCAGATTCCAAATGATTTTGTGTGATATGAAATGATGTAGCATGAAAGGAAATGATTGAACCCCAAAAAGGAACTGTTGAATTCTGATTCCCAATGACGTGGAATTAAATGAAATGACTTAGAATGAAATTAAATGATTCAAAGAACAAAACAAAATGATAATATCTCATTCCAAATTACGTGGTATTAAATAAAATGATGTAGTTTAAAATGAAATGATTTAACTCAACAAATGGAATCATGAATTTAAATTCCAAATGATCTGGTATTAAATAAAATGATTTAAATAACAAATGGGAATGATGAATTCTGATTCCAAATGACGTTTTCTTAATTGAATTTACATAGCATAAAATCGAATGATTTAAACCAAAAAATGAAATGATGAGTCCAGATTCCAAATGACGTGTTATTAAATAAAATGATCTAAAAACGAAAATGGAATGCTTAAATCTGTTTCCAAATGACGCGGTATTAGATAAAATGATGTAGTTTAAAATGAAATGATTTAGTCCAACAAATGAAATGATGAATTTAGGTTCCAAATGATTTGGTATTGAATAAAGAGGTCTAAAGAACAGAACAGAATACTGCATTCAGATTCCAAAGGATGTGATAGTAAATGAAATGTGTTGAAAGTAAACGGCCTGACTGGGAACAACACTACACTAAACCTTCCACAAATAAGACTATGCCAAAAACAACAATGTGAACAACCCATATTAATTAGCTGGAGTAGATATTAACTGCAGAATTTTATTAATAAAATTCAAAAACCAAGTAGCTCTGTATTAAGTGACCTTTACAACTCGATTAATGACAACAATGAAATGACCGCTACAATGAAAAAAGGCCGTAAAACACTCATTTACAAAAGCAAAGGAGATATAATGGAATTAAAAAATTGGAGACCCATATCTCTACTCAACATAGATTATAAAATCCTAAGCAAAATTTTAGCTGACAGACTAAAAGACTTCATGGAAACCATAATAAATCCGAACCAATCATGTTTAGGAAAAGGAAGACACATACTAGATAACATTTTATCTATAAAATCAAAGATAGAAGTATTAGAACAACAAGGAAAAGGAGGCGCTATGACACTTATTGATGAGGAGAAAGCCTTCGCCAGAATTGAACATAACTACATTATAAAAATACTCAAAGCCGTTGGTTTCAGACAACTTTTCCAACAATGGGTAAAAATGTTATATACCAAAATACACTCCATGGTACAACCAATGGAGCAAAAACCAAACTATTCCCGATACAGAGATCAGTAAGACAGGGGTGTCGCTTGTTAATGCTGTTCTATGTACTGGGAATCCAAGCTCTATTTAGGGCAATACAAATGATGGAAAAATTAAAGGGGTCAACATTCCTAATATGAAAACTGAGTGCAAAACTTTTCAACATGCAGATGATTGCACAAATTTCATAATTGATCAACAATCATACAAAAACCTAATGAATCAATATGAACGTTTCAGTAAGGCCTCAAGGTCCCAGATAAACCACCAGAAAACGAAAATTCTCCTCATATGAAACGGGAAAGGAAACCACCCGGACCTTCCTCCGGAAAAAAACTTTAAAAGCAGCTTAAAACTCTAGGGATTTTCTTCGGAGAAACCAGTAAATATCTAAATCTTCTCCAAATAAAGAAAAAAATTACCACAGTCAAATATGGGAATCCAGACACTTCAATGCAATAGAAAGGTGAAAATAGCCAAAACTTATCTGTAAAGCTCTATATGGTACGTGTATGATTTCATCGACTTTGAATACCGTATTATAAACCAATCTGAAACGCTCGTATATAACTTCATATGGGGAGATCACAAAATATATCAACTTGCAAAACACACTCTCCAAAAACAAGGAAATAAAGGGGGCCTAAACACCCCTGACCAAAGGGCTAAACAAATGACCAACCATATAGATCGCCTTCAAAACCTATAACAACAACCACATATGGCAAGGCATAAACTTAAACTGGTTAGGATTTCTCTTGAAAAACAAACCGGAAATATATAGGAACAATAAAATTACTAAAATACTAAGTCCACCTAAAACTACCTACAGAATAACTAACACACTAAAACTTTATAGGGAAGACAAAGTAATATGTAAACCTACAGAAAAAGAAAATATACATCAGCGCCTATTTGAAATAAGACACAAAAACATGTTAAATGAAGTAGAAATAAACAATCCTACTATTAAATGGGATTCCATTTGGAACAAATGGGCAAAATAAAAGAGAAAAAAAGCAAGCAAGACTATTATTATATCTACACGATGCATGGTGGACAGGGGAAAATGCCTTCAAAAGGAAAATCCTGCAGAACATCCCCCTCCCCCGTCCAATATGTGAAAACGACTCAGACACGAAAAAAAAATATCATTTTAAAGAACGAAACACATAGGAATGAAATTATAAACGAAATTCAAAATACGATAGGATATTACAATGAAAATCAGCTTCTATACACTAGGGACATTATTGAATCCAAATTTTATTTTTTAACAAAATAATTGACTACATATACAACACAATGGATATGAGAAGAAACATATGGCTAACAGATTTAACAGTAACCTAAGAGATGAAGTCCCCACTCCTACACTTCTTATCCCCCCCTCCACTCCTACCAGCACAGAAAATATACCTCGGCTCTCACGCCTGTCTGTCTATAGAATCAGATTACAAGCACAAGCAGTCGGGAGCTAATTAGTTTCTCCGCGGCACACTGTTTAGTTGATAACATCCCTCCACCTTATCTTCCCACCTTATCTTCCCCCAATATACACTAATCAGCACCGTTTACCTGACTATAACCCCTCCCCACTAGCAATGAACCATTAAAGGGGCATTAGGTCTGTATAAAGCTACATTCATAGCTACCTGAATAGGAATGCAGATGAAAACCCAAAAATGTGTGTGTGTGTGCGTGTTTTGGCATCATCGCCAAACACCACTCGTCAGATGGGTTTACTAAATAGCGCACTTAAACAGAAGAACTATAAATATTCCCATGCCCCCATTGAATTTAGAAAAATGAGCATACAAAGAGAATGTGAAATAAATACCTTCTAGGTTCATAGCACAAAAGGAATAAAATATTAATATTTATGAAACATATCTTAATTCTCTTCTTGCCATGGTTCATTTAACTGGCATGTTTATATGTACTGTTCTTTTGTAGATAGACCCTTGTGATATAGACACATACAACTCTGTCAAACAAACCTTTCATCGCTTCTCTGGTATTTGGGTTAAGTGCTGTTATTTGTCTTTTGCAAAAAAACAAAAGAAGAAATAAACTAATTCAAAAGACGGTGTCTGAAATAATGACTTGGATTTTCAGATATTTGAAGCACTATTTAAAACGTATATTTCCAACGTGCCTATTGACAAATTATATTTCCAACGTGCCTATTGACAAACTATGTTTCCAACGTGCCTATTGACAAACTATATTTCCAACGTGCCTATTGACAAACTATATTTCACTAAAAGAAGGATACTTCGTTGTGTACTTAGTTGTCGTTTAAGTTTTAGTTACACTGACAACATTTTCTTAAATGATAACATAAGATATATCATATAACTAATTATTTTCATGTTTGTTAAATCTTTACATCAGTGTGTGTGTGTGTGTGTGTGTGTGTGTGTGTCTGAGAGAGACAGACAGACAGACAGAGACAGAGACAGAGAGATACTTGCCTGTTGTAAAACTAAACTCAGTGAAAATATACGAAATTACAATCCGGTTGATAAGAAATATTTTTTGCGCCATGCCAGTGGAGGAGCTGATAAGGGAATAAAACCTTGTATGCTTGATGCATACGCCAGACCTCATTGTGGTGTGTTCTATTTTCACACCCTGGAATTTAACACCTATTAGTCGTTTGAGGGCTGATGATAGCCAGGGTGTTTTCAGGCATGAATCGTTGGCGGTACACAAAGGAACATGCTTTCGTAATGGTGCAGACTTCTTTCAAGGGATCGATCCCTTCCGTTTTCCATGAACAGTTCTCGAAATTTTCCAACGTCGTAAAGTTTCCACGTCAGAACGACAGTACTTTAACATAACCTTCTGAAAGTCGTGTGAGTCCGAGGCGTGAGTCTGGAAACAAACGTAGAAAGTTTATCGTTGTTCGGTACGCATGTTTTCGGGTTCGTAGTTTTGAGCATCAGGCAAATGGGGTAGAACGGCATGTTGATTGGCTTCGGTATTGAAAAAGTGCGGTAAATAATCTTTGGCCCTTTATGTCATTCCAAACGTTTTAGGCATTCGCCTCAAAGGCATGACCAAGTAACTCATCGGATCTTTAAGCTGTACTTGACCCACTTGCATGGAAAAGATTTTAGCTCCGTTCAAAGTCACTTTAGGACGTTCGGTACTTTGTTCCGTATAATATCTCAAACGAAACTGCCCATCATATCCCGAGAAATTGTGAGCCATCACCGTGGCATGGCGATGACAATCTACGTAACTTTCAATGTCCTCTTGGCCTAACGTTTCGTCGATCGAGTATAAGAATTATTGGGCAAAATCGGCTAGCATGTTCGGTCCCCGGAAGATTTTTTCACATCATCCAGGAATCTTGCTGCTGTGAGGGCAATGACTAAAGATATACTCTTGGATGCACTTCTCGCACGCTCGGTGAGCCACGCAGAAATTAGGAATGTGGATGCCGGTCTCTTGCATGCATTCGAAATCGAAAAAGATGAAATTGCCTTTCTTCTGGTCATCTTCCTCCTCTTGTTTGGGATGGTATTTTTGAATGTAGCATTCTTGTTCCAAGTTCACAATTTGGTGACAAATGTGACATTGTTTCTTCCATGAACATACGTGTAACTTGGCGCTATTGGTATGTATGCCTTGTTCACAAGTAGGGCACAATCTCAGGAGTTGACAAGCAATTTTCTGCTGTGAACCATGCGTCTTTAGATGTTGTTGGTAACAGGCAGGACTAACAAAAGTGCGCTGAAAAGCGGGGCAATGCACTCGTTCTTGTCCTTCGTCGAGACAGGATTGAGATGCCAAACATATTGAGCATTTCTCGCCGTATTAACTGTATCCCAAGAATGCGGTGATACTGGTGATGGGATCGAAATGTTCATTGTGATGATAGACATCAATGTATTTTCCGTCTTTGAATTTTTTGCCTTGAAACAATATAGGTCCGCGCACCTCATGAGGGTGCACTTTCAAGGTGTAGCTTGGAGCTAGGACATCTTGCAAGTTTTGCATGTCAGGAATGCCACAGGGTGTGTCTTTGGACAGGCCAGCTTGCTGTAACAGAAGATCTGATTCTCTTCGTTGTTTGACTAGGTCATATTGTTGAATTGTTTTCCAGGCTCTTTTCCATTCTAACGTGTTGTTCTTGTCGGCATACGTTCGTCCCACCACGATGGCGCGGGCTAAACACATCTGGTCTTAAGGATCTTATATTTGAACAAGGCTACGCTTGATGATACGAAGATTGTCGACCAGTAGCACCTTTTTGCGTTGTCCGGTCCCTTTGGGGAGAGAAACCTGGGTCATGAACAGTGTGGGTTTTCCGTCGGTGATGTGACACATATCATTGGATTGTTGCACATGTTGAATCTTCTCGATGACGTTGGAAGGTGACAGTTCTGACGAACTGCTAAACTCGATGTCAACGGGTACTTCAAACTGTCGTGATGAGTGGAAAGTCTAAGCGATCGTCTTCTTTGGCTTGACATTGTCGTTTCAGTGTGCTTAACAAAGAATCCCACACCTCGGTGATGAATCATTCTGCTTTCTCCAGTGGTAAGTGGCACTTGAAATCTTTAAACTTCACTGGTTAAGTGTAAGCCGTAGTTCTAAATTTTCTATTGGAGCGCTTTTCCGTCTCTCAAATGTGGTGGTCCCCTTTATATCGTGTCAGACCAGTGTATATATAAAGGGTTAGCGTCTTTCCTTCCAAAATTCATTTCACTCTCCAACTGAACAAAACGATGGAAGAGTTCACACAGATCGAACTTCTGTTAGAGCTTTGCGAGGTGTCATAAGAAAGTTTTCTTCAGACAAGCCGATGGACTACTCCCCCTCCTTTCGAGATAAAAGTCAAGATACTTACAACACCTGTATGAAGAAATGAAATTGGTCTTCAGAGTATCTAGGCCGTCGAAAAAGTAAAACAGGTGTCAGAAGAGACAAAAGTCAAGATACCTGTTATCATTGTCAAGAGAAAGAACATAGGTCTTCAGAATGCCCTAAGAAACAACAGGAGTAAGAGTAAGAAAGAGGTTCCGAACAGGAAGAACAATATGTACGCTCCCCAAAGAATGAACCCAGGCACGTACAGAAAGAGAAAACAGAGAAGAAAAGAAGACGAAGAGAAAGTGAGGAAGAAGAGGAGGAAAAACTTGTGAAAGCGAAGAAATTTAAAAACAAACAGAGACAGTAAAAAAAAAAACAGAAGAAATCTATGAACTTTTTCAAGTGTTGTGATAGTGAATTGTAAAATTAGCACCAGAATAAAACAGGTAGAAAACTAAAGTGTCTCTTGGTTTTGACTTTTTTAGAATAAGAACAGATATTCACGCACTTAACACAGGGAAACACACACACACACACACCATGGGAAAAAAATAGATTTTTAGTTTTTATTGATTTTGGCAATAATATCTCTTTTCGAGAAAAATGAGTGGCCCTGAAGAGGACCGTTGGATATTTGTTTGTTTAAATTGTTGATGTTGTTGGGTTTAACGCCTTTATTCAGCACACGATAGGCTATACATGGCGGATAGCATCAATGGTGGAGGAAGAACCCGGGAAATCCCCGGAAAGAACCACCGACCCTCGAGAAGCTACAGGCAAGCTTTCTCACATAACCACACTGGCCGATTCCGAGACTCGAACCCACGCAGACAGAGGTGAGATGGCAGTGATCCGTAACGGAGAGCGCTTTATACCACTAAGCCACTCAAGGCCCCGTTTGTTTAAATAAACAAACTCAGGAACTTGACGTAATTAGCTTTAACTGCCTTGAACCTTTGCCACAGCCAAGGCCAACTTCTGGACTGGCTCCTGTCGATGATGATTTGGTAGAAATCACTATGGGTGGTATCGCAGGCGTAGTAACAGGGTTGGTTAGCTCGGTAAGGTAATTTTTCTTGGGACTTATTAAAGAAGTCTGATACATTAGTTTCAGACTCATTAACTCTGCCAAAATGTCTGAGTACCGTCACCGTTTGACTTTCGCTCAGCAGCAGGGGGGGGCGAATCGGACATTTTGTCCAATCGTTATTTGGCTTAATTATTACTTTCTGCACTCAGCGGATCCGGTGTAGTCAGCGCTGGTAAAAAAAAAACGACGTCGGTCCATCATACACGATGGTGACGTCATTTGGTTTAATTAATACTTTCTGCGCGTCGATCCCAGCGTCGTCAGCGTCCGGTAAGCACAGCGACGACCGCGTCGATGTCATTGCCCCCCCCCCCTGCTGCTTACAATGAAAATTATTTACAACTAACCGAATATTTGGTCAAGTCCGATACGATATCGTGTCCGAGGATCATGTAAATTTATCGTTACGAATCCATGTGGGGTCGACTGAGCATGACTAAAAAAGTTTCGAAAAACATTAAAGTCCATGTCACCGCCGCACCATGTCTGCCAAATATTTCGTAGCGTGTGTGTATCAACGCCGTTGAACACAGCAAGAATATTACAGTTGTCTCTAATTACTTTTGGAATCTGAGTGTATCGTTGAGTGACATATATCACGTCAGTGTTTTTATGCCTGCCTCTGGAAAATATCCTAGCTGGGTTTTTTTGATTGTCTAACATAACATCATCGTACACGACTAGATTGTTAACGTCGCCATCAATATCATCAATACCTGGTGCATCATTGATATCTGTAATAAACTCAATAACATTTTTTTTAGCGATCGCTGATGCATTCTCGTTGAAATCTTTCAACACCTCGTAGCATCGTTGATCATCCACGCTAGGAGCAACCAAATACAACTTATCCCACTTCATCCATCTCATTATTAAATTGAGTAACAATTGCGTCTTGCCGGATCCAGATGGTCCGATGATAATCATCCGGATCGAGTTTGGTAACGCTGCAACATGCTTAACTGGTTCTCTTGTTTTAGTCGCCGAAAAATCAATTATATTCATATCTCTATACATAAATTATGGATCTATATTGTGTGAAGTGTAGAGTACGTACTGGCACAAATGATATGACAACCGCTACAACAAGAAATAACAGATCGGCCCTTACTGGCAAGTGTGTACAATGCGGTACAAAGAAATTTAGATTTATTTCTATTAGACCCGGAGATGTTTTAAAAAAAAGCGAGGAGGTGACATCGCAGCCAAATTGGCAAAACTCCCCGGAACACCGTGGGCAAAGTATCCAGGAGAAAAACACCTCCCAGGATATAACTACTGTGGCCCCGGAACACGATTAGATATCAGACTCGATGATCAAAATCAACCCAAACCCGGTGAGTACCCAATAAATGCTATCGATAAGGCGTGTCATGCTCATGATGTTGCTTACAAAAGTAGCGATCTGCAACAGCGTCATATCGCGGATGTAAAATTAATTCACGCATTAAATGCTATTCCTGATAAATCCGTCAAAGAAAAATTGGCCTCATGGTTGGTAAAATCGGCTATGAAAGGTAAATTAATGATTGGAAGCGGAGCTTCTGGCGCTGGTAATTGAAAACGATAGCGTTTATAATAACAACATGGAATCCATCTATTATTCTCCGAGAGGATACTGGAAGGGGAAGGCCGCAATTGGTAAGCTTGCAAGCGCTGCAAAGGTAACAAAGACCACTGCGGCTAATTGGTTATCCAAACAGGCTATATGGCAAATCTATCTACCACCGCCTAAACAAATCAACTTCTCGCGCTTTGATGTCAGCGTACCTAATGAAGTTCATCAGGCTGATATACTATTTCTGCCGCATGACAACGGTTACAAATACGCGCTAACCGTAGTTGATGTTGCGAGTCGATACAAACAAGCGGAGCCGTTAAAAACAAAGTCGGCAACTGAAGTAGCCGGTGCGTTTGAAAGAATTTATCGAAGAGGCCCTCTGCGCTGGCCAAATCTATTACAAGTTGATCCCGGTAGTGAATTTCGCGGCGCTGTTTTATCAACGCTGAAACATCATAGCGTCGCGATACGACGAGGTCATACTGCGCTACATCGTGATCAGGCAATTGTTGAACGATTCAATCGGACTCTCGCTGAACGGTTATTTGGATATCAATACGCGAAGGAATTCATCCAAGAAAAACGATCTCGTGAATGGGTTAAAAGGTTGCCAGGTGTAATTGCAGCGTTAAATAACGAGATTACCCGAGCAATCAACATGAAGCCCAGCGACGCGATTAAATACGAGTATATACCCGGAAAATAAAAAATAAATAGCGTTTCCAAGCCGATTCTTGGCGATGTCACTGTTAGATATCTATATGAACCAGGAGAGCTTGAAGGCGGTAAAAAAAGAGCTACTGATCCTATTTGGAGTGTTACCACACATAACATATCAACGATAACACGATCAACTGGTAGACCACCGATCTATAGACTGGATTCAACTGCTCCTCAGCGCGGATTTACACGCGAGCAACTACCAGTGATACCTAACGATACTCAATTGCCCCCACGTGGTCTTAACTAGCGCCGTTGCGTCTATTGCACTCAAGACAGGTCAACCTCACATTGTTTTTGACATGACCGAGACTGTTATCGATCCTATCCACGTTAAATTGGCGAGTGTCTTTATCCGAATAACGCCAACTCATTATACAATTGCAACTCGCGCAGTGATTATTCTGTTGTTGTCGTAGCGAGATTATTAATTCGGTATCAATATCAAAACGCCGCTGTTTTTTTTTTATCCTGTTGGCGGTAACCCGAGAGTTTTCTATCAATGACGCTTGCATCGATGGTGACTTTGTCGCCGGCTTCGTCACTGACTTCGTCAACAACAATTCTTCGAAGCTGATTTATCCTTCGTACTCTGGACACTGCAAGATAGACTAGATTCGACCATTCGATGCGATTATCAACTATCCAAACAATTGTGTCCGTGATGGTTAGTCCCTGCGAGGAATGTATTGTTGTTGCGTATCCTAGCGTCCACGGGGATTTATCAGCACGTAGCGCGTCCTCAACGACGCTGATATCAACGAGCACGATATCATTCAGCACGAGAATTTGTTTTTTTGTCCCCGACGCTGTCGGGGCTGGAATCTCAACTTCAATGTTCTGCCGCCGTGTATCCGCGGGTCTATAACATAACGGCACTGGACGCGTTGGAAACTTTTCCTTATGCAACGTAAACAACTTCCGCTGAAGTGTGTCTCTGACTATCTTTCTGCTCGCTACAATCAAATCGTTTGGTCTCCATGTTTCCCAGAATTCATTTAACGGCGTTTCCGGAATCACCTCGCGGATTATTTCACATTGAATTCTATCCGGCTGTAATCTGATTAATTTTTTAACCTCGCGCAGTTGTTCATCAAGTGCCCGGTAATCAGTATCGGTTTCTTCATAATAGTCCACAAACCCGCTCAACCAATCATGTGGACCCTCGCCGACAAATGGTGGTGGTTGGCCATGGTCGCCACACATGATTACCGCTGTATTCGCGCGCAGCAACCACTCAAGAAACATTTGTAAAGTATCTAACGAAACAGTACATATCTCATCCCAGATGATAACTTCAGGAATAAATTTTTCACCCATTCGATCAGGAGTCCACTCACCGCCGCTGTATCGAAAAAAGCTGTGATAAGTAACGGCGTCAACATTTCGTTGTTTTATCTCTCGCGCTAGTCTATGGGTCGGTGTAAGCACGATTATACTTGCCCGCGTTCGAAATAATTCAATTGCCCGAGTCGTCTTTCCTGACCCGCCACAGCCGCTTAAATAAACTGTTTTATGTCTACAAATTGGATCAGAACACGGTGGTGCATTAGACCATTCTGACAATTTATCACCGCGTAGGTAATTGTTTTCAACGGTGACATCTGCTGACGGGGAATAATCGCGTCGTATTTCATTTTTAATTCTCCATGTACCCCAACTCTCGTCCGGACTAGTAAACTCGGCTACGTTTTCCTTATACGCTACGTCAACATAAAATGAATCAACGGCTACTCTAACCGCGGTGTTGGAAAATCTATTTATCATCGAGAATAAATTGATAGCGGCATAACCCAGCATAGACGCCCTCAAATGTGGATACGCGGGGCTGTCTCCATCGCTGTAGGTAACAACTGTACCCAACCTCGTTCCATTGGACAAGAAAGCTGTTTCGCAGTTCACGTATCTATTTTTTGCCACTGCGTCCTTGATTACGAAATCATATTCTGCGTCATCTATAATCAGCCGTGAGCAATATCGTTTGTAGTCGTAGTTTTTTCCACCTTGTGTGAACTTACCGATTATTCTTCTACCGAGATCTTTTGCCTCGTGGTTTCGTTGGTTAAATATCCTCCTGGACCATTCGACGATATATTCCTCGTCGGCATCGATGTGTTTTCTGGATTCGTCAATTATGCTATCTAGACGCTCTGGTTCTGGTAACCAGACTTCAGTCTGCGCCCGGTATGATATAATCGCGTCACTGACAATCAACGAAACTAGCATGCTACAATCAATCATATACCGTAGCAGCGCTATTGGCAGCCACTTCTTTTCAGCCATGTGTCTACCGATCCAAATATAGCAACAGCGATGAAGTCCTGCCGCGAACTCAAATGATACTACGCGAGCGAATCCGGTTAAATCAAAATCAGGCAGTGGTCCATTAATAGCAACACGAGTCATTTCATGTCTGGGGTGTCCAAATCGTTTGAAATACTCAGCGGCGGATCCATACCCGAGAAAACTCGCTGGATAACAGGCAACTATATCAACGGAAATCATAGCGTCGCGGTTGTATTCAGTGTTCCATAGTCCACCGTGATAATACTCCAAACAACTGGATTGTACATCCGGTAGAAATTCCTTGCGCGTTGGGCTCCACGCATTTTTCCTCGCTGCAACATGAGCCGCAACCGATGGAATCGTAAAACAATTTGTTAGCAGTTGTTCATCATGCTCCTCAAATTCTATGGCGGTTTTTTTCATCCAGCTGTGAAATGCTTCAGTGCGGTATAATTCACCGTTTGGTCTTACAAACTGATCAAAAGTATCAGCGCTGCGAAGTAACCACACTGATACAGGGTCGTTTTTACACAAGTAGGCAATAGCATCAAATAGTTTCCTCTCCGCGAGAAAACCGTTCTCTTCCAGGAATTCCCCCGGGATATACTTTACTGTTCTATCCCGTGGAAATATTGTGATCGCGGGCGTCCATGCGTGTTCGTTATGATCAATAATTTTGATTGGGGCTCCCTTCGATTTGTACTTCGATTCGTATAATACTTCACCGGTTATCGTTGTAACGGTTATTGGAAATCTCAGCGATGTTTCTAATCTCGCTATGTCGCTGATGGTTGCTCCACGCTCTTTTACGGTTAGTTCCCACTGGTTGATTTTGCTACGTCGTAAATCAGTCAATTTGTTTCCTCGACATGCATTTGTAAAATGCTCTATTACTCGTTCTGCTACACAATTTATCCCCGTTGACTGTTTCATTGGTTTCAGTTTTCCGATATCAGGTTTCTTATTTAACGGGTATATTCCATAAACAACTGCTGTTTCAGGATACGCTCGTTCATAGTATGGTCTGTCAATTCCGGTTAACAGCCCGGGCTTGGAGTCGCGGCTAACAATGACTGTTTTCTTATCGCTGAGAACTGGTTCAAATTTATCACGTATGATCCAATCACCTGATTCCACCCGGACAATGAATTTTACTCTGAAGAAATACCTTTTACCGTCAAGTTGTGATATTATCGTTGCTGCGCGGTTGTCGTTCATGGTAGCATCAACAACACCATCAATTCGAAATGTTGACCAACTATGAGATGCACCATCACGCTTGAATTCATCGATACAATCGCGTATTTTACTCAACAGGGTTCTATCGTTTATTAACGCTTTTGGTGCGTCCTTGAGGACTCTATCGAGATTGAACTTAATATTTTTCCAGGGCTTAATTGCTGCTAATCTCTCGAACTCATCCATATAATTAAAACAAGTATTTAAATGAAAGAATATAGTATAATGAATCACTGCAAATGGTTGATGATTGGGTCGACAACCCCGTGCAATAAATCATGTAGAGGTGAATTCTGCGGGTACCATTTACAAAGCGTTCGTAATGGTTCTCTTGGCCCCCTCCCGTGCTTGGTTTGTCACGTCGGTGTAAGAGGAAAATCGCAGTTGTGTATCAATTGTGGCGGAAAGCGATACAGGGAACTAAAACGCTATTATGACAAGCGAATTAAAAACGCCGTCATTGACCCCACCGCAGACTTCGTCATCAAAACCCCCCAGGACTACGTTGAAAGATTTATAATTAAACCAAATAATAAATTAGACAAGTAGTATTATTATACAAATGAACCAAGAATTTCATCCGCATCCTGTGCTCGTTAATTACGAAGCATCTTGCGACGGCGTTGTTAGAAACCGCAAACTGAAGAAACCAGTTGGCACCGTAAGTAATCAGGGATACTTGCAATTTACTGCAGGAGGAAAAAACTATTATGTTCACAGGATTGTATTTGAAGCATTCAACGGATTAATCGAAAATGGGCTTGTGATTGATCATATTAATAATAATAAGACTGATAATTCTCTTACAAACTTGCAAGCTATCTCGCAAAGTCAGAATACCAAAAAAGGCGAAACTGGTAAATACTCAAAGAAAGCAAAACCCGTAGAGTCATTTGATACAACAACTCACGAGGAAAAAATATTTCAGTCGATGAATGAGGCAGGAAAATATTTTGACATTTGTGGAGCCTCGATACGATTTGTTGCAGAAGGAATACAGAATTCAGCGATCTCAAAAAAGACCGGGCATAGAATTCGATTTTCATATATAACAGAAATCAGCGAGTGACAAGGTCACCGGCGCCTATGGCGCTGACGAGGTCACGTCTAACGAATTATTAAACACCTTCGGAATTGATACACGGGGGTTTCATTTTTTTTTTATTTAAAAACAAGATGTTTTATAAGAATAATGAATATCGAAGACATCAATAATATATTAGCCGAGATTTCAAAATTAAAAAATCAAGGAATTGAATTATCTGATGGTCTCGACAGTGAAAAAATATTATCCGATTATGAAATTATTAACGAACAATCGAAACGGGGGCGTTTTACCCTGGCCCGCGAGTATTTTTTTATAAAACGATTACAACATACGATCAATGAAAACTTGTACCACAATGACGCAAATGCATTCATTGGACTATTTACCGCCGTTGAAATAATACGAAAAAAACTCGGACGTGTTTATGAACGACGCCGGGAGATTTCTAGCAAGATCAAAAACATTAGAAGGATTATAGACGAAAACTCCGTGGAGCCCCCGATGGTACACTCGGCGGGAAATTAGAAATTGCTTCGCAATTGCAATAATGGTAGGCGAATCACTTACTACTCGGCTAGCCAGAGAGCGGCTAGCGGCGCTTAAAAAGTTCATACCGTTACGAGACAGGGTCCGAGAGCAACTTCAAACGCGGCAACAACTACAAACCGATTTTACTGTTGGAAGCGAACAACTCTTTGCCCCGGTAACTAAAGCGACCAAAGATGTTACGGCGGCAACTGTACCCGTCCTCGATGCGCTTGAAAAGATAGCGGCGGAGACAAAACAAACAAAAAGGTCTTTAGAAACACTAGCGGCTGCTGCAACACGGAGGCCACCACCACTCGCTATAACCGAACCACAAGAACCTTATGTTACAATGGCCGACGAGGAAGAACCAGGCGCCACCGCAAGAGAACCAGAAGAAGAAATACCGGAAGAAACATCGGAAGAAACACCGGAAAAAAAAGAGAAAAGGGGGAATATACTCAAGAAGAGCACAATAGATCAAATTAGAGCCCTCAGCAGCAGGAGCAGGGAAGAATTAATTGATTTTACCGCCAACAATTTTGCTAAGAGCATACGAGATAAGGAGCATATCAATAGCGGTTACGAGAAAAATATAAAGTCGTTAAGGGATTGGACAAGAATAGTGTATTTAGCGAGTAAACATGAAAAAGTATTACTACGTGGTGATGGCCCCGATTACGACGCATTCCACAAGGAAGTTGAAAAAAGGGCAAAACAAAAAAAAGGAAAAGGATACTCTGTTGGCAAAGAATCCTACGGCGTTACCTGTCCTAACAGTGTTCTCAGTGATATATCACGGCTAGAGGTACTAATCGGAGGAAAACGAGCCGGAAATAACTCTCCGGAAATAATCAATGAGGCCGCTGATATTTGCAAGCGGTTATTTACGGGCGGTATCATGGACGTTAGTGCGTATCGAACGCTCATAGACGAACTCGTGGATGATTAAAAAAATTATCGTTTTTGTTAATTCTGACCGTTTTTGGTCGTTTTTTGACCGTTTTTGGCCGTTTTTGGTTGTTTTGGGCCGTTTTTTGACCGTTTTTGGCCGTTTTTGGTCGTTTTTTGACCGTTTTTGGTTGGTTTTTGAGGGCAAAAACCCCAGGAAATCATTTAGAGAAAATCGATGTTTTTGCTGAAAAATCGAAAAAAAACGACTATAGGCAACAAAAAGCGACCAAAAATGACCAAAAATCAAGAAAAAACCGGAAAAAAACCGGATTTTTATCGAAGGCAAAAACCCCAGGAAATTTTGATAAAATTTATTCCGGTTTTCCACACGGCGGTGGGGGGGGGGTGATCACAATCACTAATTGAAAAACCGGTGTTTTTATAATAAAGATGATCATACACTACAACCACGATAAACCAGTACTCGTCCACGTGGTAAACTCGCGATTGCCTGTTTACCGCGCGTACTATGGAGATGGTCTCGGTAGCACCATTGCGGGGTTATTTACAAGAATGGCTCCAAAAGTAGCGCCGTTAGCCAAACAATTAGGAATGAAGGCTATTGATGTTATTCGTGATAAGGGTATTAGTGCTATTGGAGACGTTGCCGGAAAGGCGCTTTCAGCCGCGCGGGACAAACTAATGTCGTTGGTGAAATCCAAGAGATTTTCAAGAAAAAAACAGAAACCACCGGTGATGCCATCAACGACGGTGATGCCTGCAAATGTCAGTAAAGTAATAAATAACGCCGTGGAAGAAAAACTAGAGTCGTTGGCGGCTGAGTCATCCACTAACGCGCTCATGAACGCGATAGCGGGAAGTGGTCTACGACGAAAAAATCGCAATTGAAAATATCAACATGATAAATAATAGAAATGTTTGCGTGAACCGCTGATCCCGCGTTTGATATGGATGCCCCAGTGCGCAGGGATGATTCTGTCCGTGATTATCAATATTATTCTTATTATGCAACGCAACCGAATCTACGATCGCGAATTGAACTTCAAGTCCAAGATACCAGTAGATACTTTCTGCCATGTGAAGCGTTTATCGAAATTGAGGGTGAACTCGTGACAAATGCTGCCGATAATGCACCATACGACAACAACCCGGCTATCCGAGTTGGTTTTGTCAACAACGGCGTAATGGCGTTATTTGAGAGCGCAAAATATCTCATTGACGGGCGAGAAATTGAATCAATAGAACGCGATGTTGATGTTGCAACGACGATAATCGGGCTAGCGAGATACTCAGATGATTATACAAGGTCGGCTGGTCCGTCTATGATGTTTGCGAAGGATACTACCGATAACGCTGAACACAATCAGTTTTCTAGGGTAAAGGTAACACATGCCACCGCGGTTGATCCAGCACCGGCCGGGTATGTAAGACCAGCTGGGAGCTTCGATGTCATAAATGTTATTACTAATTACAATCTAGGGTTTGCAACACGAGTAGGGATGTTGCAAGGACAACACCGACAGTTTTCATGCGCGATTCCACTGCATCATATATTCGGATTCTGCAGAAACGTCAGAAAAGTCATCTATGGGGCTAAGCATACAGTAGTACTCGTGCGAAAGGGCAATGATAATGATGCAATCTGGCATGATGCTGGTGTTGCCGACGGTAAGGTCAATATAAAGAATATAGTATTGTGGATGCCAGTAATGACCCCATCAATCACCGCAGAACAGCGATTACTCTCATTCATGGAGACAGGTGGTAAATCACTGTTGAGTTGGCTCACAGTAACCACTGATGCTAAAGAGGATAATATGGATGGTATATTTACATGGCACCTGGCATCCAAACAGGGTGTTTCAGCCCCGCGTCATATATTTGTAGCGCTACAGAATAAGGCGCGATTAGGCTCCCAAGAACGCAGCCATATGATATTTGATCAAATCGGTGTCAATGAGGTCTCGTTGAGAATAAACGGACAGCAGGAACCATCCGAGGATATACAACTCAATTACGGTGACAACCATATCGCACGTGTGTATCATCGATTGCTGTCATATATGGGTCGTGATCAAAACGTCGACACTGGTTTGCAAATATCACAACTTGATTTTAAAAACCTGTATCCGATTTATTATTTTTCGTTGGAACATCTCGATTTAACGAGACAATCCGTCGTTGATATACACTTCCGAGCTCGTGTGCAACGTCCTGGTGGTATTGCCGAATATAGAGCGGTTGCTGTCATTCTCAGCGATAAATCAATGCTGTTGGAAGGTGTTGGTGGACGAATGAGAATCATTGATGCACCAGTGGAAAACATGTAATTGAAAGCACAAACGCGTTTACAATAAAATGTCGTATAATGTCGTCAGTGTAGAGTTGACTGATGGTCAAGTCAAGAAATTACGATCAAAGTCGGCTAAACAATGCGGGACCACAATAACGCTGAAGCCGTCACAGATGGCAGGTGGTAATCATAAGATATCGTTGACGGCGCGTCAAATAAAACATTTCAATAATGCGATGAAGAATAAAAAGGGTGTTCAAATAGATTTCTCGGCCGCAGCGATCAAAGACATGGAAAAGACCGGTCGGATATTTCCGTTGTTAGCCGCGATTCCGGCATTGATTGCCGCGGCGGCCCCAGCAGTGGCTAAGGCGGCTGCGTTAGGGGCCGTTGGTACCGCGGCGGGGATGGCATTGAAGAAGGCAACCGGGAAAGGCTATAAAAAAAAACGATCCGTGGCCGGAAAGGGTCTAAGACTACCGGGAACCCCGTATTCATGGTACTCGGGAAAGGGTCTAAGACTACCGGGAACCGTTTATTGACTCAGGAGTAATTGACTCCCATGTCTAATTTTGATTTAATAGACGCCGCAAACGCGCTAGCGATAAAAAAACTTCAGGGGTGTTTTTATGAGGGATCAATTACCGGCGGCACCAAGGAATATTGAAACCGGCATAATTAACCTCGATGGGTCCTCCGGAGCGGGAACTCATTGGGTTGCATACGCGATTGATCCGCGTGCGATCGTCTATTTTGATTCATACGGGTTAGCCCCGCCGAACGAGTTCATGCGGTATATCCGGACGTGTTCAGCCCGGGTTTTTTATTCCACGCTGCCAACACAGCAGTTAAGCGACCCGCCGATATGCGGCCGTGAGGTATTGAACGTACTCGCGGCGATTTCATCATCGCGAAAACCACCTCATGTGGTTGTAAACGAATACACTAGTGGGGTCGTAGAGGCCCGGCGGGTTAATTAGAAACGCCGTTTTTTTTTACAATAACGATGATTGATATTTGGGGACGACCGGTTTCGGCGCTGAAAAAGCCCACGGAAACGCCCGCCACCGATGACATAAAAAAACTAATCGAGGATGAAATCGCTGATACGTTGAATTTAACCAGTGTTGACCCAGGTGAAATAGTCGTATTTCAGGACCGCCAGGGTAAATTGAAATCCAGTAATGTGTCGCTGGATGACGTTTTAATACGACAGCGTGATGCCGCCGAGAACGCTATCGCGTTGTATACCGGCGACGGACGACTCAAACCGGGTGAACATCTGTCGACGATAACATTAGTCAAAGACGGTTTTATAAGGTTGGATAAATCGGTGACCGAACTTGACGCGCAGGTGAAAAAATCTATCACCGATATACAACTCACTATCGCTAGTTTTTTCGGGACCCCGACGGTAACCGAACCGAATCTTGCGGGGATAAAAACTACTATTTCGGAGTTTACAACGCTGTCGGGCCAATTTTACACGTTACGAAAAAATGTTAACAGGATCGATAACAACTTTGATAAATTCTTTGGTAAAAAAAATATCAAGCTGGATGAGATTACAACAACTATAAATGATATCACTGCGTATGGACAGGAAATAAAAACAGTCAAAGATGATGTTGCAGCGAACAAGAGGAATATAGACGCGAATGGACAGGAAATAAAAACAGTCAAAGATGATGTTGCAACGAACAAGAGGAATATAGACGCGTATGGAGGGGAAATAGGAACGATCAAAACTGATGTTGCAGCGAAGAAAAGAAATATAGACGCGCATACAGGGGAAATAGGAACGATCAAAACTGATGTTGCAGCGAACAAGAGGAATATAGACGCGCATACAGGGGAAATAGGAACGATCAAAACTGATGTTGCAGCGAACAAGAGGAATATAGACGCGTATGGAGGGGAAATAGGAACGATCAAAACTGATATTGTAGCGAACAAAAAAAGTATAGACGTGCATGAACAGAGAATAGGAACGATCAAAACTGATATTGTGGCGAACAAGAATAATATAGACGCGCATGGATGGAGAATAGAAACAGTCAAAACTGATGTTGCAGCGAACAAAAGAAATATAGACGCGCATACAGGGGAAATAGAAACAATCAAAACTGATGTTGCAGCGAACAAAAGGAATATAGACGCGCATACAGGGGAAATAGAAACAGTCAAAACTGATGTTGCAGCGAACAAAAGAAATATAGACGCGCATACAGGGGAAATAGAAACAATCATTACTAAGGTTGCAGCGAACAAAAGGAATATAGACGCGCATACACAGGAAATAGATACAGTCATTACTAAGGTTGCAGCGAACAAAAAAGATGTGGACGCGCATATACAGGAAATAGATATACTCGTTACTAGGGTTGCAGCGAACAAAAAAAAGTATAGACGGGCATACACAGGAAATAGGAACAATCAGAACTGATGTTGAAGCGATTAAAGACGGACTACCGAGAGTAGCAGAGCAATTCGAAAAAATAAAAATCCCTCATGAGAACATCATCAACACAGTATACACAATTCGGCATGGATCATTCGATTGGACTCCTACACAGAATACAGTAAATATCACCGCAACTGTTAAGGGCATTTATCGATTGACATTGATTTCGGCGATGCAGTTTAGTATATCATCGTCGAGTTCATCTGGGTTTAACAATACAGTGTCAACAATCATTGACAAGGATACAATTGAACGGTTTATAATTAAGGCCGTTGATAGCAGTCTATTTAGGACAAACATCACATGGTATGTGGAATTTGTAGCGAATCTAATTAATTAAAAACACTAGCTCTTTTAAAATAAAAATGACCACCAGGGTAATTGAATCAGAGGTATCACCGACGTCACATCAATATCGATTCGATACCGCAAAAGAATTCTCCGCGAATTTGAAAACGCTTTCCGAACAATACCGCGCAAAAATAAAAAAATACCGCAGAAAAATAACCACCATCGACGCGGTCGTGTACTCGGTGTCGGGTATAGTAGCCGGTACCGGTGTTATTTTATCCACGGTGACCACGATAGCCCCGATCGCTGTTCCAATCGCTATCTCCGCGATGACAACAATTGCTGGAGTCGCCAACGCAATCACTAAAAAGATATCATCGTGTTTTCAGAAAAAACTCGACGAGTATACAGTAAAACATCAAATAGTATCCGACGCGTACTCGAAATTATCCGGGGTGATCTCGTTATCGATTGATAATTTGTTCATATCCGATGTTGAATTCTCCACGATGGTCCAGTTGTATAGCTCCGCGATGTCAAAAATCGAGGATTTTCAACTGGAAGCCGGAACCACCTGGTTGTTGAAATTAGACACTAAAAACAACGAATAATAATAATGTCGCTGAACCCCGAAGGGTCTCAATTACTTCAGCGGATCGCGGAGAACACCACTCCGGTACAAACAAATATGATATCGATAACGTCAACGAAGCCAGAATTCAATGTGAACTTCCCGTCGCCGGTTCCAGTGAAGGAAATAGCGCTGGCAAAATTGCGAGTATATCACAGTTGGCCTAATATCCGAGCGGACGCATTTAACGGACAACAACCTAATAACTCGCTGGTTTTTGCATGGACAAATAAGCCCGATGGGACCCCAGACTGGAATGAGGTTACAATACCAACTGGGTCATACCAAATAGAACAAATCAATAAGGAATTTCAACGCAGGATAAAATCGATCACAGGAAAGGAATCAAAAATCGCTATTACGGTTCATGAACCGACGTTATCGTCGACGATTGAAATAAGCACACCGGGGTATATGGTTGATATTTATAACAGTTCAATAAGAACCATACTAGGATGGCCTAAGAATCCACCCGCGGACGCCCCCCCCATCAACTATCCTCAGATACGATAACGGAGATGGTGGTAGGCATATTGCTCCATACAACGTAAATATTGCATCGGTGATAGCAATCAATCTGGTGTGTGATGTTATCGAAGGGAGTTACCAGGTGGATACCAAGCAATCAAATCAGGCTCAACAGGGGTATATCCTTTATTCGTTTTCACCAACAGCCCCCCCGGGATTTTTAATCGTTGAGAGTCCAATTAATCCGGTCTATATGCGATGCCATGATCGGTTTTTAACGAGAATTAATTTTAGAATTACCGATCAGTCAAATAACCTAATTGACCTACAAGAGGAGGAGTTAGTGATCACTCTGTTTGTAAGATCATAGCAGCAGGGGGGGCAATGACATCGACGCGGTCGTCGCTGTGCTTACCGGACGCTGACGACGCTGGGATCGACGCGCAGAAAGTATTAATTAAACCAAATGACGTCACCATCGTGTATGATGGACCGACGTCGTTTTTTTTTTACCAGCGCTGACTACACCGGATCCGCTGAGTGCAGAAAGTAATAATTAAGCCAAATAACGATTGGACAAAATGTCCGATTCGCCCCCCCCCCCCTGCTGCTCGCTGTCCTCATTCTCTCCTGCATCTTGTTTCTTCTCTGCTGCTTCTTCTTGTCATTTCCTTCTTCTTACCTTTTCTGCTTGCTGTTGCTGTTGACGGAGACAAATTAGTTCTGTTTCTTTCTGCTGCTGTAAAACAATTTTCCAATTCTTCTTTCTGTCTCTGTTTAAAATCATTGACTTGTGGTAAAGAAGGAGAAGGTGGCGAAGGTACTGGTACCGGAACAAATTCATGCGAAGAAAAGAAAAAGACTATATCCCAATTCTTCTGCTGCTATGCCACCGAGTCTCGTCTGTACGGCTGGTGCACCATAATTCATCGTCTTCTTGGTTGCCATCATGTTTGAAAATTCTGTCGCATGTATTGACTGCGCACAGACGCTAGCGCACCTATATAGGGAATATGATGTCATAGGCAGCTCTCTTCGGATTGGACGACAGACTCCACACAGTGACTGAATTATGTAACACGTGTTAGTATTGCTGCATCATGGAGAATTATCCTAATCACCAATACGAGCCTATGGAAAAGAAGACTTTATGTGGAGTGACAAGGCTGTTTGAAGTGAGTTCTCATCTATGGACCAGAAGTCAGAAGAAGTCTGAGGAAGCGAAGAAGATCTATGCGATGCCCTCTAACGGAAAGATGTTAACATAAACCCAAATCCTTTTCAGGGCCACTCACATACCTCAAAACTATTTGCTTTTGCCTAAAACAGTTTTAATAGGTTGTACATTTGTTTATGTCTGTATGTTGTCTGTTGTATGTGTTATATATATATATATATATATATATATATATATATATATATATATATATATATATATATATATATATATATATATATATATATATATTTCCCATTGACGCTATATCTCTTGCAGCGATACAGGCCCACGACCTTTTTGACTGAAATTTCCATTAACGCTATATCGCCCCCATTACTACTAATCATGATATGAGGTTTCTATGTTAGATAGTATTGTAGATCTCATCTCTAGAGGTATGTTAGTTTTGGGTCCAAGCCTGGTTGCGCTTAAATTCGTATGCACTGTGTTGCATGTCCATGGTATGGGATCAGATTATGCGGGTTGTTTAGCTTGTATGTTTAGAATTTCAAGACTTTTGGTTAATTCATGAATCTTATTTCCTCCTGGCAGCTCCGAGACTAACTTACATCTGAAGGGGGTTTTACAATTTGCTACACAGATCTTGGTTGGGTGTGAGTCTTCATTGATCGATAGTCTGGACGCATATCTTAATAACAGTTCTTCTCTTCGTAAAGGAAGTGGGGTGTCTCCTGTTAAGACTTGTATTCCATCTCTTGTGGTATTTTTGTGCACACCTGTACATATGCGTAGGACTTTTGCTTGAATGTTGAATAGCTTTTTTAAGAGGCACAACTTCGACGAGGCATACACCCTGCACCCATAATCCAACTTAGATCTCATTAATGATCTGTACAGGATTAAGAAGGTATCCTGGTCCGCTCCCCAATTTAATCCTTAAATGTTGTTCAGGAGGTTCAAGTCCAGGCTACATCTTCGAATAAGCTCCTGTATATAATATTTCCAGGTGAGAAGCTCGTCAAAATACATTCATAGGAATTAGGTGACTCCTTCACCTTAGGTTGTTGTATTCGAAGTGGTATTTAAGCTTGTTGTTGATCATAGTTTCTGTCACTTTAAATATATTGTCTGTGAGAGAGATTGGCCAACATAAATTTATTTCTGTTGGGTCTTTTCCTGCTTTTGGAATTGGAATAACTATTGCTTGTTTCCACTTGCTAGGGATTTTTACGGTTTTCCAGGAAGTGTTGATTAGGTCCAGTATTATGGTTTCCATATTTTCCGAGATTTTAGCCAGACTGACGAACGCAGGTTTATATATCCCTGAAGCACGGACGTAAATGACCCCCCTACACACACACACACACATACAAACACAAACTAAAAATACCCACAACACAATCAAAAACATGGAACGCGCGAACCTAAAAGAAACACTGTTTCACTTTTTTCCGTGAAACACATTTTATTACCATCCAGACATACAACCCTAAAACAAATACACACACGCACTATCTTACATGCCAGGGAAACGAAGTGCTTATAGGCACACTTCTGTTGTTTTTTTCACTTATAAACAAACACAAATACACAAATGTTGGGCAATTTGACTACTATTTCTTTTCAAGATTTTTAATGTACTCTTGAAAATGGCTGTTTTTAGGGGTTGTGGCAGTCGCTTCTCGTCTAGGATTGCGTTCCCGTCGAGTTGCAGGGTTTCCCACAGGATACGGTCTGCTTCTTCGGAACGAGAACGACAAAATCCTTAGTGTCTACACGACAGTCCGCAAAGCCTATTTCTGATTTATGTCGTTGTTGTTGTTGTTGCTGTTACTGCTCTTTTTGCTGCTTCTGAACTCTGTACTTCTCGGTGCATTATTCTTTCTCCATTTTTATTTCTTGTATAAAGACCTCTTATATCAGGTCTTGTGCCACTTTCAGCATCCTGATATTTTCAATCTATTCAGGTTTTGGCATCAGGTTTTGCCCGACACGATGCAATGGACGTGTGTTTCGTACAGCGTTGCTAGTTTTAAAGACATCTTCTTATGTTGACGCACTAATGGATGGTCAGACTGGAGACCGCCCTGCTTTATATTGCCCAAGCGAGGACGCGTTAGAAAACATCCCTACGATTTTTTTGGTAGTAACGTTTTAGCTCATCTCATGGTTAGGGATAGAGAGAAGTCAATGAGCATAGAGAGTGATAAAAAAAATAAACAAACCACCAACAGTCATTTTTGATTTTTTTTAAATAACACATTTTTTACAAGGTTGTGAACGTGGTAAAGTCAAGTTAGACTTCCAGTGATGAGGTCATTTTACCAAAGATGTACAGTACGTTTCCTAGCTAAAGACAGGAGATATCCATAATGGTCTCAAAACCATCTACCTACTTTTTCATCGTTTCTAGACGAGTCCCGATCAAAATAAGTCACTAAATGTTTTAAGGGATATTTAAGACTGCGTTGATGAAGAAAATACACACAATATTGTCTAAGCAACATGGAATCTGTGTCTTGTAATTTCACATTATTGAAGCGAGTGGTCTGGGCATTTCTTTTCATAAAGTCGATGATGTCGTCTTGCAAAGGAGGAACTCCATAAGAATCAAATTACTCTACACATGCATCCATGTTGGTGTTTTTGTTTTCTTCTTGTTTTATAGGTAATGATAAGTTATCAAATCAATCCTGGCTTTTTGACTGAACATCTCTGTCAAGTAAACGTGTCTTGGCTTCGTCTCTGTACTCTGTGCCAAGAGAGATTCAATGCATTTGATCTCTAGAGCAGTCAATGGAGGGGAGAAATGATCACGCAAGTCTTTATACCAAAGATGTAACACTGCTTATTCCGTAACACTGCTTCTTCCGAGATAAGACCTCAAGCGTCATCCAGATATTCGTCCAAATTTTCTTCTTGATTCATCATTAGACCATTATCTTGTTGAATTTGACTGGGATGATCGTTTTGACATCCATGGCAATCTTTTTTGGTCGACACTATAATTGTTTCTGCCAGGTGTTTTACAAAGCAGGAGACTGAATGTTGTTCTTGCTCTGGCCATCCGGACATTACCGCCACCTCTTAATCTTTGTCTTTTGGTTCTACTTCCACAATTATCTCATATTCCCCATTCAAAGAGGGATAAGAGTCCTCCATAGCTTCTAATAGTCTAGAATGACTTCTCTCAAACTGTTTATTTCTAGAGTGTTGTCGAATTCGGCATACACGATGACGTTCAGCGTCTCGGTTAGAGCTTTTGCAAACTGGAGTTCCATACGCAGTTGACCGGATTTTATTTATAAGGTGGAAATTTGCCTCGTCGCTGCCTTGGTCAGGAGTGAAATCAGAGGCCCACAAAGCGTAACCTCCTGCGTAATCGTCTTACAAAATATCGTGGTTGTAATCTTCAGGCCTGTCCTTTGATTTCAATTTCGATGGGGGCTGAGGTTGTCAAAGAGGAGAAGGGATGAAAATATACCCATTGGGAATAATGAATAGTCATCGTAGTGGGTGGCAATGCAAACAGATCCAGTTCCGACTTGGAACATTCGCAAGACTCTCGGTGCGTCGTTTTTCTCTCTGTTATTTAATAATCAAAAATGTCTAATTCTCGGACAGGAGCCAAGGAACAAAACACCGATTTCTACATAACTCCTAAACCATGTCCTCGTTGTCGAGCGACTCCCCTGTACACAGGATACATGACGTACAAGTCGTTTGAGAATCGTTTTCGAAAATGGAGTTTCACTGTGACATACCCTTTGGAGAATGGAATATTTTGTCCCAGATCTCCTTTTATACCAATGTTGACACTGTCGAAATACGACTTACTGACGGGCAAATAATGATGGTGTACAAATTCACGGTGAACGCGATAGGTGTTTTCACCTTTCTCGTCATTCGTTGTGGCATAATCCACTTTCAAAAGCATGACTTTCAGTAACGGTGCATATGTGTGTCCCATAGCTTTGTATTTCACCACATCAGGATAAACAAAGATCATATTTAATCCAAATTTAATTTGGTTCAGTTCTAAGGGTAACTAAAAAAACTTCGCAAAATTAAAGTGATTGGTGACGGATGATATTTTTGTCTCGCAGAAAAATCAGATGTTCCGATTGACACCGCCCAATGCATTGGAAACTTGACTATTGTCTGAATATACCTACTCGTTTGTTTGCACCTCTACCCTAGTTATTTAAAAAAGAAAAAGCACAAATGAGATAAAAGATGTATTGAAATCAGTTCATTTATTGATTTATAATTTCAAACATTATTATGCCGGGAGGGGGGTATATCGTCTGCGAATTCATTCCAAATGAAGGTTTTTGCGTTGCTTGCCAGTCATTTCCAAGTTTCTACACAAGTCCATTTTCAGCGAAGGGTTGTATGCACAACTACGCATGCACGAACACAGAAGCAAAACGTCGTTGCTTGCTTCCAATATGTGCAATGTATAATCATGTAAACGAAAAGAATGACAACTAGAGATTTGCCTTTCACGTGGATTTAACAAGCGGTGTAATTTCTTCGTTCATGCTTGCAAAGGGATATATGTCTAAACTCTCAACATAGCAATTTACGGAATTATTCGGTAATTACCAAATAGGAAGAAATACGTTACTCTGTTGTCTTTGTAAAAGAAACTAGTTCATAGTGTACGCAATATTGCGCCGTGTTAGTATGGAAAGTCCGTTAAGCATGAAAGGCGCAGAAAACGGCAGTGTTAGGACCACTCTGGTGAGGTCAGGTTTTAAATTATAAATCAATGAATGAATTAAGTTCTGTACACTTCTATCACATTAAAGTTATCCGTTATTGAAATCGATGGGGGGAGGGGAGCAAACAAAGGGGGAGGTATATTCAGACGATACTATCAATTACTGCACTGTAACTTTTTGCATTGAAATGTGGTCTTAATATCCCCACTCCTTTTCCGAAATACTCATTCGAAAGATAATCATTTACAAATTGTTTCGCAGTGTTGAGATATCTATCGTTTTCTTTTTTAATAAAACAAGTTCATCAGGTATTTATTTTTTAAACTAGATTTGCGTTAATAACGCAAGTATGCTTCCAATTTAGACCGAGACGTAGAGGCCCAGAAAGTTCAACAAATGATATAAATTTAAAAATGATTTAATGGAAATGAAAAAATAATCAGGCCGTGTGAAATACATGTAAATATGGCAATGAAATTTTATTTGTATAATTGCTTATCAGTACTAACATGGATTTCATTACAAAACAAAATCTAAAACCAATTACTAAAAATAAAACGTATAAAACAAATATGAATAACTATTGTACTGGCCTGAAAATATAAGTTCATTTATATATGCATATAAATAAACATATTACCAAACCATTTCTCTAAGTCAAATGAATTTTGCCTGATAAATCAATGTTCTCAGCATAGAAGGATGTACAAAAGTATGGACGGAGGAATAGAAAAGACCAAATAAGATGCCACTGTCTGATATTTTAAACGAAGCGATGAATTAACGAAGAAAAAACTAATGCAGTTGCTCAGTACCGTGTATGTATGTTTTGGTCAGAGGACTAAATGCTTTAAAAGACCCAATGACCTTGTTATAGCATCATGAGAAATACTGTTCACCCAAAATCAATCTTTATAACTCAAATGTATATATAATTTACGATGATTAATTTATAGACAATAGTTTAAACAGAGTATGCTTTACAAATATGCCTTTATAAAGGAAATTTCAACAGATGAACAATACCACAATGTTTAATTGAAAGAAATATTCAACTAATTTAAAAATTCAAGGTCTAAACTAGAACTGAATTTATTTTTCAGAATGTATACTGATAACCAACTAGATTTGCATTATTGTAATATGCTTTGTGATTGGTTCAGCTTTGCTGAACGCTTTTAAATGTTGACGAGCGGTTTAACAATTAAGCGTTTATCGTAAATAATTTTTGAGTATTTAATGAAACTTTAGCTTAGAAAATTCAAGTAGCTGATTTGCTGAAAATTCAACTTAAACTTTTTTTGTTGTTGATAGTTTAGCATATCAGCTGACAGAAAGATGCAGATAACAAGAAGAGCCTAGAGTTTAGCTATGTAAGGACTACATTATTAGATTGAAAATCGCAAAAGTAAGCTCTACAGAACAGTTTTCGCATAAAATATAGACCAATCAAACACCTTTCACGTAAAATATGAACCAATCAAGCACCTTACACATCAAATATAGACCAGTCAAACGTATTTCATATAAAATATTGACAGATCCAACAGCTTTTCCCATAAAATATAGACCAATCAAATACCTTTCACATAAATGTCGACCAATCAAACATAACTAAAAAAATATTTATTTACTTTGGCACAGTAAAAAAAAAAGACTCTTCAACAGTTTTCAGTGTGAGTTTGTCTGTTGAAACGATAAAAGGATCTGATTGGCCTGAAGACAAATCTTAACCGATTCCAACATATTCAACAAACAACACGAAAATAAACTGTCAACTGAAAGTCCAATATACACACACAATCTGTAGCCCCATCAACAAAACAAAAAAGTCGAATAAACAGGTTTTGATGAAAACTCTTAACGTCTTGTCTGCATCACTAACATGGAGACTGGATTTCCAAGTAGGGAGAACAAAAAAAAAGATTATGACCGAAAACAAATAGAAATAATTTCCCAAATTCAGAGGTTTGAAAAGTTTCCCTTCCAATTAAACCGTCAAGATGTTGCGACAGAAAACTTTAGCTATCTTTTGGGCTGGTATTCTTGTCTGATATGCTCCGATTAGTTCAAAAGCAATTTTAAGACTGGATGACATTTTTTATGTAAACTACTGCAGCGACATACATTCCAAGCATATTTATGTCTTGCAGAAATAGACAAGGTTGTCCGAATGCCTACACCTGTAAACCGAAGTCCGCCTTTTAAAAGAAACGACAACAACAAAAGAAACAGATTAATGCCAGGGCGCCATTTTAAACACCCAAAGCGATCTAATCTTCGTCTGGATGATCAGTGCTGACAGTGTAGATCAATGCAACCCATTCATCATTCAGGAATGAACAGAAGTTGGTAAAAATACTTTTGTACTCAATTTTTGAACAATTAATACTTTACCCAATGTCACTAAATTCGCCTACAAAGTCACGTCAACGAATACTTAAAATGTTCATTTCATTCCTATAATACTAATGTGACTTCCGATATCGATGGTATGCCATTGAACTACTTCAACGAAATGAAAATTTAACTTCACACATCAGTCATCATCGTGAACATCGTAGTTACTCTTCCACGTTTAAGTCTCGGTCGACTGTGCGTGTTTGCTTTCTTAAGCTTGATTCTATTACATTTTGACAATTACATAATGACAACAATGCAAATATTTAAATCGAACTAAAGAATCTTGTTATGTTATATCCGACTACTGCACACTACGGTTTACTTGACTGATGCATGCCAATCAGAATTTGTCGACCGTCGTTTGTACCCTTATGACCTATTTTGTTCCTTCGATGGGACCATCGTTTAACCTTTTCTATTTTTAAGCACATTCATGGCTGATTGACAGCATTGTTTATATTGATGTCTTTTTATCATGACTAAATCATCTCTTTCTAACCAGAAAAAAGACAAAGTCTTAAATCTGCGGTCTTTCCTTGAAAACACTATGAAAGATTTTCTTTTCAAAGTATCAGTGCACGATATGGATGTATCCGTTTTTATCAGAATTTTTTTCATCCGCTTCCGAATGGGCCTCTGACATTCCAGTTTTGTTACAGTCCCCCGGAATGTACGGGACACATTGTCTTTGAAGATTATTTCTCTAACAGACAGTTGGTATACTGAAAAGATAATTTAATCAATGAAAACTAATTTAGAATTTATCAAGTCATCTAATTGCTAGGTAAAAGATGCTTGCAACTTTGTTCACATTTTTGTATTTCAGTTATACCTAGAAACTGGTTGAATATGTTTCGGTATAATTAAATTATGCGATTTACATTACATAAACTACATCAGCTCTTTGGACACTGTAGGATAGGTTGGTGACACTTCCATCAGTCCATGCAGGCATACAAACATGCATGCATGTTTACATACATACATACATACATACATACATACACTTCGGATGCAGGAGGTCGCGGGTTCGAATACCGACCGAGTCACACCAAAGACTTAGAAAAATGGTACTAACAGCTGCCTCGCTTGGCGCTCAGCATTAAGGGGTTAGTGTTAGGACTGGTCGGTTTGATGCAGGATAATGTGACTTGGTGGGACATCATGCTACATATCTGCTGCATGATGCCCCAGTGCTAGACATCACTATAAACTGTCACACTGCAGACATCATAGCGATATGAATGAAAAATTGTTAAAGCTATGTCAAAAATCCAAATCACACACATACAGAAATGCTACCATTTCCGTGTGAGTTTAATTATGGCAATTACTTAGCGTAAGTGTAGAGGGGGCGAAAGGTCTAAGATGCTCGCATTTACAGATTACTAACAATTCACCTCTGTCCACATGGGTTTGACATAAAGCTTGCCAGTAGCTTCCTGTAGGTTGATGGTTCTTCCCTGGGTTCTCCCAGGTTATTACTCTACCAAATATACTGACCGCCATGTGTGTACGAGAGTGAAATTAAGTTCGTAATTATGAGCACTTTGAGGTATGTCAACGGCTGTTGTATTACATATATTTCAAAATTTGATGCAAAACTTTACCGTGTTTATATGTGTCGTCACACACATTCCGCTCGCTATCCTTATCTGCTGTGCAGAATTTGCGGTTGGACTTCATGGACGGGCAACTGAAATAATAATAATAATAATAACAGTTGAAGAAGAAGAAGAAGAAGAAGAAGAAGGAGCAAAGTAGCACTCAAATAGCCCCTTGTCATTAATCAGTCCCTCTTTTCTTTTGGACCCAGTTGCTTCTCTTAACCCTGCGGGAAAGGGGGAGGTGTCAGTTGTCAGTATATTTATGGAGCGTCCCGGAGCAAATTACAAGCTGTTTAACAATTAACACACACACACACAATTTTTTTTTTAAACAAGAGTCCGCACTGATACTATTGTTATTATTATTATTATTATTATTATTATTATTATAAGTGGCAACAGTAAATATCATCGTTATCTTGGTGCTGCTGCTGAGTGATAAACACTCTCTCTCTCTCTCTCTCTCTCTCGTGCATACACATACAAAATAGAATAGAATCTGTTTTTGCTTACACTCCCTTTCCTAGATGTATACCATCTTCACAACAGATCTGTGTCTTGTGATAAAAGCAGGTCTTCGCATGCTTGCAGTATCTTAGACCAAAATACTTGAGGCATACTGTTTCCGTGAGATTTTCATTCAACTGTGGTGAAGACATCTACGTGAAGAACAGATGCGGTGTGAGCATGTACATGAAAAACATATGCAGTGAAAGCTTATACATGAAGGACAGTTGCGGTGAAAACATGCACATGAACAGATTTGAGGATTAACTGATTTGTATTTAACAACGCATCACCACGTGAAATGTCTTATCGTGCTGTGACGCGCTTCAGTAAACGGACACATCAGCGATACATCGTGGTTGCCTACTCTGGGAATAATTCAAACTACAATTTTCTGGTTGCGAATCAAGTGCGCTAACCACTGGACCACCGCTGTGGCCTTGTGAAGGAAAAAGGCAATGAACTCGAGAAGAAAACGGGAATTAAATAATAGAAATTTATTTGTAAAATTCTATGGAGTTGTCATTCTCGCTGAAGACATAAAACAAACTCAAATCATTATTTAAAGGCAATTATCTGGAAATAACAAGTCATTATCATACCGATAATTATTTCTTTTGATCATTCAGTTGAGACAGTAGCGGATCTTTGAACAATGGCGAGTGAGGGTCAACTTTGGTTTGCTCTGTACCTGTATCATGAAACATGCGTGACTTTTTGGTGATGTTTGCTTGGTCGCGATGGTATAAGGATTGGTACTTGTAGGTAAGGCGATGGGTACTGTAACCCACAGACCTGTATTATAATCTCCGTAGTGGTGCACGAAGTAAAGTAATCTAATCTGTAAGATAATTAATATATATACACTTTGACTTATCAATTAAAAGTGTTTGTGTCTGTTTGATTTTTAACGTAGCTTTAACAATTGTTCAGTCATATCGCTACGATGTCTGCAGTGTGACAATTTATAGTGATGTTTAGCAATGGAGCATAATGCCGCAGACATGTAGCATCTTGTATTCACCCAGTCACATTATCTTGACACCAGGCCGACCTGGTCTTTAGCATGACTCGGCCGGGTTTGAATCCGCGACCTCCTACATCCAAGACGAACGATCTAACCACTAGGTCATCGAAGCGGTCTATCAATACCTACCTACCTACCTACATACATACATACATACCTACATACATACATAAACGATATCAGAGTAACAGCAATGTAACATCAACAATGAAGACACACTTATCAATTAAGCTGATATGGTGGATCTTTGCTAAAGATAGATGGGTAAGTTATGTCAGAAGGTCTGCCCAGCTATAGCTAGTTGTAAACGAAGCTCAGCCAAATGCTGGTACAGTCATGGAGTGGAAATGGCCTATGATATATTTTGCCGTTCATCAATCTGTTATTATTTTTATTTTTAATGACGCTTTCTTTTCAGAAGAACGTCCTGAATGTAGAATGCACGTGTAATTACATGTGAAATTAATATTCCGAGGAAAAATAAATGGAATGTGTCTTTCCTGTCACATACCTGAAGTGAATGAGTAGAGTTTTCTTGTTCATCTCTTTGCTCTGGTACATGATCCTTCACCAAGCAAGAATCAACAGAAGAATCTTCAGTACACAGAATATGAAAATAAAAGTTGAGTTGATAAATTTCGGATAGATTTTTATCATTATCACGTCCATCATGTACATATTCTAAATGTAAAAATATGTAAATCGGTGCCTTCCGTTATTTTCTACAGTGCAATGACAACACTGGACAACAAATTTTTACAAAAGTCATGTTACTGAAATAAAATTAGTCAATTCTTATCAATTTTTATGTGCTGAACACGAATATGACAGTCAAATTGCAAAATTGGCTCTAGTTTTTTTGTAATCTGCAAGAAATTAATGTTTACATAACGAAATGCATTCCAATAGTAAAAGGTCAACTGTAATAGCCTACCTATAAAAAATCAAGTCATTGACTACATCTTAGATTTCTTCGCCTGTCTCTTGTACAGCTGTTCGGGAGCATCTCTGAGGAGTGTCCAGCAGTAGTCAGCCAGCATTGTAGTGGACCATTTTCCCTGGTATCTTTGTTCCATTGTTGCGATATCTTGATGAAAACGTTCGCCGTGTTCATCACTAACAATACCACAGTTGCTAGGAAAGAAATCCAAATGGGAATGAAGGAAGTGAATCTTTAGAGACATATTGCAGCCAAGGTTCTTATACTTCATCAACATGTCTTCTACTAGTTCCTTATAGTTTTCTGCCCTAACATTTCCGAGGAAGTTTGTAGAAACTAGGCGAAAAGCATTCCATGCTTGTTTCGCGTCACCTTCCAGCAAGTTGTTGAACCGATCATCTTTGAAAAGCTCTCGAATCTGAGGACCCACAAAAACTCCCTCTTTAATCTTTGCTTCGCTGAGTCGAGGGAATTTTTCATGCAGGTATCGGAATGCTGGCAAAGTCAGGTCAATGGCTTTCACGAAGTTCTTCATCAAACCTAGTTTGATGTGAAGGGGTGGTAGCAAGATTTTCTGAGCCTCAACCAGAGCTGGGTGTTGGATATTCTTCTCTCCAATGGCTACATTCTGCCTGTGAGTCCATTCCTTCCTCATGTAGTGCATTTCCCTTGCTCGGCTATCCCACTCGCATAAGAAACACATGTATTTTGTATATCCTTGCTGCAGTCCCATTAAAAGGGCAACTACCTTCAAATCACCACAGAGGTGCCAGCTGTACTTGTTATACTCAATGGAATTCAGTAGCTGCCTTAAGTTATCGTATGTCTCTTTCATGTGGACAGCATACGCTACTGGAATAGATGGAAGAATGTTTCCATTGTGCAAAAGCACAGCCTTGAGACTCAGTTTCGAAGAGTCCACAAATAGTCTCCATTCTTGTGGGTCATGAGTGATTTTTAAAGCATTCATGAGGCCCTCAATATCGGAACAGAATATCAGATTACTTTCCTTTCTGAAGAAAGGCTCCAATTGCTGGTGGCGCTTTCGATATGCAGTAATTGTGACATCTTCTTCTAGAAGATTCCATTGTTGGAGTCTTGATCCTAGCAATTCTGCCTTGTTCTTTGATAAGTCCAAATCACGAATCAGGTCATTTAGTTCTTCCTGTGTTATTCTGTGTGGGGTTGATGATGCACCACAGTGAAAATCTGGATCACTGCATGCTGATGGACCAGGAGAAGAACAGGTCGACTCACCTTTGTCTTCGTCAGATGAATCAAGAGAATATTCTGCTGGAGGTTCTGGAATAGGAAGTCCCTCACCATGTGGAACTGGTCTCAATGCAGACGGAATGTTTGGGTAGACTATTCTCGACTTCTTTCGCTTCGTTATTCCGCCGGAAAGAGGAGGAACCAAGCAGAAGTAACAGTCATTTAGGTGGTTGCTTGGCTCTCTCCACACCATTGGGACTGCAAACGGCATTGATGACCTTTTGCAATTCAACCACTGTGAAAGCTGTGTTGTACATGTAGCACAGCATATATGCGGAGCCCAAGGCTTGTCTTGGTCACCAACCTTGCATCCGAAGTAAAGATGATATGCCTTCTTCACTTGAGAATTGATACTTTTCTTCTGGTTGGCAAATGTCACTTCCCCACAAATATAGCAAAAATTGTCCGCGGTATTAACACACTTTCGAGGCATTACTGTTCTTTATTGTACGTAAATGGATAAAATAATAAGTTTTATGTAACAGTAGCTTGAACTGTCTCGCACAACGTCTAAAATATTTTAAATGCTGAACCTATCTGATTGGGCTTTATATAGTACACTGCTTACGTCAGCTTCAGCAGCCGCCTGGCATTAGTATAATAGGCCTACACATGTATAGTACACTGCTGACGTCAACTTACTTCAGCAGCCGCATGGCATTAGTATTGCATTGCATCAGAAAATTATGCAATCAACTGTGGATGATGTGAGCATGATGGTATTATGCAATGTTACATCATTATTCCGGATGTTGCTGCAGTCCTACTGGAGAAATTTACACAGTGAAACATAGAAAATGAGGTATATGAATATCTTCAAAACGAGAGCCAATACAAATTTTTCACGGTTATATTCGTGTTCGGCACACCAAAATACTACAGATTAGGGCCTTTTCAAGTCAGTAATGATTTCACTGTTGACCAGTGCAATAATCCATTAGTAAGGTAATCAGTTATTCTCTATCTTACCTATAATGTTTGAGGTCATGACAACGAATATAATGAATATCTAGACATGGGAAAAGTTGACCTCATTTTATCATGTGTATGATTTTCAGTACATACCGTTGACTGATGTTTACATCTTTGCCCTTAATAATGTAACTCACAAGCGGTCTCACTGCCGAAGGAATAAAATGACGCATGCGTGAATCTGGCTTGAAGTCAGTGACTTCCCTTCTTCCAAGGACCTCAAGACAACGGGTCTCACTAAACACCCCAACACTCTCGAACAACACATCAAGACTTACTACTACTTTACCTACTTTAAATTTCAACAACAACACAAAGAAACAAAAAAAAGTGAATATTTAGCTATTATTTATGTAACGGGAAAGGTCAAAGAGTTGCCAAGGGAAATAACTCCCATTTAGACGAAGATATTCGGGTGCAGTAACATAAATATTTATCAGCATTTATAAATAAGTAGCAATACCACATGGAAGCAAGACATTTCGACCCCAAGAAAATTCCAAAGACATTTCGACCCCAAGACATTTCAACTCCAGCCAAGGGACAATTCGCCCCCAATTCATGCATATCTAAAACAATAATGAGCACTAATACTAACGTCCACTAATCACATCATTATTCATTGACGTCTGCAATTAAAGAAGATACGAACACATCTCTAAGTCACCGAAAAAGATGTCAACAGTTAATTATAGTTAAAGTAACATTTATTAAGTTAATGAATGCACGCTAAACTGAATGAAAAGAAATAATTTACCGTGCACTATAAATCTGCATAAAAAATCAGATTTTTTAGAAACAATAATTAGCACACTGCTAATGTCATTCCCACTAACCACACGGTTATTCACTGATGTCTGCAATTTAGAAAAATATGTAAACAGTTAATTATAATTAAAGTCACTTTTATTAAGTTAATCAATGTACGCTAATTTGTATGAAAAGACAAAGGGTTGAAAATTAAATGCACCACACCACGCTTTAAATTTGTACAAAAGGGCCCAACATTTTCATTACATGCCAATTTTTATCCTAAGCTTTAATAAAGGTGTATGACATACTTGTGTGTAAAATTTGGATTAATTTACAGTAAATACAGTTTATAGTATGATATTTCGATCGGATATATTTTGGTATAATATGAACTGAACTGTGTTAATTGTGACGATGTTATTTTATCCGTGTAAAATATCATACTCATTTCAGGCCTCGCCAACTTGCTTTGTCTTGTAATAGATGCGGGAAATGGCAGCATCGCATTTGCGATACAGGTTAGTGTAATGTTTTTTTTATATATATATTCTGTCTGTCAATCTTCCTCTTTTAAATATTTATTTATTTCTGAATTTCTGAGTTGAACTTACTGAGTAGCTTAGATGTGGTTTTTATATTCATATATTTTAGATATAAAAATACATATAAAATGATCATATTCCATCAAGCTCACCAACTTCATACAGTTCTAGAATTTCTTTATTTTTAGAACATAATGTAAATAATAAAATATCGAAAAAGTGAACGATTAGCAAACATTCTAATTTCAATATTTCAGACTGACTCCAAAATTGTTTGTAGTAATTGCGAGGCATTAAATGTTTGACTTTAAATACCGATATATGATGTTCTGTAGCGTCAAAGGTATCTTACTTCTAAATTAATTATTACTGAGCATGAAGTTAGTAGCGAAATCTTCTTTACAATAAATAAATACTACGATTACAGATACATATAAATTCTTAATAATATTTAACTTTCCAAAACACAATATATATTTTATGATTAGTAGTATACAATAAAATTTTTTTTTTAAAAGTTTCAAATCCTTCAACATAGAATTAGACGTATAGCTGTATTTAAGCAATTAAGTGTAATGATTCATTACCTTTTTATTCTATCAGTCTTCCTCTCTTAAATATTTATTTATTTATTTATTTCTGAGTTGAACATGCCAAGTAGCATAGATGTTGCTTGAGAACACTTAGTAATTACTGTGTATTTTCCTTTTGTGATTTCATGTACTTTGATTTCTGTATACGTTTAATGTCCTTGAGGAAAATCTCTGTCTTTTGCTTTTCGGATTTGCACATCCAGACGCTGGCATGGCAAATGTGTTCTTTTTTCGTTAACTGATAATTCCCGCTGTCGTGAAGAGCGTGCTAACATCCATGAAATGGATCTTCGTCACGCTGAAAAGTTGGTCATTAGGTCTTGCGCGTGTTGTGGTTTCCAGTCAACGGAAAGTTTTAGAATGTTGTTGATGGACTCTGCATTGTCATTAGTCAAATTCACGCGTACAAAATTTTTGCAGCTAGATTTTTGAAAAAGTATATCTGTAGTCCTGGTTTTAAGTTATTTATAAAGTATGATGCATTTGTCGGATACTGTTCATTGATGATTGCTTCCAGAAGTTCCTATCGACTTTCAAAATATATTGTAGTATTTGCGTGTGCGATGCCACCGGTACCAAATATTTGGGTCATTATTATATCACGTTCACCCTTTTCCACCCATGTTTTATTTTGAAGGAAAAGCCTGACAGTATCCATTATACTATCGTGTTACTCGTCAGTAACTCTTTATGCAATTTGTTTTGTAAATATAATGCGAAGAAAGCACGATTTGCTAGAGAACTCAGTAATCAATAAATATGCATTACTGTTTGATGGTGTTGATGATGTCCTAATTTACGAAAAGTTAATTTTATATTTTCTTTATCGGAACTCTGGAAAGTTATTTTGGTAAAAATAAATGTAAATGCTATAGCTCATATATTTTTTTCGATTTCAGCTAGAAACGTGCTATATTAAATAAATTTAAAACGATGAAAATCTACCTTTTATATTATATATATGCTTTCGAAAACATTAATAACTTTTAGATCATTTTAAAAAAAAATTTAGAAATGCATATTTTCAATAGCTGTCATAGTTTTTCACTAACTATTGGGTGAAAATATTCCGAAATGTTTACAAAACTAATCCCTGCAAACATCAAGTCTCGGGAATACTGTACATTATGATGTCCGCTCCAAGAATTGGCTAATTACTCACTTTGGTAAGTAGCTTTTCCATACCAAGTCCCCACAATCAACAAATAATCACTAAAATCTAACAACGTTATAAACAGAGACACAACGTCCTTGTCTGATGAAGCCATGGTTGTATAAGAGTTTTATCAAGTGCATATGTGCCAGAAGCTTCTCGTGGGTCGGTGGTTCTTCCCGGGGTTTTCCTGGGTTCTTCCTCTACCATTAATACTGGCCGTCATGCATAGCCTATTGTGTGCTGAAAAATGGCGTTAAACCCTAGAACAACAACAACATCAAGTGCATATGACCCGCCATCATCCTCACTAATCCATCATTTAAATTATAGAGCGCGATTTTCAGGATATTTTATACTTTTTAAAAACAATACCTTAATTATATTTTCTTAAAGGCATTTTCCAGCTTCGCTAGCCAAAGTTCATATATGGTAACCCTATCTACAGATTGGTGGATCGATCAGATATATCTGTGGTTTGTTCTAGTGAAATCTATTGGATTTCATTGTTGCCTCCCTTAGTATGTAATGCCAACTAACCAGCAACGTGTAACAGCAGTGCTTTGTACATTGACCGAAAATAATAAATATAACTCGTTAACTTGTTACCTTGTGTTTTGGACTCGATCTGATCATCTTTGCATTTGCATCTACCCGTATAGTATAATGTTCGAGCACCTAGAAAGATACATGACAAACCTGAATCAATTTTGGGACGATTCAGGCCAATACAGCGATGAAAGTTTGAATGCTCATTTCCCCTTTACATTTGCTCGAAAATAGCACATCTTCGCTCATATGATGTCATTCTACCTAAGAATCCCATCTCCGATGCGCCTTTACGCTGAAGCATGAACCCTGAACCAATTATTGCTTTGTATTTGTTAATTAATGCCTCTCTCTCTCTCTCTCTCATGATCATGATCATGATCGTCAGCACATTGGGGCAAGGGGGGGGGGGCGTGTACTTATCCTCACTGATTTCACCTCTAAGAATGTTATCGCATACAACCGTAAAACTTAGGTGATAGCTACATGTTTGTCAGCCGAATCCCACCCCAGAAATAAAAACAATTATTCTGAACGCACCCCTGCGATCTCTCTCTCTCTCTCTCTCTCTCTCTGGGAGTCAGCACACAGGAGCATCGGGGCAGGCACTTGTCCTCCCCGATTTCACCTCTAAACATGTTATAGCATACATCCATAAAACTTGATAATGAGAGCTACATGTTTGCCCGCCTACCCCACCTAAACAAAATTATGAGGGCGCCCCTGCACTGCACTCTGAACGTAAATGTATTCTGCTAAGCGTACATTATTAAACTGAATCTAACTGAAACGATCACCTGTCTCTTACCTGCGTTAAAGCTGATCTCGTCTCTGTACAAGCATTTGAGTTACGCCGTAAGCTCCTTCCCCTTGGATGTATGTATCTGAATCGCACGGTTAGCGCCTCCCCCTGCTGTATACATGTATTTGAGACTGACGGATAGCTAATCCTAGGCCGATAAATCAATCCCCCAGATCTGTGTTGTTACTGATGGATGATACATAGGTCTGATGTCACCTAAACCGAAATCAATACCATCACTGGGGTGGGGCTGATATATCGGCCTTAGCTGATCCCTATGTATTCATGTTTTACAAAGAAAACTCCACCTCTCTCGATACGTGTATCTTAGTTACACGCAGATTCCTCTTCCTTCAGTATACATGTAAGCGGATTCATTTGATAAGGGAAGAAGAACGCGCGCTACCAAACTTTGGGGTGCAAATCAATTTCTGTTGAACAGAATCAACACAGACATATATAATTATTACGTATTACTGACGAATGATAAATTCGATTATTATTGCCTAGAGGAAATCACCATGCTAATTCCCAGTATGTTATTGTTATCCAAAGCCTGCTGTGTAGAGAAGCTTACAATAAATAACTCTTAAGCACAGAAATAGGTGAAACTATAAAATAAATAAACATACCACAGCAGCCAACCTCCAGGCCTCTAAGGTCAACACTCGTGCGTACTGTTTCATTGCAGCAAATGAACCCAACTCCGTATTGCACAAGACTAGAAATATTTTGTTTGTTTCCACAAAGCAAACCTGAAACTATAAATAAGGTCTTATCAGTGTAAAATAACACACACACGCAAACACACACACACACACACACACACACACACACACTTGTGCGTGCCTGTGTGTGTCTGTGTGTGTGTGTGTGTGTGACAATTTCTCAGAAAATAATTCTTTTTCTTATCGATTTCACGCAGATATGATTCGATCAATCAAGTTTGCCAGGCCCGTTAGTAAGTGGCTACCAGAATCCTAACTTCCGATAGCCACTTCAATCTGACCCCACACCTCAATTTAAATATCAAATGTAAACAAATGGGGTGGGAGGAATAAGAGGAAACTCGTATTACCAGCATAGGAACCATCGGACGCACACATAAGAACGAAACACAGAGAAGCAGAGAGGCTGAGAAAGAAGACGGCAAACAACTTACCTGGTAAAACAAATAGAGCGAGACAGAAAGTATATATGAGACGATAACAAGTCTGTTCCATTACGTTCATGAGAGATCGGCTGCTTTGAAATTGATGATATGAAGCTATACGTCATCGTTTAAATAGCACTGATGTAGTTTTGTGCGTTATATAGGAAAATAACTATTTGGGAATCCCATAAAACTATTTTCGGCCATCGATTAAAAAATACAGACACCATGCTTTTTATCATCAATAACCGATCCTCATGAATGAATTACTTATTCTATTTGAAACTATTTTGTCGTCAACGTTGAGGTCCTCGAGGTCGTCCTAGTAATTATCGCTTGACGATCTGCGTAACATGTTAGTAGTAATAGGGGGTACTTTAGCGTCAATGGGACTTGAACGTTAAAATATGGGGTTTGCACAATGGCCTCCATGGGAATTTAGCATGTCAATGTCACCTGGAGGTCAATGAGAATTGAACATTGGGTGGCGTTATGGGGTTTATAGGGTCAAAACTTTTTATAGGGTGAAATGTATTTGTAGGGACAAAGGGTTGATAGGGACAAACATAGACATACAGAAACAAACACATACACATCCAAACACACATAAAATAGGACAAAAATGTTCTAAAGAAAGACTCACAGATAGAATAGAGACTCGAAAAAGAAGAGTCTATTGTATGGGTTCAAAACACGTATTCAAGTATATACATGGGCTCTCTAGCCTTTTTTTTTTTTTGGTCTAATCACTATCCATTTAATACATAAACATTTGGACATGAAACAAACCTATTTACGAGTTATTTAGTTCTTGGTTCTAGTAAATTACTGTTTAAAATTAAATTTCACTCCTTTCTAAAATCACTTCATTTGCAACATATTTACATTTAATGTTCATTTATAAAAGAAAGCTAAAACAAAACAAAACATGTAACAACCAATCAAATAGGACAAAGTTCATGTTCTTTCTATATCCGTCACACACGTTTTCAAAAATCTGGTCAGCTACCATTTGTGTCCCAGCGTAGTTTCCCATCACGTACTCCCTTTCATTCGTAAATCTGCTGTTACGTCCATCGTGCTGGGTACACTTATCGGTAAGCAGATCAAGTACAGTCATCGTCTTCTTCCAATGGCGGTACAACATATGCCATATGAATAGTCACTTTTCCATCGATGATGTCAAATTTTTCTCTCATCATTTGCACGTCTTCTATAGCCCTCAAAAGTTTGGAAGAAGTTAGTTCTGCAGGTGTGCTAAACCCAAGACATACAGGCGAGTTCAAACTGCTGTGATACATAGATAGGCTCAAACGACCTCGATCTTTGTCTTGGCAATGACATTTGAGTTCCTCTAACAGTGAGCCAAGTAGGTCCGTAATAAAATCTGCTACTTCCTCGGCTGGAACGTCAGACACGAAGTTTTTCAATTTCACCGTGTAGGTGTAAGTTATCGTCCTAGATTTTCTCGAGGTCGCAGTCTAAGTCATTTGGATGCTTAAATACTCCTTTAGGTCTACTGAATCCTTTCCCTTCTTGAGCGCACCTTGCTGTGACGGTATGGTGGTGAAAGAGTTCAATGATATTTGTTCCTTCTCATTTTTATTCTGCGTAGAGTGATTCATCTTTCTCGTCGCTTGTCCTCGCAATGAAGTGTCGTTCCTAGAAGTCGTCCCTTTATATACTGGGTGATATCAGCATGTCCATAAGGTAAAGTTTTGTGGTCTAGAAGTTGCACTGGTTGCACGTAATGTGTCATGACGTTAGTATATAAACAACTAAGATGTGGTACTGCATTGTTGATGTGATCGTGAGGCATAGAATCACGCCTGAGCTTCTCGTTGGACTTGAGTCTTACTCTCGATACTTGCTGTTTAAAAGGATTCATTTTTCTCTATTGACATTGGTAGTGACAATGAACTATCGGTCCCTTTTTATATGCTGACCAATATCGACGTGACCGTACGGCAAAGCGAAGTGGTTGGGAAGCCTCGCTCGCTTCTGGTACACGATTTGATACAGTTTTTCCGAGGGTCGACTGACGATTTGGTCAGTGGGTAAATGTACAATCTTGTGCCGTTCGATAGTGGTCACTTTAAAGTTTCCATCCTGTTCAGACTGCAAGGCTTCTTTTAATACGCCAAAGTATTCTTTCAATACTTTATAGCCTGCTCCGCCAAGATACATTCTCCAGACTTAGCAGAACTATCATATCAAGAAATAAGGTAAATACGACAACAATTTACTTTATATGGGTATTTACATACCGTATATACTCGCTTTTTTAGACGAGTCAAACTGCAGATAACAATGATCAAGATTTATCGTAACATAATGTGCCTGCAGAAGGGTCTAAGTTGTTTGTTATACTGATTACTCCTAACAAAAATGCACATACCCAGATCTGCCGGGCCATTGTGGGACGCCATATCTGGGTCTGCGCTTTTTGTACTTGGTCTCGTCTTATCAGAAGTATAAAAGGTAAGTGCAAGAAATGAAGGTATGGACGAAGTTTTGTGACCATACGTGCACTTGCGTTTTAAGCAAAATCCTGCATGCAAATACCTACTCCTACCTTCAATAAAACTGTTAATACAAAAGTGACTGCCATCAATATTGACCTACTTTTTGCCGATGGTAGTACCGTCAAGGACAACGTATCATTTAGCGTCAGGATTCTTCGACAATAACTTCGGAGTCCCAGGTCCGGCCCTAGGGCAAGGCGAACAAGGCAAACGCCTTGGACCTCTCGCGCTTTCAGAAAATCAAATCCGCAATGCAATTTTTTTGCTTGTGGGCCCCAGTTTTTATGTACAAATTTAATGCCGCAATCAGCGACCTAGTATAACAAACCAAAAAAAAGTCAAATACACAAGTGAAGTCAAAAAGGTCCATATTTTTGGATATCTATATCAAAACAATGCATAAGAATATTATCCACTTGACCAAAGAAGTCAGAGGCAGCTCACAGCAGAAGACGTTTATGCACCCACCCACCCCAGATTTATACCTGCAATTTTCATGCCCGAAGGTCATTTTTGACACCATGTGATGCTCACAGTGCAAACACAAACCCTTTTCCTAGATGACAGTTCTGCAAAACAGTGTATACTAAACAGGCTGATGCGATTGAAAATAGTTGTCATCAAAGCCGTTTTTGAGATATTCTACTTGCTCCAAACCCATGTCTTTACTGCTATGGGAGGCTAGCTCCTCTTTCTAGCCGACTATTTGTATTTCACTATCAACATACTGCAGAGTAACTATGGAAGGTATACATCAATTTCAAGAACAACACAAGCCCAAAACACCTAGTTCACAAATATATCCATACCTTTAAATAGTAAAGAATAATAGCTGAAAATGTCTTAAGTTAAGAAATTTGACAGGGGCCAATTTACGAAACTGGATCTTGCCAGCATCATTGCTTGCTGCCTTGGGCCCCGCATGGAGACTTGGGTCCCGCACATCCTAGGGCTGGGTCTGCGGAGTCCGCGCATAACAACTTGGGTATAGTCGTCGATCTATGTTTTCTTTGCCAATGTATTCTTGTATTTTTATGCTCCCGTTGGCAATCCGCCAAAAATGAGTATCATTGAGTAATGGGCACTATATTGCGGTTGTGGCAGTATCAGCGCCTGGGACATGCGAGAGGTATTTTCTTTGGCTATTAATAGCCAATTAACATACGACATCTATCTTATCGAAAACGAGGCAAAGATACGCATTACACAGTTCATAAATTTGCACTTCGTCGCGTTTAATTTTAATAATGTTTAAGGCAACCCATCAGTATTTGGCAAAGATCGACATATTAGCAGAAACGCTGGGCCCGATTTGGATCATTTTGGCGGGGCCCCTGGATTTACACCTGGGACCCCCAATGAGCACGGCATTTGGAAATCAAATCTCAAACAAGTTTTATATAATATTGAACTTAAAATTTTCTTCCATTGCTTTAAAATAACTTTCTCTCTATAGATTTTTTTTTTAAATTACTAACACGCGGGGGCCCTGTGAGCGCTTCCCGATTGAACCAAATCGGTCCAATCGGCCCAAGGCCGACCCTGCATGTAAGAGTTTTCAGCAAATCTGACAAACATTCCGAGGTTCAAGAGCTTATAGAAGAATGATGGTATGTCAATCAACTGAAAACAGGCGATGAGATATCGTGTGTTTTTATTAGTAAGGACAATTTATCAGAGTTACCAAAAATGAAATTAGCCCAGCAAACCACGCTGCGCTCTGTCTAAAACTAAGAAAATTAATTAGAATGTAGCCCAGGCTAATGAGATAACAAAGCGCATTATTAATTTTTGGCGCGCTTGCCAATAGATCGCTGGGTATAGCTAATTACATTATGTTTGCTTCTCTTTCGACCCTGGTTTAAGGTGCTGAGATCCCTGATTTCCAGTGGAACTACCTGTTCTATTAAAACCTATGGAGTTCGATGCGATTGCGGAGGCTACACTGATAAATCGATGTCTTCCGAAGGATGTCCAAGGGCGAGATGCTAGCAAATATTTGAAGTATATTAATATTATTATATTGTTAGATCACGCATTTTCTTTTAAAAACGCTGTTTGTATGATTTGATCAATTTCCCCAACGTCCTTAACTTGATTGCGCATGTCCATATGCGTTTTTGAACTTGAGGTCTGGATGACTGCGCGGAAGCCCATATGCTCCAAAAGCTTTGTTGTAAACGTCTCACAACTGAAACGAATGATACCCCACAAACGCTTACAACATGGCATTTGATCAATGCTGGGTTCTTGAACATTCCCGCCAGGGCCGGCCTTATGCCGGTTGGACCTATTTGATCCTATTGAATCCCACGCTCACAGAGGCCCTGCGCATTTGTAATTTTGAAAAAGATATCTTTATAATTAGTAAGTTTAAAGAAAAAAAATTAAAACATTTATTTCTGCCTATACATGAAAAGAAAGTAAATGTACAATAAGAAATTGGTAATATAAAATTATGTGCAGAAATTAAAATATACATTAGTTAGAAGTTAGTCAAGCAATGAACATCATTTACAGAGGATAAACATAGGACGCAGTAACTTATGTATCAACTCAGGCCCCTTCAGAGATTAAGAGAAACCCTTGTCCCTTCGAGAGATTGATGCCTCTAGGCCAGGGCTTTCATGCGGCCGCCAAGTGTTTTCATGCGGCCTAGGAACAAGGAGAGTATGACATTAATACTAAAAGTCGAAAAAGCGATGCGCCAATAATGTGTAAGAAAAAATCTTAAATATTTAATCTGAGAGTTAGATTGCGGTAATGAGCAGATAAGAATTAAGCATGGCGTCAAAAATCCATTGTATTTGGTAATTATACTCCTGCCGACGATAAGCTTTTTCTCTGCCAAGAATGTTGAGATATCTTAGAGTTTCTTATCGAATGTCATGTTTCATTGGTGAAAGAATGCTAATGATTGATTTTAATGCAAGATATAATGTTATTTCGCATTCTTTGTGCTCACGGTACAAAAGACGATTGTTCACAAACATTTATTAACAAGCAGGACTTTTTGTCCCTAAACAAAACAAACCTAACAAAATTTGCTTCTTTACGTAAATGTCTGTGAGGTCCTTGCAGATCAGGATACATGTTGGGGAGGGGGCAGATCATCGTGTGTCGTGCAGCAATGCCTTTGTCCCAGTCGAAAGGTATACCCCTTCTCCTTCATGACATACGGCTGACACAACATGGTTTTTATCTTACCGATCACATGTTGACAAAAGATACACGAATTATTAAATTCTACTCCGCTAGCTCTGAAACAAATTGTCGACTTAAATAATAATACTGTGCTTCTTATACAGGAGTCTGTTTTAAATACTATCCTTAAAAGAACATATAATCAAAACGCAAAACTGTCTTGATCAATGAATGTCCATTGAGTACCTGAAAGGGCTAGACTGTTGAGAAGGACATGGGTTGAATACGGGAGGCTTACTGTACGTCAGCTACATAGCAACACAGGATTGCCAAGAGAGCATATATAAAATTTTGAAAGCGAGCTATCAATATATACGAGGAAAGTGTATTTAATTATTTAGACGAAGCAGCAAACTCTAAAAGCTTGCTTCGAATTGAACATTTGATGGAGAAACAGCATGCAGTCCGCACCTATTAATCATATGTGCACAAATACATGCCGGCGTACACACACACACACACACACACACACACACATACATACACACATTCATACATACATACATACATGCATGCACACACACACACATTCATACATACATACATACATACATACATACATACATGCACACACACATACATACATACGTATGTACATAGATACCTACATACATACATACCTACATACACACATTCATACATACATACATACATGCATGCACACACACACACATTCGTACATACATACATGCACACACACAACATACATACATACACACATTCATGCATACATAAATACATGCATGCACACACACATTCATACATACATACATACATGCACACACACATACATACATACATACATACATACTTACATACATACATACATATATATATACATACATACATACATACACACATTCATACATACATATATACATGCATGCACACACACACACATACATACATACATGCATACACACATTCATACATACATACATGCATGCACACACACATACATACACACACATACATACATATATACATACATACACACATTCATACATACATACATACATGCATGCACACACACACATTCATACATACATATATACATACATGCACACACACATACATACATATATACACACACATACATACATACATACAATCATACATACATACATACATGCACACACACACATACATACATACATACATACATGCACACACACACATTCATACATACATACATGCATACATGCATGCACACACACACACATTCATACATACATACATACATGCATGCACACACATACATACATACATGCATACATGCATGCATGCATACATACATAGATACATACATACATGCACACACACAAACATTCATACATACATACATACATACACACACACACATACATACATACATACATACATGCACACACACACACACATACATACATGCACACACACACACGCACGCACGCACGCATACATACATACATACATACATAGATCAGGAACTTTAATTTATCATTTTTGAAAACAGTGAGTGAGTTATTTCGATTTTTGACGTAACTTTAACAATTTTTCATTTTTTTTTTTCGCTACGATGTCTGCAGTGTGGCATCTTGCCGCAGACATGTAGTATGATGTCCCACCCAGTCAAATTATCCTGACACCAGGTCGACCAATCCTAACGCTGACCTCTAAATGATGAGCGCTTAGCGAGGTAGTTGTTAGAACCATTGTCATAAATCTCTGGTACTACTCGGCCGAGTTTCAAACCCGCGACCACCGCATCCGATGCAGACGCTCTAACAATTAGCGGTACCACGAAAACAACTGTTACATAATAATAATGAAGCGGAAGAGTAAACAAAGTTCAATATGAATCTTGAGAAGTCAAGGTACGAAATGAAGAAAAGAAATATTAATGTTTCCTTTGTCATGAACAAAAAGTATCCAATTAATTTTTTACTTGAATAAGAGATGGAATGCTTGACTGCATGTTTAAATACTTCCATTAAAGAAATAGAGACTTATCTTCAAGACTTGGAACATCCTGAACTGATTTTAACAAAGTAACTTCAAATTCATGGTGATAAAACGAAGCTTGGTTTTTCATTAAAGGGTAAGTTTTCAGATGTCTTCCATGTGAAGTAGTTATATAGTCAGCCTTTTCATTCAAATCTGGCAACAATTCACAATATATTCAGTTACTTAAATTATTTTTTTAAATTCTGATAAATATAAAATATTTAATTTTTAGAAAGTTTTGACTTTATTCATCAAAGAGATTTCCGCATTAAGCTTCTCAAACACTGGATCTACTGTATTGACAAAATGAAATAATACCTGCAATTATGCAAATCTGCAATCATTTGGCTGAGCATGGCACTGATCTTTTAACAGTTGCTTGATGATGATAATATTTCGAAAAGTTAATACGTCTATATTGTTATGTGCTTAACTTTGAAATAGTAACGAAAAGGAAATGGAAAACTTATAACAGTGTAATTATTGGCCTATGTGTAGTCTTTCTATATGACACATGTATGGAGTATGGCACCAGGGATGAGTATGTTTCTTATCAGCTGACTAAGGAGGGGGAGGAAAATGGAGTAAACTCGAACTCTTGATTTCTTTTCAACCATAACACAAGCTGATTCATTTATTAAGAAACAGTGAATAAAGTCAGTTCATAACCATGACAGTGACAGTTCATAACCATGACAGTGTTGTTTTGCTTGTACTAAGCCAAAATAATATCATTGTCTTGAGGTACAATATGGTATATGATAATTTCACACAAGGTCAGGGTACATATTAGCATTATGCTATATGCTATTGCCCCCCCCCCCACAAAAAAAAAAAAAAAAAAAAAAAAAAAAAATTTGTTTCGCGGCACATACATTGTTATGCTGTCGCTCATAACAATGGTTCGGAAATCGTGTTATGCATTCTTACAATTGCCAGTAGCTTCTCGTGGGTCGGTGGTTCTTTCCGGGGTTTTCCCGGGTTCTTCCTCCACCATTAATACTGGCCGCCATGTATAGCCTATCGTGTGCTGAAAAAATGGCGTTAAACCCCACAACAACAACAACAACATTCTTACAATATTATCTAGGTACACCGCATGACATGGCAAACAACACGTGTTATGTTCTCTACATTTGTTTCTCAGTACTGACCTTCCCACTGTGTGACAATCAATGCAAATCATATGTTAATCTAAAATACCTTCAAAGATGACTTCACGATGAAGTTCTTGTCAAAGGTTGACCTGCTCTTTTTTGAGATGCTAGGCTGTCAACATAGCAGTATGTAAACAGAACAGATTTCACTTCCGGATCATCACCAAGGCCTTATTACTCACTGTTCACTATCGCCGAAATACACACAGACAACAACACCCTGATCTCATATTATCAAGAATAAACAGTTACCTTAAATCCCTACCAAAAATGCATAAATAAAACTATTCTATCACCACCAAAATGAGAGAGGAAAATTTTTTCTAAACGTGGGTACTGAACTGAAAGTATTAATTGTGACCCGATTCCATGTACCAAAGAAATAAAGAGGAGAAAAACCAAATTTAAATGCGATGATGTATACAAATGAAACATCAGGAGCTATAAACACATTGAGTATGTATCGTACAGTCTTAAACGGTTAACTAGAAATAGTCATTAATCAAATTATCAAGGATGCCTGCCGCCGGCTTGATACTCCCTATTTTTGCTAACTTAAAACATGTAGACTATACCAACTAACTATTAATCGACGAAGTAAACGAAACTGAAGATCCTAGAAAGTATTAATGTCATCTCATTTGACCAATTCACTGGTAATGCACTGATTTTTAAAAAAAAAATTGATACCGAATTGGGCAGCTTTTATGAATAGTGTTTATCGTATACAATCCTGCGCACCTCACTACCTAAATGCGGGTTATGTATGTATGTATGTATGTATGTATGCATGCATGCATGCATGCATGTATGTATGTATGTATGTATGTACGTACGTGTGTGTGTATGTATGTATGTATCCATAATTGTGTAATACATTATATTTTACGTGTTGCTGTTTACAGAAAAAGGTCATGTGAAAAATATCCAATCGGATTATGGAACAGTAGCATGTACTGGCAGTGAGTGCACGGGCATCTTCGCTAGCGATGGTTCCAATAAGTTAACCCTATCTACATCTTGGCGGATCGAACAGATATTTAAGTGCTTTATCCTAGCGATATATATTGTGTTTCAAGAATTGCCTCCCTTAGTATGTGATGCCAGTTAAGTAACCAATAGTGTGTACAAGCAGTGCATTGTACATAGGCCAAAAATGGTGGAGGCAATTTACCTCAAAATGATACTAAGTTTAACTGACTAGGTACCAGAGAGAACCCGTTACAGGTGTAGTTGAGTGAAAGGCATTTGTAGAAAAAGGAACCAGCAGTGGAAAATGTTTATTTATGAGTCAGTTCAAGTAGTGTGCTCCCCTTGTCCTGATCATGTAGGAACAGTGTTCAAACTTGACATTTTGATTGGATGTAGTAGCTTGCGCCAAACTCATTTCTCATACTACTTTAGACAGGTTAATAAAAACCAATCCTACTTTTTAAAGAAGCAATCACTGTTGAATGCCAAATGTGAAAATCCTCTACCCTCCATTCTTACCTGTGTGTACCTACGAGATTTCTCGTTTATATTGAATATGTATAAACAATTGTTATGAGCATATGTAAATCTTTTATTACCAAAATTCACCCAAAATCCAAAACAAGTACTTAGCTGCGATCTTCTATATTTGGTATATATATTTTGATATATTTGCCAACTGCCTCAATTCTATTGACTTCACACGAGAGGAAATCTTTCTATTCATGTTAAAGAGAGAATGGGGTAGACTGACCTTTGTGCAAAGACTGGGGTTGGTGACCCCATGTATCTGAAGTCAGTGAAAAGTGTTGAAAGCTTATACCTTGTAAGCATACTGGGTCATATCCACCTGTGATGTTGAGTTCTGTATATTCGAAACAAATATAAAGTCCTTTATTTTTGATGAAACTTCCTTTAATAACAAGGGAAGGTAAATACTAATAAGTATATTTACCTTTGACCTGGTCATAACATAACATGGCATAAAGTGATGCATCCTGCATCACCTATGTGAAGTTCAATACAGTTTGTACTCGCTCGTAAGTCGAGTCAAACTGCAAATCACATAGACCCTAATCTGCCATTGGATAATGTGCCAATAGATACAAGTCTCTGTTTTTGTTCTACTGATTATTCCTAACAAATGCATATACACCATATATAAGAATAAAAATAAGAATTCTTTATTTCAGACTACAAACTCCATACCTCTAAATTAAAATATAATTATAAAGTAAAAACATTGTAAACATAAAAGAACACACACACACACACACACACATATATATATGTGTAGTCTGCATTTGGACTCAACTTATAACAAAGTACATACAGTAATTACTGATAAGAACAAAACACAACTCATGTTTAAACCAATTAATTTTATTACAAATGATGATTGTGTCGTCAAAATTGATGCATTAAAACAGCAATCGACACAGTTCAAAACTGTTTCTATACATTGATATAGGACACAGCTTGGTCTCTCATAATTTTTGTTTGACAAGACCAGATGTTACTTGCATAGTCTAGAGCTGTAATAAAAGTTATTGCAAACATGTTATGTTGATTAGAGTTATGATTTGTATCTAATAGTCGGAGTTTCCTCTGACCCTTGTCACCCCATTTTTGATATTTGGACATTTATGTTGGGGTTTAGGGTCAGAGTCCATTCCCTATTGAAAAGTTGGAATTCGCTGACACCATTTGGTGTTGGCATGGGGTAGCCGCTTACTAGCCAGCCCAGCAAACTTGAACGACCTTTCATCAAAATATACCTGCATGAAATTGATAGGAATATTATTTATTTTCTCAGAAATTGTGATCATAGCATTCGTGATGTCTTTAATCCACTGACAGACGAGATGAAAGTATATTGTTGTTGAAATTTGACCTGGATCTGGCTATTAAACTTTCCTATCGTAGGTTTGGTTTTGGTTTTGTGTGGTTTTAATGCCATTTTTCAGCACAAGATACAAGCTGGCCATTATATTTTGGTGGAAGAAACATCCAGGAAGTACAATTGACCCATGGGAAGCTCCTGGCAAGTTTTCTTTCCACAGTTGGTCAAATTGAGACAGAGAGAAGATGTGAGACTGATCTGCAAATACGAGCACCTCAGTTCACTTGACTCCCACTGCTGTCTTAGGTTCATTCAAAAGCTAAAACATGTGCTTGAGTAAGTAGTTGTCCATCCAAGGACTCAAAAAGTCTGTTTGAAAAAAGGTTGTTGTAGATGCCCGCCTTGTGGGAGTGGATTAATTGGCAGATTGTACCTTCTTGCATGGTGTTCGCTTTGTTTGGTTCTCCTTATCTAGGAGATGATCGCCCTTGTTGTTATTGCCCAGATCGAGTAAATATTAATATAAAGTGTGGAACTTATAGGTGGAATAAATAGAGAGCAGATACATAAAGCAGAATGACACGAGTCCAAGTACATGGAAAATCAATAATTTAATCAATTTCATAAACAACTGTGATAATATATTACATCAGGAAGATACACTTCTTTTTTAAATAAATCTTTCACCAAATTTCAGACACAAATATATTTATATAAATAGCCGATAGATAAATTATAGAATTGGTTCATCATAGAATCGAGTGAACAATCGAAGTCATTGCCTTGTACAACTTCATAACCTGTGTATTCCGGTTAACTCCGACTTCACTGTGGTGGTTGTTCCTCTTGGTCCTTCCGCTCTTTTGTTTTTCTCCTTCAACCTCCCTACTATCTCGCCTCTTTCCGGTCCTCAACCTTTATGTGGGTAGGTGGATACGTAAGCATGCAGATACGTAGGTACTTGTGTCAGTAGGCACATGGATACGTCACTGTATATGTCAGTGATGCTATTTCCCCTTTTAAAATAAACAGAGAAGCAACCTAAATTTTCTGTCGGTTATTCTACTAGAAATTGATCAGTACTCCCCTCTCGTTATGGTCTGATATCGTTCTATCGGAATTCAGACAGATACCAAGGCTATCTGGTCAGCTAAACACGGCAGACCATAAACAAACCTAGTTTCATAAGATTAATGTACTTCCTAATGGCTATTCGATCCTAAATCACATTAACAGCACACGAGACATAACAGTTCCATTCTTGTCCCAATTACATAAATGATGAATGCAATTCATTACATGCCTTAACTACGCTATTTTCAGCAAATACACACATTCAAGTCTTTATCATACATGAAATCATCTAAGATTGGTGAATACAAACGGATTCTCGTAACTCATATCAACTATAGTAATGCATGAAATCTTAGCATACCCAATTCCTATACAAACAAGATGACAACTTCAATTCGTCAAACTTATATAAAAAAGATTTTTGTACGAATTCAGATGAACTCGAAACACAGTTATCTCATATCAAGAAAGTTGATCTATGAATTTAAACAAATAAATTCATGCAAATATAAGCAAATAAATTCATGCAAGTCATAATATTGGTATCAACAAATTATATGAAATTAACACAAATACCTCGTGCTTCAAGCTTTATTTGCTTATATCACCAGAATTGTGTCTGTTGACTTTCCAGACATCTGGCCTCTTTGGTAAATGTTTTACGAGAGAATTTCTTCCACATTTACTCTCGTAGTCTCTTATAGTTTCACTCTTGCAGAAAATTGCAGACAGATTAGATATATTGATGGGGGTAATATTTAAACCCCATGGAATTTCGTGTGGGAAACACGCCCCTTATTTAGCCTAACCAATCAGGGTTAAATACATTTACCGCCTTTTATAAGTTGATGCCAAAATTTCAGTCAACTTGACTTTTACTTTTCCGATTAACTGTTCTGGAGAATTTTAATTTCTGACAGTTCCGATATAAAATCGAAGTTAAATGTCCCCTTTCTAGTCGTCTAATTAATTGTTTTCTGGCCCCCAGGTTAATGCGTTCTTTATAGATTGACATAAATTTGCACCCTCACAATTGTGTATATACATTCATCCAGTTGTCTGAAAAAATACTTCAAACATTTCAATACAACTACAAACCTTGAAAGCACAAAACCCAGATATTGTATGCTGCAGTGAAATAAATGTCAGTTTTCCTCAGAAGTATCATTTACAGACAATAACGGTCAACAGAAATTCCTCAACAAACCTATGCCATTATGACAAGTCATCATGGATAATCTGCAACGTAATATAGGTATTCATGTTCATCTTGAAATGATTTTCTTTGATATAACATTGTAGGTATAAAAAAAAAGAACATGGTTCCAGTTTAATCCACAATGACTGCAGAAAATTTACATAATGACATGCAAAAATGGCATCTAATGTACAAGAATTTTCATGCTTTCTGTCTGCTACAGACTATCCTTAGGCTTGTAACTCTATTTCAATTGCACTCCATAGAAGATTGTGACATTTTTAAAATGATTTTATATTTATTGTATATGTGTTACCGTTTATATTTTATGTTGCTGTAAGGGGACCTTGGTGGCCTGATGGTCTAAGGCACTTGCCTTTACAGACCACTCAAACATTTCACCTCTGACTACAGTAGTTTGAGTCTCAGCTGGACCTACATAGGTATGTGACAAAATCTGCAAATAGTTTCCTGTAGGTTGGTGGTTCATTCTGGTTTATTCATTCATGAAATAGATTGGCTGCCATGAATAACCTTTATCATGTTCTGGAAAACCCCACAAACCTCATCTTGCTGTGCCTATGTTCACACATTCATATGGAAAGGTTTATCTTCCAAAATGCATGTGCAATTTATATTATATTATTCAAATTATATCTTTAGTTGGCACCATATAGTAATTATTTTGCAGAGGTGATGTACAATACTACAAACAAGCATCACTGACTTGATCAAAGATGTTTTTTATAGTTTTTTTATTGTTTCCAATTTTGTGAAATATTTGTTTTTGTGGGAGGATATACCTACTTGATTCTGCTGAAACAGATGTAGTTTAATCCACTGCTATGAAATATGCACTTTTATGAAACAGTCTTTAGTATTCTCCAATACACACTATTTGTGAAATCTTCAAGATTTGTGTTAGACCCTGCAGTTCATTCAACAAACATGAAATAAAATTTAAATCTAATGGCATAAGTTTCATTTGAGAAGGTCTAATTGCAGTGGACTTGTATTGAACCAAAGTTTTACCAATGCTACAAGACATGAAAGTCAAGGTAGACCCGAGTCAGTCATATAATCCAGTTACTTTGGCAGTACCTGCCCATATAATCTAAAATTATTTGTTTGTATTCTGAAATACCTTTGGAAGATCTTAAGGTAAAAATGTAATTCCTCATTACAAACATATAAAATTTGTAGAAATATCTTCTTTGCACATCGAAGATACATTACAATTGAAATCAGTTGTCTTTCAGTATCTAACTTCATCCAAGCAACACATTTTTTCCTAAATGAATTAATATAACTTGCACACTGAGCCCATGCTAACAATACAAATTTTAACCAAACTTGGACTAATGGTGAAGTCAGCATAATAATTTTACTGATTTGTCTTGTTTCCCCACTTAATTATCTATTTTGAAAATAATCATGTTTGCCCAGCTGTAAGGAAACATGCCAGATCTTAAGGAAAACAAACCTGAAAATGGAATTCTGCCGATCGAGTTTTTCTTTCAACAAAATATATCAGTGTGAAAGTTTAAAGTCACATATGACTTGTGGAATCTGAAAAAATGTAAAATTGACTTTGTTCATTATATATACAAGATTAAACTGCTCAAGAGAAAGTATAATCATATTCTGGCCTGTTGTTGTAGGGTTTAACACCATTTTTCAGCACAAGATATGCTATACAAGGTGGCCAGTATAAATGGTGGAGGAAGGGCCCAGGAAAATCTCGTAAAGAACCACTGACCCATGAGAAGCTACTGGCAAGCGTTCTCATGTACCCACATTGGCCAAGCCTGAGACTCAAACCCACACAGACTGAGGTGAGATGGCAGTGATCCATAACAGTGAACGCTTTAGACCACTTGGGCTCCTATTCTGACCTGCTGTTTTTCCCCATGTGGAATTTGGTTCTTTTATTTGTAATGGTAAAAATGGCAGTTCATGTTAACCTAGAACACAATATCTTGCCACCCAGTCTTATTCAAAACCGTCACAACATTACTGAAGCATGAAATGTGTCACCATACTGACCCACTTTTTGTGGAAGGGTGTTGTCTTAGCAAAAGGCATCCATAAACAAAGTTGTATGATTATGCGGCATAATAAACTGAACTAAAACAAAAAATGTGGCCAAAGTCACCGAAGTTTTACATTTAAGTCATATGACATGGCTGTGCATGAGAAACTGACCCTACATGCATCTGAAAGACAATAAGTGACAGAGAGACTTCAACTCGATAAATGGACTAGGATAACATTATATGCCTCTTCCTTTTTCAAATATGAAGTTTCCGATCCTTAATTTTGTTTTTATTGATAATACATAGTCAAAACTTGTTAACTGGACTCTGAATTACCTGATAATAATGTTTATTTGTCACTTTTATTGTGCCAGAAATGGCAAAGATTTATTACAAGGCTATTAAAAAATTGTTTATCCATCAGTACCCTTAATTTGATATTCTATAATTATGGTATTTCTTCAGAAAGAACTACAAATCAATTAACAAGGTGACCATATTGCTCATTTAAAACATGCACCAAAACACATGGACACTAATCTGTCAGCAGGGAGTATGCAAATAAATTGGTCAATGTTTATTCTGCCTAGGATTGCCAGTGAACAGCATGGACCCTGATCCACCAGACCACTGAATAAATGTGTTGTTAGTAGAGTACACTGCTTGGGATGGACCCTGATCCACCAGACCACTGAATAAATGTGTTGTTAGTAGAGTACACTGCTTGGGAGCTTTATCATCTTGAATAGAGCTGGGTACCAAGAGAAACTGTTTGCTACAGTATTTCTGAACATACAGCGATAGGTACCACAGTATACTGCAATATATTAGAGAACAACGATTTAATTTTCTGAGACAGGAGCCTGACACTATTTTTAAAGAAAATTCCATTTGTCAGTAGCTGAAAAATATCTTACTCTGGTTAACAGCAAAAGAACACCATATTATTTAAAGATAAAAATTATATCGAGATAAAAGAAAATAATATATTTCTGCTCAAGAGATAATTGCAGGTCTCCCCACCCCTGAAAATTAAATGGTCTGCACATTATGATAGATGACTTTGCTGTGTGTATGCTAAAAGACTGCTATGTGTATGCTAATAGCTGCACAAGATATAATCTGGAAACTGTACATAAAGTGAGCTAACTAAGCTTATACTATAGCAGACACCCTGATTGAAAGGTATTTTGCTGAACTCAGAGAGCTTGTTGATAAAAACGGGAAATAAAGACATTTATTATTAGCTATACTAGGCAGGGAAACATTGAGCGAGATGCCTTCACACTGGCAAGATATTAATCAGCAAGGGCCAGTAAATAGAAAACACACAGACTAAATAAATGAGAAAATATTAGTTGACTTGAGAAATTATGTAAATCTAGAAAGAAAACTGCTCTCCTGAAAATGTTTGAATCACATGTAGTCTTATAAAGAAACACATGTTCTTAACACATAACATATACTAGGAAATAATGAACAAATGACATCTATTTTTGACTTTTTATTTTAATTATAAATTTTTCCAAAAATCTGGATTTGACCCAAAAATCTTTCACAACATCACATTTGGCCACCATGTTAGCATATGTGTCTCATGTGAAACATGCGATTGAAGGATCATGTATATAATTAAATTCATAATATTCAAAATTGATCTGTGACCAATACAAATGTTTTGTAAAAAAATGAAAACATCTTATTAATAGCATGAAAAACAATATTTTATTTAGGAATTTCTGCACAGTCCTTACTGACAGAAACTTCCTTAGTACCGGTACAGTGATGCGTACCACTGGAAAAATATAATACAGTAAACTGGTATACCAGTAATACTACACACCTGTTAAGTGTGCAAGTGATATCAGTGGATTTCACAAGACATGATTAAGAGACCTGTATCATCTTGAGTGTGTATTTGATATCAGTGGATCTCATGAGACAAAAGGACAGCTGTATCATTTTCAGTATACATTCATGAGACTGATCAGGACAGCTGTATCATCTCAAGTGTATAGGTGATTTCAGTGGATCTCATGAAACATGATCAGGACAGCAGTATTATCTCAGGTGTTTATGTGATCTCAGCTGATTTCATAAAACATGACCAGGAGAGCCATATCATCTCAAGAATGTAATATGTCATGTCATGAGACATAAAGTATCAGATGAGATCAGCTTATGTCACAATGAAATGATCCAGGTCGCATGATACTGTATACCTTAATTATATACATTTTTTAAAAATCTGAATTTTATTAAATTACTGGACCTAGCATAACAATTAACTTGTGGCAATACTGCGCACAGATATTGTTCTGATTCTTGGAAACACATCATACATTTGTCTTAATGATAATTAAATGGATTTGCTGTGTCAGTAATTGGAATTTTTCATTCAAGGTAATTTTTTTGTTGCAGGTACTTGCAGGTGATGTTGCAGTTCATGAGTTGTTTGCATGAAGACATTCCCACTACCATATATACTCATGACAGCTGGTTAAAGGATCAGTAAGCTTCTAAATATCATCAAAAATACTGCTGGTGCTATCTGAATTTTTAAATTACCATGCATGCTCAATAACAAGTTGTCCAATTGCAAACAATATAGACCCTAATCTGTCTATGCATAATACACTGGCAGATAAAAGTTTATTTTTGTTTTACTGATTACTTCTAACAAATAATATGCATAATTAAGACTACTACACACCCTGGTGAGATTCTGTACCTAATGTTTTCTTCTACAAAATTAGGTGGAGTGGGAATCCTTTTTCATGTCATAGGATAAAGTATTTCCAATATTTCCAACAGTGGCGATGCAGAACTGGAAAATGCTAGTAGGTGACACAGATGTCTATAATGATGGAACTATGTACCATTTATAACAAAACAGCAGATCTTGGTGCATGCTCTACACAGATGGGCACCAGAGAATACTACTGAATGCAGTTTTATATACACTACAACCCAGCCTCCCATCCCAATTCCATCATTCGTAATCATCTGGTGGCTCTGTCTTCACTATATAATTATCATAATCATCACCATATTGGGATTCTTGTATTAATCTTTCACTTTCTTCAAACTCCTCTGAATCCTGAATACTAGAGTCATGATCATTCAACTTCGATTTTCTGGTCCTTATTCTTGACATTCCAACTCTTTTGTCATTCCCTGTGTGTTCTTGTTTTGCATTGGTTTCAGAGTTTGTTTCCAGCACTATATGCTCGGTGGAATTGTTATCTGAATTTGTGTCAAAAACTCTAAATAGTTTTATTGGTACTGGAGATGGTGCATTTTCAATATTGCTAACCAAATGATCAATGTCGTACTTGCTTTTCCTCTTTTTGCGTTTCAGAATAAAAGAGTGAGATGTGGATTTGTCTACATCTAAACTCACACTGGAGAGGACTAAATTACTTAAATTTACACTGGAAGTGGTCGTGACTATAGATGGAACTGTGCATGCACTGGATACACCACCTATACTAGAATTTAAAGACGGTCTGAGTATCGCAGTTGCCTGAGATGTTGGAACAGGTTTGTTGGGCATCAGAACAAATAATTGTTTATTTTCAGTTGATGTCTGTATAGATGTTGCCAGTTTGTTGGGATTTTGAAACATCTGTGGCTCAAGAAAAAGTGGTGTGTCCTTCTTCTGGATTCCTGTTGGGACAGTTGGCTGAAGCAAAGGATTTGGCAAGGCTGATGGAGCAATTCTCCATGATTCCGTCTCTGGGACACTTGAAGATTTTACGCTGTCTTTGTCTCCCCCATTTGTTACACATGTGGCTCCAAGTAAATTTCTCTCCGATAAGAAATACTTTCCTGGAAAATATAAGTCAGTAGAGAGATCACTGTAATGGGAGACTATTTGTCACTGATCAATGTTTATAAAATATAATGACCTCTACTGAAAGATTAATAATGACTGGCAGAATGTGTTATTCATAAAGGTCTTTGCTTCAACAGAGTTAATAGTTTTATATTGCTAATCTGACATGCTAAGATCTTTTTCTACAAAGGTCTCAACCATTTTATCAAAATTAAAGAATATTTCATTCACAAAGTAGTTCAATATTATTAAAGAATATGACATGCACACTGCACATGGATATAAAACATGAGAATATTTTGGACCAAAAGAACTGTGACTGTTTTCTAGAACTTGTGATTTTTCAAGAATTAATTTATTGCCTTTGGTGTTTTTACTTAAGCGAGTAAATAAATGTTTTATATCAGAAAAATATGTTGATGAAACTAAAATGTTTTGCATTTTTATTTCTGAATAACCAGTTTGAAGGTGATATAAGAAAGGTCATTTGAGGGACACTATTAAATTTGTGATTCACTTGGAATCTTTCACAGCAACAAGGATTGATTAAGAAATCACAGTATCAGAAAATAACATACAGCAGCATTTTTATACTTTGAAATAATACAGATTGTAATATTTACAAATATGTAATGGAGTTTCATGTCACCTACCTTCTGGTTAATTATACTGGTTTACCTAACCAAAGCACATAGACAATAAAAACTATTATGAGTGACCTCTACTATGAGCGACCACCTGTCATTTGTGACCACAGTTTATTATATAAAAGCTATGTCATGAGCGACCACCTGCTGAATGTGACCAGCCACCGCAATGTCTTGGCAAAATATGCATTTCAACACTGCTATGAAAGACCGCATGGCAAAAAAGAGGATATAATTCTACTAAGCTTTATTTAATACCTGTAACAATGACCGCTCATACCGTTCAAACAAAAAATAACAGAAAAGGCTGGCTACCAATATCTAAAATTAAACAGTTTTATATGTAGATTATTCCCAAGTCTGGTTCCCTGCTTCGTATGCTCCTTATGCTGTTTTCTGCTATTCGTATAGAGGAGAGCAACACAGGGAGCATACAAAGCAGGGAATCAGACTAATTATTCCCGTACTTAGCCTGCTTCCTGGCCTTATCATAGATCATCTCATCCCTATGAACGACCATATCAAGAAAACATAGACACCACTGACCTATTTTGTAATAAATTGTTACAATGACCGCTTGATTAGTAACGATTATTCTGATAAAAAAAACGAACTTAAAGAGAATAATAATAATAAAGAAAGAAAAAAGGATTCTGGCTACCAGTGATAGATGCTACAATCCACAAACCAGGCCAATGTATATGTCACGAATTGCCATTGTAGTGCTGAAATTGACATAGTGGTCATGTATATTGTCCTTAGAGTTAATCCATATTGCCTGGGTGTGAATAAGGTCATTGTCTATTAAACCAGCAAGAGAGAATCTTTTGAGGGATTTGATTGATAACGTTCAAGACTTTTGATGTTTGTTGTTTTTTTCCCCCTGATGTTCATTGATTACATCCCAATCAAAGCTGTCGCCCATTTAAGTTGGTGCGACCGGTTTAAACACTTTCCTTATTGAGTTATCTCTGCATGTCTTCTTTGAATGAAGTCGTTCACTTTTGTCTGAGTAAATTGTTCTGTTTCTGGATGAGATAATTGTTTATTTTTATTTCATTATTATTAGATATGCAATGCACATACATAGATTTCTCATATTTTCACAAAGCCCAGTCAAAACATTCTTTACGTTTGATATTACAACTGAGCACTAATAATTCTAACACATAGAACCTTAATAACAATGGACAAGCCTCCAACTAAAAAGAGACAAATTTTAAGGCTGGTCATACACAACTTTCCATTACTAACCTGAAATCAACTAAAGTCATGAACAATGAACCACAGCATAAGTGAGGGCATGAGATAGTATTGCAAAGAATTATAAGTAATACTTGCAACTGGGGGAGGAGGGAATCTGTGTACTTCTAGGGGGAGAGGGGAACTTGTATACTTATACCACTGACATTTATTTCAATGAACATCTAAACTGTGCACTATTTGCCCCCATTTCTATACAACTGTTAACTTTTAGAATTTACTGAAGAAAAAATGTCCACTTCTCTTTTCTTCAACTGTTATGTTAAACTTTGGACCTATACACAAATATTAAGCCCACCCCCCACCCCAGCATTTTGCTAAAAAAAACCTGGTAAAATACAATCCTATCAAATTTTACTAATAGTTGTGATGTTTTACTGAAGTGAGTCCTTCAACCCTTTAGCTTTTACACAACATAGGGCAATAAAAAACCTCCAAACTGTTTCCATATCATTTGATCAGAGAATTATATTATTAAGAACCAAGTCAATTTAAGGAACTTTCCTAAAGTGGGGGCCAAACTTTAAAAAGAGTCGAAGGACACAGAGATCTTGCAGTTACTAAATCAACATCAACACCCTGTTTTTAACCAGACAATATCTGGGAAATCCAGATGTAACATTTATGGTTGCTCCAGACAATAACAAAAAGATGCACACTGCACAAGTATGCAACTTTATTTACCATTTTTTCCAGAGACCAGATGAAGACTTTTCATCCAAGTAAGCAATTTTTTGAATCTGTGTTTACTGAGAACCACTTGGGATAACAGCTTGTAAATTTCATCCTTGGCTTCTACTAGATCTGAAATAAAGTGTGAGACATAACAAGGGTTTAAACAAACAAAAATAATTTTTTTTAAAGGAGATTAAAAAAAGTTGTTTTGAAACGACCAATAACAAAGTTTGCTTACATTTAAGTGTAATGTTTTAGATTGTAATGTGGCAGCACTTAGGTTGAAGTTGTATTCTAACAAATGTGTGTTCACACTATCTGACAAATGTAATAAATCTGTGAATAAACTGTCTGACCAGTCTAACAAAACTCCAAATGCACTGTCTGACCAGTAAAATGTCAAGGCAGCAAGATCCATAAATGAACTGTCAGACCCAATATTCTGCTGAACCTTTTGCTTTACCTATGTCTTTATGCTAATATTTCCCTCCTTTGCATCTAACCTGCAAAAATGGTAACTGACTTAAAAGAAACTTCAACACTAGTGAGGCGCTGTCCCCCATTGTTTCCAGCAAAGTTATACCTCACTGTTATCTTGCTTGTGCTGATGAGACAAAACTTGTGCTCACAACATCACGCCAATCCATGTAATGTATTGCCATGGAAACTTTGGTAAATTCTGAACAAAATGTGAAAGCATGATGATAATAAATATACATTTGATGCCTTGATGAAGCACATGAAAAGTGATGAATTGCCTACCTCCACCTATGTGTCACTAGCTGTTAGCCAATTGTTGCCTTGAGGATGAAAATCAAAACTTATACATTGCCAAACTCCACTTACTTGCAACTAAATGTAAGCCAATTGTTACCTCAGAGGATGTAAAAGAAAACTAATACATGGCCAACCTACACCTACTTGCCACCAGCTGTTAGCCAATTGTTGCCACAGAGGATGTAAGTGAAAAGTGATACACTTCCAACCCCCACCTACTTAGCTGTAAGCCAATTGTTGCTTATACAACATTCTAAATGACAGCTGATCAACCTCAAGCTGGGATATGTGTGACTTGTAACATAATCATGCCTGAGTTGCTAAACTTGTCCAGCTATGAACAATTTGAGTCAATAAGATGTCAGAATGCCTCAAATACACAAATGTCACTCAAAATTACAATCATGATTAAAGATCTTGACAATATAAACTTACCTATCAAGTATGGTTCAAATCAGACCAGAAATACAGCTTCTAGTTTGGTATGAAGCTAGCCAATTTAGTATCAGAACATTTCATTAGGGGGCGCTCACCAGATAATATGTACTTTTGAGAGAGTGACGTATGTAAGGTGAAGTAGTTCGCATTTAAAACATGCACAATGGAGAGAATGTTGGCATACCTCTGTGCTACATTAATGTAATGTGGATGATATTTCTTCTGGATATTGTACTTTTGGAAATTTTACATGATTTAAGCACATTGCTAACTAAAATGACTGCTCCCTTGTGTTAAAAAATTAGCCTGAATTAGTCTAAAGTACACTATACATAGCAGCTATTAAAATAGGGAAAATGAATTTTGCCAGACTAGACAATACCAGCTTCTGAAAGTGCAATGAATGAATTACCAAATATATAAATTGTAAAAAAAGTTATCAGCTCTTTTTTTATACAATTTACCTCTGAAGTTCAGGAAGTGAAAATGACCAAGTAGAGCTAGCACTTTTTTGAAAGGTGCACATCTGAAGTAAGGCCAAGCTGTATACTCTATAACCCATATTACACCCATCAATCATACACCAAAATAAAGGGAATTAAAGGTTCTTTGCATTATACCTAAGATATACAAGGTCTTTTTTAAATAGCCAGTATAACCAGTGAGGAAAGCCGGGGAAATTCTTTTTCTTTAAAATCCTAACCCTATGCAAAATGCGAAACTGTACAGCGGCACCTTAAAGAAAATACAAAAATGTTTGCAATTATTTTTTTTATTTTCATATAATTATGTATGATGTTCTGAATAAAATGGTACATTCATATTGATGTTAAGCATGAAAATAAGCTAATTATGATCATTTTTCTCCTGCTTACATAATTTGCCATGAGGTATGTTTGTGTGAGTAGTGACCTTAATTATGGGGAAATTAGAAGTCTTAGAATATAGGAATAGAGTCAACTTAAATTTAAAACTGTTGCAATAAGTGACAAAAATATATGGTGAAAATGTTTCTTTTCATTTATTTGCAATGAAATAAAAAAATAAATGAAGAGAAAGTGAATTCGCTTCTTCCATATTAAACAATAGGCAAATATTTTACACTTTGACCTTTATGAACCTGATGAGTTACCTCCCTTTTCAAATTGTAAAATTCATTGTTGATATCTCAGAAATAATTCTGGCTAGTTTCATGTTCCTGTCACTCAGCATAACATTGGTTGCTATGTTTACAAAATGTAATGTGCATTCTTAAAATAGCTCACTTTTTATCATGGGGGGGAGGCTGGACTTGTTAGAGACTCTGACACTCATAAATACTGTTCTGTGGGGGGAAATGCAGGAGAATTATTCAAAAGGATTGTTTTGATGCTTGCAACTTAAATGTTTCAGCCATATAAACATAATTAAATCATACAAAAATAATACCTATATCTTCTTTATGGGTGCGCTCACCAGATAATATGTACTTTTGAGAGAGTGATGTATGTAAGGTGAAGTAGTTCGCATTTAAAACATGCACAATGGAGAGAATGTTGGCATACCTCTATGCTACATTAATGTAATGTGGATGATATTTCTTTTGGATATTGTACTTTTGGAAATTTTACATGATTTAAGCACACTGCTAACTAAAATGACTGCTCCCTTGTGTTAAAAAAATCAGCCTGAATTAGTCTAAAGTACACTATACATAGCAGCTATTAAAATAGGGAAAATGAATTTTGCCAGACTAGACAATACCAGCTTCTGAAAGTGCAATGAATGAATTACCAAATATATAAATTGTAAAAAAAAGTTATCAGCTCTTTTTTATACAATTTACCTCTGAAGTTCAGGAAGTGAAAATGACCAAGTAGAGCTAGCACTTTTTTGAAAGGTGCACATCTGAAGTAAGGCCAAGCTGTATACTCTATAACCCATATTACACCCATCAATCATACACCAAAATAAAGGGAATTAAAGGTTCTTTGCATTATACCTAAGATTTACAAGGTCTTTTTTAAATAGCCAGTATAACCAGTGAAGAAAGCAGGGGAAATTCTTTTTCTTTAAAATCCTAACCCTATGCAAAATGCGAAACTGTATAGCGCCACCTTAATCAGTACAGCATCCACATCGGACAAATATAGCATCTATCCATAGCTCAAGTTCCATCCCAACGTCCAATCATTCACCATAGCTCAAGTTCCATCCCAACGTCCAATCATTCACCATAGCTCAAGTTCCATCCCAATGTCCAATCATTCACCACAGAGATGGAGAAGTTGTAATCATTCCAAGTACTTTGCCATAGACATGGAGAAGTTGTAATCATTCCATGCACTTTGCCATAGACATGGAGAAGTTGTAATCATTCCAAGTACTTTGCCATAGACATGGAGAAGCTGTAATCATTCCATGCACTTTGCCATAGACACGGAGAAGTTGTAATCATTCCAAGTACTTTGCCATAGACATGGAGAAGCTGTAATCATTCCATGCACTTTGCCATAGACATGGAGAAGTTGTAATCATTCCAAGTACTTTGCCATAGACATGGAGAAGTTGTAATCATTCCATGCACTTTGCCATAGACATGGAGAAGCTGTAATCATTCCATGCACTTTGCCATAGACATGGAGAAGTTGTAATTATTCCAAGTACTTTGCCATAGACATGGAGAAGCTGTAATCATTCCATGCACTTTGCCATAGACATGGAGAAGTTGTAATTATTCCAAGTACTTTGCCATAGACATGGAGAAGTTGTAATCATTCCAAGTACTTTGCCATAGACATGGAGAAGTTGTAATCATTCCAAGTACTTTGCCATAGACATGGAGAAGCTGTAATCATTCCATGCACTTTGCCATAGTCATGGAGAAGTTGTAATCATTCCATGTACTTTGCCATAGACATGGAGAAGTTGTAATCATTCCATGCACTTTGCCATAGACATGGAGAAGTTGTAATCATTCCATGTAAGAAACCCCTCTTGCTGATATTGCATGATGTTAATGAGGTACATGGATTTAATTACATTATGGGACAAAGAATTATATTAAAATAACAAACTGAAAGCCTGATGATTATATTGGAATCAAATTATAGAATGTGCAGTGTTCATTCCATAAATGAAAATATTAGGCCCATGTTCTACAGTAATAAGTACACTCTATCCAGTTTGGCAACTTACGATGTGCTCGATTCAGTCAGTTGGAAACATAACAATCTATAGTGCTCTATATACGCCCTACATGTGCAATAGCAGCAACTTTCTTGTGCCAAAAATAAAAATATGAGCCAACAGTGTAGCCTAAAATTAATACTAACAGTTTCAAGACCACAAAATCCACTTATCCCACCTTCTAACAAGTAGTGGGTGAAATACAATCAAATATTGGTCTGATGCACAAACCCCAATTTCACTAAACATCTCTAAATTTCTTTCTGAAATAAACATTTCTGATTATCCTTCTTAGTGCTTGCCTGGTGACAGTGAATATTTTCCCCCACAAAATATTCAGTAGAGATCAGGGATTCAAAATATATTCACAAATTCTTGAATTTTCCTTAATGCAGTCTTGCTATATCTCTGATAAAATTTTGGGGATTTCCTCAAATTTGAGGAATTCTTCAACAACTTTTTTAAAGAAACAAGTTTTCATGGTTAAATTTTAAAACCAAAAGTGGTTTTTAATCTTTTCCATGATCTCCACCTGTAAGAAAAATATAGATATGTGTAAAGTATTACATAAAATAAAATCTAAGGTTTCAAATGGAAATTGTACATAAATTGTCCCTTCTCAAAGTGACAAAAAATTATGCAAGCGCAAAATTAATAACTTTTTCCAAGAATAACTGAACTTTGGATTATCTTCCTTGCCAGTGGCGTCACTTGGGTGTGTATGTGTGGACTGCATCGGGTGACACCAAAATGACTGTTTATAAAAATTTTGAATTTTTGTGCAGGATGGAGGTCCATGGGGGTGACACCATGAGTTACCGCACTGGATGACACCAACCCTAGTCACGCCACTATTCCTTGCATAAAATAACACTCACAGTGGATTTTCTTTTTATCCTTGTTCACCCTGTCAAAAGCTGGATTGTTGCTAAAGGTTCCACTTTTACTGTGCGAAGCTGCAACTCCTTTTCTGCAATATTTAATATGCCTTTAAGTCATTTATTCCCTTGAAAAAGAGGCCAAACTGGGCCCAAGTTCATTTACCTGGCTGAAACCTATCAAAAAGTCAAAGGCAAAGACAATGGCCAAGCAATCTGGGTCACTTTCTAGCAGTAAAAGGTTTTTCCATTTTTAGTAAATAACAGCAGATCAGTATTATTTATGTAAAGTTGCAAAGCCCTGGGTGCCTGCTTTCAAAATTTATGTTTAATGTTTAGAAGTGATGTCGTCAAAGGAGTTTTTCTTTCTTTAGTACAACAGCTAATTGCAATGATTTTCATTGGTATAATTTGTTCAAACTGAAAAGCCTTATGTCTAAATGCTGTCAAATTGTTCATTGGAAATTTACATTTCTGAAAAAAAAGACAAAGTATTTTTTCTTTCAGTACTGGCAGCCTTGTCTGATGGTGTATCAGTATCACGGTACAAATTTTTGACCAACATGATAAAATTTTGTTTAGAAATTTTGAAAACCCATTTAAATGTTTGCCTTTGTTTAGTAATGAAAGCCATATTTGATGTTGGATCAACACCAGATTTGAAATGACTTCATGCCAGAATGTTTTGTGTCAAAATCAACAAATTCTGTTCTGCACTTCTTGAGAAGTCAACTTCTACTTTTAGAAAAAGAAATGATATAGTCATGGTGACCATACTTGATGGCGGATCAGAATGAATGGTACAAATGTGAAATGCTGCATTCTCATAAATGTGTTCAAATTTTACTGAATTCTCTTAGGCAGTCTTTAAAGAAAGGTGTTTAAAGGTTTCTTTATTCTTAGCAGCAACATTACATTACAGATTAACAACATTTGTATCAATTTAAAAGGCTTTATGCCAAGAAGCTTTGTGCAGAATTCAGTCCAGTTCTGTTCGGGTTTTAGAAGCTGTCTGTAGGTTTTTCTTTCTTTAGCAATGGCAACCATATCTGATGACAGACTGACATCATTTGTATACATTTAAAAGACATTTCAGTTTGAAACTGGTCCTGTGGACTTTTGAAGTTGAAAATAGCAAATGTTGACAGACAATACATGACAGTGAAAACATGAGGCACAACAGACCACAGGTGATGCATTCCTCATGCAGGATCACATCGAAAGCTTACAAGGCCTTATTGCAATGTGAACTTTGTAGAGTTATAGGCAACATTTAGACCTAGGACTGAAATCTTAGCTCTGTGAGTTACATATGGGTAGCTCATTGTAAAAATAATGCATGTCACCTATCTCCTGTTTGAGATATCAAAAGATATCTATGATCTGTCCAGGGACAATATGAGGAATTACGAGAAGGTGAAATGAAGCTAAAACCTAAAACTATATGTCATTTTGGTCAGAGTTTGTTTTCATCACATAAAGTGAATGTTACTGTGTTAGCAGTTATGATAAGTATGGTTATAAAAAGCAAATGCTGGACGTTTCCAATTTTCTAGATTTAGTACTCCTGATTAAATCTTTTTTCCAAGGTAGAGTAACATTATTTCTAATTGTGCAAATCAGTTACTTGCGGATTTAAGCATATCATAAATGTTATTACAACTATCAAACATTTAAATTAACAGGCTGTTTTCTCTTATAAATTTTACCATTTATCACCAGGGGCCCCGAGTGGTCTAAAGCGCTCTCCATTACGGATCACTACCATCTCACCTCTGTCTGCGTGGGTTCGAGCCTCGGATTCAGCCAATGTGGGTATGTGAGAAAGCTTGCCAGTAGCTTCTCGTGGGTCGGTGGTTCTTTCCGGGGTTTTCCCAGGTTCTTCCTCCACCATTAATACTGGCCGCCATGTATAGCCTATCATGTGCTGAAAAATGGCGTTAAACCCTAAAATAACAACAACAACAACCATTTATCACCTGGCATGTGTGAAAAACCTTTGTACAATATCGGTTCATTTTATTTTTTATGGCATTATAAATACATCGTTGGCTGTGTCATGCTGAGGAATTGGGAGTTCACTGTCTTTTCCCTAGGACACACAAAGTCAACTGACCTAGATGGGTATCGAACCCAGGACCTTTTGATCACAAGTCTGATGCTCTACCAAATGAACTACCACAACTCTTAACTAATCAAAGCTTAGGAAAAAAAGCTGAAGTGTCGATCGTTTTTTCTTCTGTTCTGCACAGCGAGTGAATGAAATGGCATTTTTCTTTTTCTGTATTTCATTTAAATAATAGAGCTGAAAATGTATTCTAGTAAAATAAAAAATCATATTAGACTATTTTTCATCTTCCCCCTCCCCCAAAAAGTATGTAAATATTTGTATCAGTATATACGTGTGTTGAAATAAAGGTCCGCAATGATATATGTATTATATGTTAAACACATGCTTCATATCAGGCATTTATGTATCTCTCCATTCTTGCCTTTTATATCCCATAGCAACATGAAGCGTGTATTTTTCAGAGAAAAAACCAACTTTATTGAGCATAATTCAGATGGCAATGTAAACAATAGGTGCATATTAAAACAAGAGTCCCTGGAAGGGTGGACACTCGACTGGCCTAAAAAAGACTTTTGAGGAATCCAATACAAGTCTGTTTTAATTGTCCTCTGATTCATTTTAACTGGCAAGTATTTACATGAATTCTGATATTCTTGAAAAACTGGGTAACAAAAATAGTCTCTTACATATGTGAATGAACATGTTCATATCTCCAAATGCAGTGCACAATTTTTAGCCTTTGACCTTCAACTTTGCACCATGGGTAGAAAATCACTTGTCTCAGACAATGTCAAGATATACCAACATTCTGAGTTTGGATAAATCTATAACTGAAGAAATTAAAAACTGTTTTTTTTTAAAAGTGGCATGAAAGAAAGTGCGATTCCAATACATCACAAACTGGGTTTGTTAAAAATGTATTAATACTTGTTTGTAGTTGTAGTAGTTGTTGTTTTGGAGTTTTACACCATCTCTCAATGTAAGATAGGCTATACATAGTAGCTAGTATAACTGGTGGAGGTAGAACCTGGGAAAGAAAAGGAAAACCCTGGTAAAAACCACTGACTCACAGGAAGCTACAAGCAGCTTTCTCACATACCCATGCTGGCTGAGCCCAAGACTCGAACCCACATGGAAAATGATGAGATGGCAGTTATTAGTAAAGGCGAGCACTTTAGAGTACTTAGCCACCCAATGTCCTCTTGATTGCAGTATCACAAGCCAGTACAGATAAATACCAGAGTCAAGACCTTTGATTAGGATCATGAAGATCATGACATAAAACAGCTTCCTTCCCACAACTCTAATTCTCACAAATTCATCAACACCCAAATTAGCTGACATCAAGGCCTTTCTCTCTCTGTCATAAATTATAAACCAAAACAACAGGTCACACATTGTGTTCTGTAATATTTATTTTCCTTCTTTTGCATCTGTTATTCCCAAACTTCTTCCAATAAATATATGAAAATTTTTCACCTTTCTGGCCATAGTGGCACATACTACAACATATGATGATGTGCCTGAAATCCAGTGACTGGTGTCACGACATAAAAGTCACGACTTGTCTTCAAATCAAACTAACCTTTACCTATGCAAGCGTATTTTGACACCTCTACATCATTTTCATGGATGAGCTTTTCAATACCAGCTGCACGCCTTTGGATGCCTCTACTTCATTCTAATGGATGCGCTTTTAAATGCTTCTACTCCATTCTCATGGAATCACCTTTGGATGCCTCTACCCAATTCACACGTAAGTGCATTTTGACGCCACAACACCATTCTCATAGAATGAATGTGGAACCTAATAGGGTTTTTCCCGAAAGGTGTCACTACAAAAACCAGCTAAAAATGGAGTAGTCCAAAGGCACTTCCATGCGAATCAGGTAGAGGCATCCAAAGGCGTTTCTATGAGAATGGAGTAGGTGTCCAAAGGCGCTTACAAGAAGTAAAGGGTTGAACTAATTAAACAACAATCCTAATCTTTATTAATCTGTCATTTCTAATTATAACTGCTGTGTTTCTAATTGTGTCAACTACATTTTACAAAACTAGAAAACCAATTCCTGACACGGAAAATATGTAAATTTATGAAGTTATGATAAAAACTGGATCAGAAATTGTCTTTAGAGCCATAACAAATTTGGGACCCTTGGTAGGCACTTTCAATGTGGAGCAGTCACCCATAAATGCAATTCAGAATTTGTATTATTTAAATATAAACTTTGTCTTCAGAGTACCCTGGCATATATATTTTTTTTAAAGTGCCTTCCGTGGATACCATGTGTGTTAAAATAGAACAGCCCTCAGTAAATGTGGATCGTGCATATTACTGATCTCCTGCAAGATCTAGATCACATAAAAACAGTCTATATCTGATCAAAAAAGTTTGCCGTCCAGACTGGTATCATGTTCTGTCAATCAGATGGAAGATCATGACGTTGCACCATTATCAAGTTATAAGCCCAAATTTCAAGTTTGATAAAAACTGGATCAGAATTATAGTTTCCTGCGGTAACGGATGCAAGATCACATCTTTAAAATGCATGGATCATTACCAAAACTATCCATGATCTTGACGATAATACAAGTCAGTGTGTTCAATACTGGAGTAAAGTGGCAATAATCATAGCCAGTTAAATTCAAGACAACCTCATTAATAGGCAAAGATGTTACTCATTATCAAGGTCACAAGAGTTCTTAATGATATAAAAATATGTTCCAAGTCTGAAACTGTATCCGAAATATGGCATAAAGGTTGGTTACAAGCTCAGTCATTCAGATGATTACCTCATTAATGTGTGAATCTCATTATTAAACCCACTTACGATTTTCATCATACAGGCCATATATCAAGTCTGAAAATATTCACCTCAGAAATAAAGATTCCAAAGTGCTAACAAGCTCAGCCAATATAATCTCAGTATGCATGGATCTTGCTCGTTATCAGACTTGTCCCATATTCTGTGATATAAGCCTAATTTCTATGTTTATCGACACTGGATCAGAAATTCGACCTCCCGAGCGTTAATAAGCACTTGCTGATGAACGGACAACAGACACAATGCCTAACCACACGCAACACTTGGACATGAGATCAGGTGAGCCAAAATTCCATCAAGGGATTTAGGAAATGAAAAGAAAAAAGGTGTTTAAACTAAACCGTCATTAAATTTTTGTTTGACTGCAAAACTGATCCCAAAATGAATTATCTTAACTTTAAAAAACAATATATTCAAAGCATAAAAAAAATCATTCCTGGTTTTTAGGAATATAAGCAAGAACAAAAGAAAAAAGGCTTTAAGGAAACACAAAATTTCTGTGACCTTGATCCTAAGGTCAAATGACCATGCTGCAGAATGAATTATCTTTGCTATATGATGATTCATCCCAAGTATGAACAAATTCCATAAACGGGTTTAGAAAATATGAGCAAATGTTAAAGCTTGAACCAAAGCCTTAATGAAAATTTGTACGAGTGTGACCTTGACCCTAAGGTCAGATTGGCAAGTACACTTCACTATGTGACTTATCTTTGTTTGAAAACAATTCATTTAGGAAATATATGCAAATGAAAAACTTTAGCCAAAACATTGATAATAATGCAGGTGGAAATTGATTTCCAACTTGGACTTGACAAAAAAAACTTTCTGCTCTTTAATAACTTGTGCCCAACAGAGAACAGCTTTGAACCAGGTCTGTCAATGAATCATGTGCCAGCAGAACTAGGTGCATGGTTTTTGTTCATTCTGAGTGAATAATGTAGACCCTGATCAGACTCTGTTGCATAGGTAACTGGCAGATATCAGTAAGGAAATAAATAGGCAAAAACTGCACCACTACCCTGCATTCTGCTTACATTAAGTGGATACACTTTGATCTTGTTTTTGAAAAACTGATGAAAGAGCTCAAGATTATGTCACCATATATGGAATGTCAAATTTGTCATTAGGCTAATATACAGTGAAAATATCCAAACAACAATCTTCCTATTTTAAAATTTGCATTTTTTACCTTAATGATATGAAATGATGTGTTTTGTTTCTATTATTACATTAAATTTACCATACTCACTATTCAGAGCACAATCTAACTCCTCTGAATTTAGTGGTGCCTTGTTTTAATTTTTCCACTCAATGTTCTGGTTTACCCTTCCATTACATGGCAATGAAAACCAAAGCAGGCCAAGTGACCCAGTATATATCTGCTAATGCATTATATGACAGCGAGTTGGGGTCTACAACTCTGGTAGCTGGTTAACCTTATAGGCATTTAAATGAGAAAATATATTTCACACCTTAGCAAGTGCTTGTACTCTTCAGACAAGAAAGAGTAGTCTCCCCTAGCCAGCATGTCTGCAATGGGTTGGATTTCTTTCTTCAGTTCAGTCCTTTCCACTATTCCATCACATCTTATAACAACCTATAATAAAACAAATTTATGTAAGATTCAAAATGACTGAAAGTATACTTGCATGAGAGGTAACAAGGCAAATAAAATATATGAGACAAAGGTTTAACCAAGCGGCGTACAAAAAATGGGACAAATGTTTAACCAAGCAGCAAACAAAAAAGTGGGACAAAATTCATTAATAAATTACGAAGCTAAAAATATGAGAAACTCGATATGAAATCAGAATGCAAAAATTAATGTAATATTTTTTATAATTTAGAAAAACTGGGCCTGGCTTCTAAACTTAAACAAAAATAGTTATGATGACAGGAAATGTGCCAATGGCTTTTATTCTTTGAAATTCTGTATCACAACCATAAGTGAATTATGACTCATCCAGGTCCACTGCTAATAAATTATTTTATCCAGTATTGTATCCAATACTGGTATCAATAGAGGCCTTCTAGAATGGAAACAGCTGACAATATACACATTATGTTATACAACATCTGTAGTGAATCAAAAAGAATATAACTTTTTAATTAAGTTTTAATAGTCTTTCTTGGGTATTTTAATGATGTAATGTGAAAATATGTAAATCCAATTGTTTCAAGTGACTCTTTTCAACATTATAAATTTTGAATTTTTTACACTCACTTCCTATTTTCACCAATTCTGCCCTATTCTGACTGGAACGAAATGTCATTTAGCCAAAATATCAGAGTCCAGTATGAACCCTTATGGCCCTTTATTACTAAATTTCAAGTATGAACCCTTATGGTCCTTTATTACTGAATTTCAAGTATAAATCCTTATGGCCCTTTATTACTGAATTTCAAGTATGAACCCTTATGGCCCTTTATTACTGAATTTCAAGAATGAACCTTTATGGCCCTTTATTACTGAATTTCAAGAATGAACCTTTATGGCCCTTTGTTACTGAATTTCAAGTATAAACCCTTATGGCCCTTTATTACTACATTTCAAGCCATGCAAGATGAAGAAGGGGTGATTGAGAGGACTCCAAATAATTATTTTCTAACGCATCCCAGTACATGGCTTTTAATAGCTGGCCCTGATGCTGAAGCAGCTGATGTCTCATGTCTGTTCTGTCACACAGATCTAGGTATACTATTAAAAGTAACATTATGCTATTTTTTAAAAAAAATTACTAATTATTCTGTCTTAACTGGAATCTTCATTTTTTTTAAAATCTTCAATCATTAATGGATTTTAGTGCTCAATGTCAAAAGTGACCATTTTATTATGGCTTGGTGACCTAAATGTTGAAATGGTCATTATCGGCAAGTAGGTCACCCTACTGCTACTAATGTCTAATAGGTACTTGAAGCAGCCTAGCTACATACCAATTTTCACTAAAGCCCAGTAGAGTACAAGATGTCGGGGGAGTAGTAAATGAACAGCCACGAATCTAAAAGATGCACAAGTGTGCAAATCCAGTCGCGTTGATCTAATTTGGGTATGATTGAGTTCCTAGAGATAAATACATGTACCAATTTTCAGTGTGGGGGTTATAAAATACTGAGAGGGTAACAAAGGAACAAATTAACACACTCATGAACAAACTGGCAACATACTACATGCCGTCCACTTTCATTGGCAAGAGGATAATTACCCAATTACCCCTTACCTCTACTGTAGCAGTCTCTGGCAAAGCTGGGGTAAACTTAGCCTTGCCCTTATCAGCTGATTCTGTCACATGTGACTCCCTGAGTGCACTGTTTTGTGGTTCTCCCTGTAATACATAAAATGGTAGACAGGAATCTTTAGGGAGATAATAAGAATTATTTTCCTTATTATCTGTGACATAAAGGTGTGAGAGAACCAATTTTTTTTTATACTTCTGTTTCTTCTTATGGTTACTAAAACTCAAGTTGTAAATAAGGCACATCATTGCTGACAAGAAATCCAAATATACCAAAATGAAATGTATCTATATGTCATTATCATTGCCCAAAATTAGCCATAGTCATTGTAAGTTTCCTGTCAGATGAGTAGTTTTCACAATTTTAATAGTTTATAACTGGTAAAGTTTCAGTTGTTTCCAGTGTTTTTTTTTATGCTGTCATCAGTAAATCTGGAGATCCTAATGACCTGACCATGTTCTCACTGTAAATACTATCTGATTAAATTGCTCCCCTAGAAAGTTAGAACAATTAAGATTGGACTTTCTATTTCAAAATGAGGCAGTGTAAATCTCTACTGGTTTTGCTAGGTTTATAAAGTAATGTTGCTTGTCAAAGACCATAAAAAAGTAATATGTACTTGTCACACAATCACTGTAATGTCGTGGTCATCACAATGTATAGTATGACTGACCATTCTGTCTTTAAAGATCAGCTATTATGAATACACATATTCTGTTAAAAGGTTTGTATTCTTTGTACATCTGTGAAAACCCACAGAATACTGATAGTCATAATGAGAGATATTTTCACCCTGCTTCCACTGCATCACAATGGGTGCTGGTTTAAATTCAAGTCATCTACAATATGTAATGACCAGGATTAACGAGATCTTTCTGTTTTCTGTAATTAATTTTTTCCAGATCAAAAGGCTGTAAACAATGTATCTTTATTCAGCTTAGCTTACAGTTCATTTTGCCGAATCAATGCCTTTCTTGTAAACCTGAAATGAATATTTTCAAGAAACCTTGGTGGTTTTCTAAAGGTAGATTTTCTTTAAAAATTGTTGTTAATCTAGATATATGCCTAAGGCTGTTTTGTGGGAAGGACTAGTGAAGATTTGGCAGGACTAGTAAATTTCTCAATCTTAAAGAATAATTAAAATATAAAAGGTATCAAGCTAAAGGAAATAGAATATTTACTGTCAGTTTGCAGTTGAAACTACATGTACTTTAATTACTGATTGCTTTTATGAATCCTTGGAATCCTCTACTGAAGTATGAAACTTATTTGCAAGGATTTGAGGACTGAAAATTAACATTGCCTAAATGAGATCAGTTTGGATAGGAAGTAAGAAGGCAAATGTACAGTGCAAAAATATTTCATCCCAGGTTAAAATTACAGTGGGTGACTGAATTTACATTACTGGGCTTACTTTTAGCTAGATCTATATAAAATGGCAAAGATGAATTTTGAAAATAAATTAGAAATGATTAAAAATTGCTTAAAACATTGGAAAAAGCAACCCGTAACACCATATGGTAAAATAACAGCTGTGAAAATCTTAATTATAACAAAGCTTAATCAGTTGTACATCTCATTACCAAATTCTCCACAAAATTTTATCAGGGAATTTTAAATGAATTATTTTTAAATTTATGCAAAAGTCAGAAGTGGAAAAAGTTAAAAGATGTTACGATTCAAATTTTTTTTAAAGGTGGCTTGGTGATGAAACATAATAATTTATGTTAGTTTTAAAAATAACATAAATATGAGTTCTTATACCTATCAGAAAATTGGTCAATTTGTTTGAGTATGAAATATGCGAGATTAAATACCTGTTCCTATTAGGAGATGACAATTTTATGACATTATCCAAAAAGAAAAAAAAATGCTTTTGGGCATGATGATTTACTGGCTTGTTAATAGAAAAAATATACCCCAGACAGGAGAGGATCTTATGACATGTTTATGGATGAACTCCCTTATAAGGGTGAATAAAGTACCCATTTTTATAAGAAATGGTTTGAACAATATGGTCTCAACATGATTTTCCTTGCCTGTCAGGGTATAATTCACAGTTTAAAGTAATTATGTAAACTTTTGAAAAAAAATGTTAAACCAACTAACGAAAAAAATGGAATGAAATTTTCTATTTGAATATGGACATATGGCCTAACATATTGTATATGCTGAAGATTTTACAATAACAAGAAATTTACGATTTAAATGGTTTCAATCTTGTGTTACTTGTAACATTTTACCAATGAAAAATGCATTTCTATAAAAAAATAAAATTGTCTGATACTGATAAAAGTCCTTTTGTAAATTTCCTGGAAACATTACTGCATGTGTTTTTGGAACGTAATGAGATCAATACAGGGTTCATACAGCTGATGGTAACAGAAGCTCCATGCCTTTTCCATACTGGTTTGTGATTTTTTCCAAACCCCACTGGCATAATGTAAATAGTCATTTATAAGTCAATCTGACTACAAGTCAACCATCTCCCCTTCTTAACATCCATTAAGTTGGGGTGTATTGTACAAGTCAAGTCGGGTGTATTTTGCAAGTCAGACCTGTTTGAAGGGGTGATTTACTGTCAGTGAGTCATAGTTGCACTTTGGAAAAATATACAAGCCCAACAAAAGAGAGAGAGAGAGAGAGAGAGAGATTTGAATAAAATTATGTAAACAGTGTAAAATACATTCGTATTATTGAATGGAACATATAAAAAAATAAATTGACAACTTTACATTTGTCCTAATTAAATCCCTTAAAACCCATAATGCTTGAAGTAATTCGCAAATTAAACAATCAAGTAACAACCAAAGATAAAATTAACTTTGCAATTTTTGTCACTGGTGTAATTCTGTGTTGATATATATATTCCAGAATATACTTAGTTTTTTTAGTTCGTGTAGTTTATGATCAAGCATCACTTCAATGTACTTTAGTTCTGCATCCATTTCTATGGCAGCTCTCATTGAATTTGACTTGGAAAGAAAGAAAGCCATTTAGTTGCCTACTCTGCAAACTCATCAGCTTACTTCTCTACTTACTTCTAATCTTCTCTTATTAGCTCTAAGGTTATCCAAGTCATCCATTACTATTTTTGTCTTCTTGTCAGCAGACTTTTTCTACACTTTTTTCCACATCAAAAATGCTTGATAATCGTTTCTAGCTGATGAGGCAGAGATCAGCAGCTTTTTTGCTAACAGCCAAGTTCTCAGCACCTCTGGCAGATTTAAAATTACCCTCCTGGCCATCAGTCTTCTTTTAGAGATATTGTCTGTACAATCTTTGTTTACTGAGAACCTCTTTCAACAGTGGTTTGGCCATGTGACAGCAACAGGAATTTCTTTTTCACTAGCCACAGCTGATCTCTTTTTTGGCGATGTGGTTATACATAAGCACATCCAGATGAGATTCCTTTTCCATGAATGCTTTAAATACATGCTTGTATCCTTGCACTGTTGAAGGATATCATCACAGTGGCATAGTTTGACATGGTGGGAGTCAGTAAAAAATCTGCAAACATCTTCACATCTGCTGCACACACTGGATAGGCTGACTATAAAATTATTTGAACAGCCATGCCAGGTTCCTGACGAAACCAAACTGAATGGGTGTCATTTTCCAAAAACTTTGATATGTATGCAGTAAGAAATTTCTTTGCATCTGCTTTTATACAGAAGCAGGTTTTATCTGAGATCTGCTTCTTTGCCATCAGATCCTTCATAACCCCAACATTCACATTTGATGCAGCTTCCTGGACTGTGGAGTCCGTAATCGTTACCATGCATGATTTTAATTTTGAACAGCCTGAATGAAGAAGTGACTGTCTTCGTTATGTCCTCCTTTATAAATCTGTCCTTGAGAATCCTTATGGCATTTCTGATGTCTTGGTCCACAAAGGGCACCATCGGAAAATCTGCTTGGTACTTGCTTACAGTAAGAAAGGCAACACGACTCTTGCTATAGACAGGGAAATATTTGCCTTCACTAAAAAGAGTGCATCAGTGCAACCACTGGCCCCATTCAACAATATTTTCAATCCATGAGAGCAAAACCTCCTTGGGAAGATAAAAGATCCAGTTCCTTGTGTAAAATCCTTACATCGATTGGGAAGATAAAAGATCCAGTCCCTTGTGTAAAATCCTTACATCGATTGGGAAGATAAAAGATCCAGTCCCTTGTGTAAAATCCTTACATCGATTGGGAAGATAAAAGATCCAGTCCCTTGTGTAAAATCCTTACATCGATTGGGAAGATAAAAGATCCAGTCCCTTGTGTAAAATCCTTACATCGATTGGGAAGATAAAAGATCCAGTCCCTTGTGTAAAATCCTTACATCGATTGGGAAGATAAAAGATCCAGTCCCTTGTGTAAAATCCTTACATCGATTGGGAAGATAAAAGATCCAGTTCCTTGTGTAAAATCCTTACATCGATTGGGAAGATAAAAGATCCAGTCCCTTGTGTAAAATCCTTACATCGATTGGGAAGATAAAAGATCCAGTCCCTTGTGTAAAATCCTTACATCGATTGGGAAGATAAAAGATCCAGTCCCTTGTGTAAAATCCTTACATCGATTGGGAAGATAAAAGATCCAGTCCCTTGTGTAAAATCCTTACATCGATTGGGAAGATAAAAGATCCAGTCCCTTGTGTAAAATCCTTACATCGATTCGGAAGATAAAAGATCCAGTCCCTTGTGTAAAATCCTTACATCGATTGGGAAGATAAAAGATCCAGTCCCTTGTGTAAAATCCTTACATCGATTGGGAAGATAAAAGATCCAGTCCCTTGTGTAAAATCCTTACATCGATTGGGAAGATAAAAGATCCAGTCCCTTGTGTAAAATCCTTACATCGATTGGGAAGATAAAAGATCCAGTCCCTTGTGTAAAATCCTTACATCGATTGGGAAGATAAAAGATCCAGTCCCTTGTGTAAAATCCTTACATCGATTGGGAAGATAAAAGATCCAGTCCCTTGTGTAAAATCCTTACATAGAGCAGTTGAATCATTCAACAGGCAAAACAAAGCAGTCAGTACCATGATCTATTCTCCGTCAGTGGCTGGCTAATCTGATATGTAGATGAACTGAGATTCGTGCTAAATAATTCATTTTCACATGTTCCCATAACCTCTCACACCAAAAAAATCAGGCGGCATGAGCCAATTAAACAGACTGGTTGCTCAAATATTACAGTACAATAAACTGTATTAATGTGCTGTATTTGGTGACTGGTCTAACATGCATTCATTCAACACATGATACTGCTGAATAGTGAATAATTTATGAGTAATCTGGAATTCTTAGATATAACAATTTTGGTTTTAGGACACTACAGATGACTATGAGAGAAAATATCACAAAATGGCTGTTCTCAAGGACTCCCAGATCAAAAATCATCTGGTACCTGACTTTAGACCACTGCTACTCCCACCCCTTGAGCACTTTTATGTACCATTACTTTGGTAGAGAGATGAAGAAAAGACATTTAAAATTTAATTGTCAGTCAACTTGGGTCTTAATGAAAAAGTTGAAACAATGACATTTCAATCATAAATCCCTAAAAGATTTGTTGTTACCTTATCATGCACCACTTCTGTGGTTTCCAGTGATGAAGAGGCAGGGGAAGGAGTGGATGCCTCGTAACTCCTGGTATGGTCATCCTCTCTATTGTTCAGCATTAGAGTAGTGGGGTACCCTGACTGCAATAAAAAATATGAGTATACTAATTAGAGTAGTGGGGTACCCTGACTGCAATAAAAAATATAAGTATTCTATACAAAACTAATACCATACAACTTGTGTATGCTGTTGAAAGGAATATCGGAAAGCTACAAAAAACAATTGGGAATCTTAATTTCTTAGACATTTCAAGTTCACTGCAAAAACTTGATCAACATTCACATTTCATCAAGAGATATAAAAAAAGATCCATACAGAAAAAACTGTGTGCTTTTTGCTTTTGCGTAAAACTGCTCTGGTGGTCAAATGGTTAGAGTATCTTCCTCAGAGTCAGCAAGTCACTGGTTTGAACCCCAGCCAAGCCATACCAAAGACCTATAAAAATGGCACTAGCAGCTGCCTCGCTAGAAACTCAGTATTAGAAGTTTGTCAGGATTGGTCAGCCTGGTATCATGATAATGTGACTTGGTGGGACATGAAGCTACATGTCTGTGGTATGATTCCCCACTGCTAGACATCAATATAAACTGCCACACTGCAGACATAAGAGTGATATGTCTAAAAACTGGTTAAAGCTACATTAAAAGTCCAAATCACCCCACCCCCAATAAAACTTCTTTTTGTTCTGCATCATTGTTTTAACAAGGCTTTACCGCCAGCACCTATTTTCATCATAATGTTTTGCTCAGTACCGACTTGCCTGTCAAAATCATGCCAGACATTTCACAAAAGAGACGATCTATAATGTGTTTCTTAATATGATTTTTTGACAATATGTATTTGGTGTAATTTATATTATATGAAGTCATCTGACATGGACCATAATATTTAACAGCTCCAGTTCAAACCCAACATTTTAACAGAAGTCTGATAATTTGATAAGGTGTCATTTATATTACACAAAGAAATCTGACTTGTAGCATTGTAATGAACAACCCTAACTGTAGTCCAGCAGAATTTGAAAACAATTACTCACAATTGTCCATAAAAAGGGAATTAAATTTACTGCTGAAATGAATAATCATCATAAATGATATGGGACAATTAGGCCTTCAAGGAATTTGTTAAAGACAGGTGGAGGAAACGCTAGACTTCAATCCGACACTGCATTGACTTCATCTACTGCCGTACTTGTCCATATATGGTAATTCTACAATCATGTCTCACCCTTTCTTTCTGAAAGGAATGCATGGATTTGGCAAACTGAATTTCCATCAGACTTTTACTTATACATGTAATAAAATTTCTGATGTTCAAGTATTCTGTTTTCACAATGTTGAGACTACTATTGTTCTGATTATTGATTATAATCGCTCATAGGTTCTTTGAGTGAACTGAAGAGATAATCGATTGTGAAACTCCATAATCAATTGTGGAAAGGGTGACTACTTATTTTTTAGTTGCATGTAAAACACAGAGGTTAGTAAAACTCCTGAGGGGGGCCATGAATAGCCGAGTGGTCTAAAGTGCTCTCCTTTACGGATCACTGCCATCTCACCTTTGTCTACGTGGGTTCGAGTCTCAGATTCAGCTAATGTGGGTATGTGAGAAAGCTTGCCAGTAGCTTCTCGTGGGTTGGTGGTTCTTCCCGGGTTCTTCCTCCACCATTAATACTGACGGCCATGCATAGCCTGTCATGTGCTGAAAAATGGTGTTAAACCCCACAATAAAACTCCTGAGTAAATGGTAAGCTACATAGGACTCCAATCCAATACAATAAATCTGATTTATTTCTTCCCTTCATAAGTTACAAATATAAAACCATACCAAACTTTCATAATTAGGAACAAAGAGTCATTATTACATGATTTTGCCATTAAATTGTCGAGTTAATAAATTTAAACAAATTTTGATGATTTCTTTCAACTCAAATGTAAAATCCATTGTAGTATTATTTGTAAATAATGACAAATTAGAAAGCATTGTCCTTCTATAGTTTAAATCACAGACAAATCATGTATGAATGAAAGCATTTTGTAGGGACTGCAAAAATTATTCAATTACATAAAACTGATCAGTCATAAAAAGTTGCTTTAATTTAACAAAGTTGTATAACAAAAAAAAGAACACAATAGAAAAAATGTAAAATTTGTACCAGGTTAAAGTATGCATGTCAATAAAAGAGGTTGTTCCTGTACATTTATTAACATTTTAACTCTTTGGCAAAGATATAACTGTATAACAACATAAATTAAAATTTGCTCTTAGTAACCAATTATAATCAATTATCAGTTGGTTAAGTGGAACCGATTATCGATTGTGAAATTCTGACCGATTCCCATCACTAGTTGAGATTGCACACACCAGCTCATTTAGGCTCCATTTTACTCCTTCTCTTTCTTTTTTATATTGCTCTTGCAGTTTAATTTACATCTTTTCACAATCTTGATTATTTTAAAATAATAAAAATAATTACTTTTACCCATAAATCGGTATCCTTCAATGCATTTATCAGTGACTGCTCACATGACTTCTCTCTGTTCATGTTGCATCTTAACCTTATGCTAAAATTATCCATGTAAATATATTAACATCTATGTAGCTAAGAACACCTTTGCCAATGAGACTTTAATTTCTACTTGAAACAGATGTTTGTTGACCATCCTTCACCTATATATGCTAAAGAAGACAACCACGCTTTATAAATAGAATCTGATACATTTTTAAATAGGGTTCCTGCCACAAATTTAGAAAAGGATTCCAGACCTCCCAAAGAGATCTGTATCCATATACTAAAATGTCTCCCTAATGCAAAAGAGCAGCCAAGTTACCGGTTTCCAACTAAGGTTGTTGTAATAATAAAATTTAAGACATTTTAAATATTAGAACAATATTAGAATTCCAGATCAATGCTGGAATCTGTTTTAAATAGCAGGTGCATATGAAACTGCCCCATTCAATATACATTATTGCTGATATACTTTTTGGGGTGAAAAAACTGCATGTATTGTGAAAATACAAATATGGATTTACTTGTCTTCAGCAGTCACATTTAGCTCATAACAGAAGTACCAGCTTATGACATTCTATATTTTGTGAAGTGGAGATGTTAAGGAACTGTAATGTACTGCTATATCCATCAATGACACACCTTCCCATGCTGAATAATACACACAGTAACATAACAATCCATAGAAATTTTGTTAACTACTATGGTAAAACAATGGTGGTTCACAACATGGGAGTTCCCCCAGTGACACCACACACAGTTATTTAAAAATGCAGCACATGGCCTAGGGAGGAATATGTATATTTAAACTTAAATATCTAACCAACCATTGATTCCACTGAGTTGAAAGTTTTCCAGAATTGCACAAATCATCCTTCTGAATAATTCTAACTAAAATGATATGGGGATATCATGTCTATCTTTAACTGGCTCAAAAACCATTAAATAAAAGCAGTGGTCCCTTCAAGCAAGGAATCTTCACAAAGTGAGCTGTGTGTCCATCAATAATTTTAACATCTTGGAGCACCACAGTGCCCTAGTTTCTTGACATCTTCGAATGAAATATATGTAGTGTATTCAAGTGAATGTACAGTATGAATTATTGCTTTTTACTCTACAATGAATTACATATACACTTCCTTATATTCAACAAAGTCCTGATCATCTACTGCATAATGCACCTGCAGATTAGGGTCTATGTTGTTTGTTCTACTTATTACTCCTAACAAACTGCACAGACTCAGATCTGCTACCACATTCTGCTACAACAGATCTTAGTCTGTGCAGTTGGACTCGATTTATAAGCAAGTACAGATGGTATTTATACCCAAGTAATTATCACCAAATAGAATTAATGAGAAAAAATCACAGTCAATAACTATCCACAAAATAATTGATGAATGAATGCTGCATATATTTGCTTGTAAGCCGAGTCTAACTGCACAATCCCAAATCTTCTGTTGCATGTGCAATATGTTTGTCAGAGGTAGAGACACTGAAAAAGATGTAATATAACTTGTTTTAAACATGAACACATGGTAACTTATGATTCTTGAAGAAAGTGTAAAATTCCTCCAATTTATGGAAATCCTCATGCATTCCAAAGCAATTTAAAAAAATACCCTAATTGGTAGAATACAACTGAATTTTAATCTCTAATGCCTGCTTAAATGTTGTGAAAAATTCATCATCCCTAACCATACAAAAAGCTAACTTTGAAAACATTTTTAGAAGTTACATGAAACGGGGGCTTTAAATCCAATGTCCCTTTATTTGGATGGCAGATTCATAAACTATAGTAATTAGTCTATTATTGATTTCAAAAATAGAATAGACCCAAACCAGTCAGTACATTATGTAAATCAGATTTGGGTGCATGTATAGCTTGGGCTGGATTGATATACAGATGAAGGAGTATCAATGGCCTCAACTTTAAGTCAGTGTAAGCAGTCATGAATTAAAAGTTTTTCATGTGTAAAAAGGACATTATTTCCTAGTACGCTAACCATGAACATGACCTCTGACCTTCAGATGCCATCTTTCTTTACTATCTAAGGAACAAGCCATCTAATGTTTGGTCAGGGAACTTGTGTTAAAACAAATGACATATTATCCCAAAATGAACAGGCCTCTCCAATACCTTAAGTGCAAGTCCTCAAAAACTTTGGTCATGGTACTTTAGTTATTATGCGCAAACATTTTTCTTCTTTCAGTCAATGTGATTTATTCCTCAATATCAATTTATGTCATTCTCAAACTTTGGCTGACAATGGAACTTTTTGTGTAAAAACCAGTTTTCTTTCTTCAGCTACAAGTTCCCTTCAACTTGGACAGCAAAATCAATAGGCTTTTCCGTACCCATGTGCAAGCCATCCACAAAGTCTAGTTGAGATCTGTGATGCTGAACTAATGTTATTGTGCAGCAACCATTTCTTTGAAAAACAGTAACCTTGATCTTTGGACCCCAAGATCAACAGCCTTCTTCCTTTGCCAACTGTAGGCAATCCACAAAGATTGGTCCAAGTATGTGATGTATAACAAATGTTACTGAGCAGAAATCACGTCTATGGGCAGAAACCATGTCTTCGTTCAATGACACTGACCTTTCAACCCTAAAATGATCAGGGTTCTATCTATGCCCCAAGAGTTCTTGTTTTTGAATGCATGTGGCAACTCCCCTTCCCTCAATTTTTATCTTAGAAGAATGCACAAATTTCTTCTACTTTTCACTCTTCAGATAAAATTTTACATCAGGAACTAAGCATTAGTACTTAGGGACTCTCAATATAGTTGTAGGATTAGGAGCTTTGGACTCTTCACTCGTGGAACTCTGGAGTCCCCAGTCTATTTCTGAGAGTCCCTGGCATGTGAGTGTATATCAGTACTGTACATATACATAAACGTCAAGCAAAATAGACCATGATCTGCCATAATATAATGCTCCAGCAGATGATCAGAGTCGATGCTGTTTGTTCTACTTATTAGTCCTACCAAACTGCATAGATCCACAGCTGATGAAGCATTATATGATGCAGATCTGGCTCTATGCAGGCTGTAGATGGATCTAATTTACATAAGATATTCCTTAACGCTCCTGTGGCCAAGTGGTTAGAGTGTCTGCCCCAAATGCAGGTCTTGGATTCGAACCCCGGCCGTTTCATACCAAAGACTTTCAAAAATGGTACTAACAGCTGCTTTGCTAAGTGCTCAGTATTAAGAGGTTAGTGTTAGGACTGGTCTGCCTGGTGTCAGGATAATGTGACTGGGTAGGACATCATGCTACATGTCTGCAGCATGATGCCCCCATGCTAGACATCACTATAAACTGACACACACTGCAGACATCGTAGCAAATTTTTTAAAGCTATGTTAAAATTCTAAAACACAGATATTACTAGCATATTACTGTAGTTGAATCTAATTAATATGCGAGTATATGTGATATTCCTAGCATATTATGCAGAAAGAACATTTTGAATTTATGAATTCGGATGAAATTTATCTTGCATTACTGCAATGTAAGGGGTAATGTAGTCATGATGAGGATCAAATTACGGGACAATAAGCAAAACAACTATTTTTTGTAAACAGAACCATTTTCAGGAGGCCAACTGAAAAAAATCTACAACAGATAGTGGGAAATGGAAAACTAAAGCAATGGTTTCCACTGTACATCTCACCCTATTTGAGATTTATTCCTATTTTTACTACCTATTCTGACAGGCACTGGAGAGAAACATATTCTGGTCACCGCTGGAGTTCCTGGTCCACTTATGTTTAGCAACCTATTGCATAAAGCATTGCATTTCCTGTATGGGATACTTATCAATATTGTCTTCCAAATGATGTTTCACATAAATATAAAAACTGCAATCTGTTTGATCAAGAGGTCAATAGAAAATGACTTCAAATATATACATGTCCATCCGATCTCCATTACAACTGAGATCTTATTTTTAATCAGACTGCATTGAAATGTATCTGCAAAAATTTACATACGCTTGCTTGAGATGACTTTGAGACATCTTCGCATTCTCTGGATTCTCTCTGTAACACAGAAAAATATTTCTGAGCAATAATCTTTAAAAATTCAAAATGATGTACCATACAGCAGACTGCAAATTGCCTACAACACAATCAAATTACTAAAACACTGACCTGCAGAAGCAATGCATGTACAATTAGTAAGTGCAACTTATTGTCAGTCTTTGACCAGATACACTGTAATGCACAGTTTATTTTAAATGAAAATAAATTAAAAATGGATGATAATTTTATTTTCACATTCACAAGGTTCCTGCACCAAAATGATAATAATTTCTCAGGAGATTTTAAGGAGAAAATGACAAATGTCAGGAGTAATTTTTAAAGTCTGATACACTGTTTAAAGACACAATACTGCAGTTGAAGGCATGTGTGCAAAAATCTCTAAGTTAATCAGACTCAACCATGGCTAGTGATGTCATGTGATAAACGTTGTGAATCATTCAGAGTTGCAGTAAATAAATAATGTATTTCCTGTAAACAAAACTTTTAGCTTAGGTTTTTAATTTCATCAAAAAAAAATAATGTTCAGGGAAGTTTCCATGATATTTTCATTGAATTCAAATTCCAGTTGGATTCCAGTTACAAGTAATTATGTCCTTTTACATAATGGGGATCGATTATGTTATTGGTTTTATTTATAAGGACTAAAATTATTTTTGAATGCCTTGTGACTGTCATTAACCTAGCAGCGTTTGGATACATGTAATATGATTCTACTAGACTTAGGTAATTTTTGCCACATTTCAACTTAGCTGCATGTCAGTCTTTAGCAGCAGGAAAATTGTTCTATCTGCTTAATATGAATTCTACTCAGAAATGAAAATATCACTGAGAATGAATGGATATATCCTTGAAAAACTGCATTCTGAATTTATACAAAATAACTGATGGAGCAAAAGCATGGATTCTTAACACTGTCAACCTAAAATATAAAAGCTCTGCATCCACCACCTCCATTCAACACTTGCATGCACATGAGTTAGTTACAAAGAAAATTAAAAAAAGTCAAACCTATAACAATATAACACTCCTAATTTTCTTTTAACGAATCCCTGTGCATGCGTGTATGCAAGATAAACAATAACTTCCATTACTGCAAATGACAAACTTTGTCACTCTATAATACTGATCTTAATTAACATTATTTTCTAACTTTTTCCAAATGCTTGCTATTTAACTACATTTACAAACTTGATTAAAATTTATTCTTCTTAAATGAAGTAATAATGAACTTTTTTATGTTATTCTAAGCCAATGGGTACAATTTTTGTCTTCATACCTTTGAAGGTACTTTAAGTCTAGCTGATGTTCCATGTCCATCGTTATCTGTGACCTGGATGGGTATTTGGCTCCGAATAAAACTCCAACGAACTCCAATGGGAACTTCCCCCGCGGGATGTTCCGCGACTGCGCGGAAACCATCAGTCGTGTTACGGATCGGCATCGGATTTAATCTTGTTGACCTAGCCCTCTTCTTGTAATAAAACATCCGGTCAATGTTAATACAATTTGGATCCACTTTCTCAAATAAAGAAATTATCTGGGCAGCTGAATTTTGTATGCTTTCGTGACTCTCGAAATTCATTCCCATGGATAAAGCCAGAGGGTCAGTCAATAAACCTTCGTTGTCTACTCGAATGAAAAGTTTACACTGACGAAACATTGTCTGACCGTGCATCTGTATTGTGCGCTCTTTCAAAGAATTCTGAACATTGAATGGATTTGATAATCCACTAAAATCTGGCAGTGTTGGTGGTTTCGGTTTAATCGAGACTATCTTCGTTGTGTGGTCCGCCATATTAGCTACATTACTAAGTGAATTACGTCAGCACACAGGTTTCGTCAATTGACAAATTTGAACCAATCAGCGCTAAGAGCGGCAGGTGCCCTGTGAGGCCTCGAATGGGGTGACGGGATAGACGTAATAATTATGACGGCGATTGAACTAATACAACACCCAGTGATTCAAATCAGTCAATTTAGTCGATGACGTATTGAAACACCACCACCACCATCAGAAGCAGCTACAACGGGGACCTTCAAAGTCTGTTTTAAAAAAATTAACTTTTCAACTGACTGGACCGTAATTACAGTGTAAATATTGTAATATATTCAAACTCGTCATCATATCCCCACAAAGGACTATGCAAATGAGACCTAATAATTTTAGACTATGCAATTTATATATAATCATTTTATAGCTACGAGTTCGTAGCCTCAACTTGATTTGTTGTGGTTGCGGCTACGAACTGATCCCATATCATGTAATGGAGCAAAAAATATCATCACTAAAGTCAGAAAAACAAACCGTGTAGAAATCAACTACATAAGTATAATCATGTTGTGAAAGAAGTTTGGCTATTTTGAATTTATTAAGCCCTTACACGATAAAATAAATTGGCATGGTTACTCTAACCTTATCCTGTCCACCATGACAGATAACGCGAGACTCTCGCCGTGACCCCTTTTCTACGTAAGGCTTGCCAGACCATATTTTGGATATTCTACGCTATATTATTATCAATCAAGTGCGAATAATCGCTTCTTGGTGGAATTTCAAAGTTGCCGATAAACCTTATTTACTTTTAATGCTCAGAATTTATGACGCAATCGGCGCCAAATTTTTACTACGATTTGTTTACATTTCCAAATAAGGCGTCAATGTCCTTATATGGCACACAAACAAACAAGGCTGAGAACGGAAGTAATCATTATTTGAAATAATATGGCGGACAAACTAAACGAAAATATCGGCTAAAAAAGGTAAACGAGATTTTACAACTATTTCTACAATGATTTTCGATACTTCCGGTATTAAATAAGAGGACTACTCAATTTATGGGATTCTATCCAAGGAATGTGTTTAAAGTGTTATTTTTAGGCTAAAAGAGCGCCGGGTGTGAATCAGACCGGGCTTGCTCCATTAACACATATATGCTCATGTTAGTACCTTGTCCACCAGGTACGAGTAAGGGTACTAATATTAGTACTAATCATTTTAGACAAGAACAATTATAATAACTCTAAGAAAGAAATTAGAAATGCACAAAGTTTTCAAGAGGTACAAGCAAATGTATAAAGTGAAAGGGATCGCGTTTTACCATAGCATAGGCTTCTGTAACACCTATGCAGTCTCTGTTAGAGTTTAAACTAAAAATTGACGTATTCATGCTTACATGAACAAGAGCTCACATAACATCACCGCTCCTTTCGCCCTGAGTTGTCAATGTTTTACAGATTGTGATGCGGTAATTTGAAGTGATACATATTTTTGGTTGTCCTTACTAGCTTTAAAATGTAGGGTATAATAGTTTCATGCAAGACTATCCGTTGCTTCGGTTACACATCTGATATGAAATCGTGTAACTGTGTTGGGATTACATTTCTATGCAACATGATTCTTTGAAATAACTCCCTCCCAATCTTTTTACCCCCACGTAAATACTGAAATAAACCTGTTGAGACCAAATTTCTTGCAATGAAATTATTTCGTGCTCCTAAACTAGGTCGCTGTGACACCCTTTCTAACGAAGTAATCGACGTTATTACGACTGATTTCAATATATGTACAGCCTATTGTCTCCTATAAGTTGCAATGTGTGTGTGCATCTCAGAATTAACTTACGTAGCGAAGAGTCACACCAAAGGTTACTTAAGCGTGAGAAGTATATGAGGGCGATATACGGACAATGGGAAAATACATCACAAAACACCATGGGGCGATATACGGACAAAATTTATACGGACAATGGAAAACTTAGTTAAAAACACCATGGGACGATATACGGACAATGGGGAACTCAACATGGGGAATACTGGACCTGTATACGGACAAAAGTATAGAGACAATAGGAATGGAACAGGTTAGGTGACGTCACGGTACTGGAGATTGGTAACAATGTAGGAAGGGGCTGACCTCAATTGGATGAAACAGCGGGATCGAGTTTAGCAGCCCAGCAGAACTGACACCTTCCAAAGTCATCGACAAGATTCAACACTTGCAACAATCCAACGACAAGTTTCATATCACCGATGGAAAAGCAACACTGTTCATGACCTACGATTCTCTTCCCAAAGGGGTCGGACAACTCAGAAAAGTGTTATTGGTAGACGACCTTCCTAGCATCAAGCATAGCATTGTCCAAATTAACAACCCTCAAGATGTGTTTAGCCCGTGCCATCGAAGTGGGATGACCGTATGCCGCCAAGAACGACACAGTTTAATGGAAAAGAGCCTGGCAAACTATTCAAAAATCGAACCGTGCCAAACAACGAAGAGAAGCACAATTCCCGTTACAGCAAGCGGGCCTATCCAAAGACACATCCTGTGGCATTCCTGAAGTGCGAAAATTGGAAGACGTCTTGACTACACGCTACACAATGAAAGTGCACCATCAAGAAGTGCGCGGTCCTTTGTTGTTTCGAGGCAAACATTTCACGGACGGAAAATACATTCACGTCTATCATCACGATGAATATTTCGATGCCATTACCAGTATCACATGATTCCTGGGATGCAGTTATTATTGTGATACATGTGACTATGGCTCGAAATTTGAGGGATGTTTGGCATCTAAACCCTGTCTGGACGAAGGAAAAGAACGAGTGCACTGCCCTGCTTGTCATCGAACTTTTTCCAGCCCTACCTGTTACCAACATCTGAAGACACAAGGTCCACAGACGAAAAGTGCCTGTCAACCCCTGAGATTGTGCCTTACTTGTGGACAAGCTATGCGTACCAACAGCGCCAAGGCACACATATGTTCAGGAAAGAAACGATGTCACATTTATCGCCAAATCGTGGACTTGGAACACGATTGCTTCATTCAAAAAACCCTTTCCAAACATTAAGAGGAAGACGATGACCAGAAGAAAATCAATTTCATATTTTTCGATTTCAAATGCATGCAAGAGACTGGCATTCACATTCCTAATTTCTGCGTGGCTAATCGAAATTGCGAGAAATGCATCTAAGAGCCTATCTTTTGTCATTGCCCTCACTTCAGCAAGATTCCTGGAGGACGTGGAAAAATCTTTCGGGGCCCGAACATGCTTTCCGATTTCGCCCGATGGATCTTAGACCACATCGACGAGACGTGGAGCCAAGAGGACATCGAACGTTACGGAGATTGTCATCACCATGCCACGGTGATGGCTCACAATTTCTCGGGATACGATTGGGCAATTTCTTCTCAGATACTATACGGAACAAAGAACCGAACATCCTAAGTCACTTTGTACGAAGCCAAACTCATATACATGCAAGTGGAACAAGTACGATTTATAGATTTGATGAATTACTTGGCCATGCCCTTGAGTCGAATGCCTAAAACGTTTGGAATGACAGAAATGTCCAAAGGCTATTTCCGCATTTTTTCAATACCGAAGCCAATCAACATGCAGTTCTACCCCATTTGCCTGAGGATCACTACTATGACCGGGACAACATGCGCACCGAACAACGAGAAGCTTTCTGCGCTTGGTACCAGGACTCACGCCTCTGACCCCTTCGACTTTCAGGAAGAAATGCTTAAGTGTTGTCGTCCTGACGTGAACATTTTACGGCGTTACTGTGGAGAATTTCGAGAACTGTTCATGGAACACGGAGGGATCGATCCTTTGAAGAAAGCCTGCACCATTGCCAAAGCCTGTTCCTTAGTGTACCACCAACGATTCATGCCCGAAAACACCCTGACTGTCATAAACCCTCAAACGACCAACTTTGTCAAACGTCAGTATTCGGTCAAAGTCCTACGCAGGCTGCATTTCTTGTGTGACAAGAAAGACAAGTAGATTCAACATGTCTGCAAAGGAGGAGGCGAAAAGACCATCTGAACCTATTCGATGGATGGTTGGTACGAGATTGTCAACGAGTTTAACGGATGCTTATTTTACGGAAGTCCCCTCTGCTATCCTCAACGTGATACTAAAAGTCAGTTTTGACAACGGACCATAGAAGATTTGTACCAGGCTACTTGTCAGCGGCGCTTGAAGCTAGAATAGCAAGGATACCAAGTGGTGTTAATGTGGGAACACGAGTACAATCACCGTTTGAAACCGATCCCGAGTATAAATTCATCGTTCAAAGTTACAAGCTGGTGGACCCACTGAACCCAAAGGACAGTTTATGCGGAGGACGGACAAATGCCACCTGTTTGCTGCACCAAGCCGACGAGGAGAAAGGAGAAGAAATCAAATACTTGGACATGTATTCGCTGTATCATTACGTGTGCAAACATTTTCCCTTTTCCGCAGGGCATCCGCAATTGCTACGAAACACATCGACCTGGACAACATTCGACAATACGAAGGATTGATTAAATAAGTATAAAGTCTCGCCTCCCGTGGACTTGTACCAACCCGTTTTACCTCACCATTGGCAAGGACAACTGATCTTTCTCTTGTGCTGTACTTGTGCCGAAACGTGCAACCAAGACCAAACACACAGGAAGAACGCGTCTTGACAGTAACGGTACTAACTGTTAGAAACTTTACCATTTTTCCAAGACAGAACAGTATCACAATGACGACAAGACACAGAAAGGCATTTCCGCAGACTACGTGGATGCCTTTTTGAAACTGAAACAAGAAGCCAGCGTTATCCTTCCCAGTGCCACACCCACGAATGACCAAAAGAAATTCAAAGAGAAATACTGGGAGTAGGAATGCATCACTTTAGACCACGTTGAGAAAAACGAAGGAAGGCGATCATTTGCCAAAGTGATGTTAAATTGCTTTGTGGGTAAAATGGCACAACAACCGTGTTTACCCAAGAAGGATTATTTGACAGAACCTTCCCGCTACTTCCAGATGATTCACGACAAAACCAAATACATGAAACACGTGGACGTTGTTCGTGAGGACTTGATCTTGGACAATTACGAGGAAAGTCTGGACTTTGTAGAAGCCGACGAATTTGGAAATGTCATCATTGCGGCTTACGTGACAGCCCATGCTCGCTTAAAATTGTACGAAACTTTAGAAATGTTAGAAGATCGCGTCCTGTACTTAGACATGGACAGTTGCATCTACAGCGATCGCCTGGGTTACTGGCACCCTGACTTCGAAGGAGACCGTTTAGGAGCTTGGACGGACGAGCAAACCGACGACAAGATTCTAAGTTTTGCTTTGCAGCTGTCCTAAAAATTACGGCTACGAATACCGGGACAAACAAGAAGAAGTGCACACCGAGTGTAAAGTGAAATGACTGACTCTCAGTTATCGCATCAGTCGAGTGGTGAACTTTGGCGTACTCAAAGAAACCTTGAAGTCTGGACAGGATGGAAATTTTAAAGTGACCATACGTTTACCCACACACCAAACTGTCAGTCGACCTTTGAAAAAGTGCATCAGACCGTGTACCACAAGCGAGTGCGACTTCCCAACTACTTCACTTTGCCGTACGCACACGTCGATATTGGTCAGCATATAAAAAGGGAAAACGTCCAAGACCAATTGCTCATTGTAACTGCCAAGATTAAGCGAGAAAGATGAATATTTTTAAGCAGACATCATTCAAGATCGGTGATTCTCAAGTGGAGTGCGATGCTGTATCTTGCGACGAGAGCGATGCCGTACGCTGTGACCTAAGCGATGCAGTAAAGCATCGTGGGAACTTTGCTCTGGCTAATATTACTACCAATAGATCTACCATGGAAAGTGATGCTGCGCGAGTCAAACCTGACGGATGCGAAAGCGATGCTACACATTACAGAACACCTTATCATTTTACTGTTTTCATGGTGGATGTCATTCTCAACGTGACACCATGCAGCTAGCAACCTACGGATGTCATGCAACCCAAAATAAACTTCTGCGGATTTCACCGTACCCTCATCGAAATGAGTCTGTGAGACGAATATTCATTCCGTGTTCGTTTGCCTAAATACTGCAACTTTGAAAGTCTATTCCAAACCTTCCAAGGAAAATGGCCTAAATACCTGGGAGGACCTACAATCGAAGAATTAGCCACAGCCCGATTAATCTACATGGGCGATGAGGATAAAGTCAAGTGCTTCAGTTGCAGTGTGTCACTTCACGAGTGGGAACAGAAAGATTCGGCTTGCCTGGAACATGCTCGATGGTCTCCGGATTGTTACTACCTACCTTTAGTGGGATGACCTCAGTAATCACTGAATGGATACTTTACAAGAGAACATTCGTGGTTTGCCTGTGGAGTTGAGAAAACACATTAACCGAGAGTTGGTCAAAATACTAGTGAAACGCAAACTTATCCAAAGTAAACGAAGACTGATTATGGGAGGACACTACTTTAGTCCCAAATATAAACGAGGCTATTGGCCACGACCTATTGATTCTTGGAGGACACTGAATGAATGCTTTACAAGAGAACATTCTTTGTTTGTCTGTGGAGTTGGGAGAACGCATTTACCGAGAGCTGGTCAAAACCCAAGTGAAACGCACAGAAGAATTGCATCCGTCACGTTGCCAATGTTGGAACCACTGGTACCTGAATGCTATAAGAGGACTGCTTCAGATGAAAGTGTTTCAGTGGACAGACATTGTCAA